>JAWUZG010000109.1:485000-955000 GCA_036785705.1 Acanthornis magna
GGACACGGCTCAGTGGTGGCCTTGGCTGCTGTGCTGGGGCATGGTTGGACTCGATGGACTCTGAGGCTTTTCCAGCCTCGGTGGTTCCATGGTTCCCGCGCAGGATGGACACAGGGTCAGGGTCCCTCTGACACAGCCAGCCACAGGCACCGTCTGGAGCTGAGCGATGCCAAATCACCCCAGGCCTCCCAAAGCCTGGGAGGATGCGGGAGGAACTGGGGGAGATTGGTTGGACTGGGGGCCAGCTCTGCAGGGCTCCTTCAGGCTGACTTTAACCCAGCAGGTACTGAAACCTGCTCTGGGAGCCTTGGGAGCTCAAGGCTGTGTCTGGCACCACGGGAGAAATGTGCGGGAAACCGGGAAAGTGTTCAGAAATGCATCAGGAGGAGCCTACTCGTCCCCCCTGGGAAACCAGGTGGAGAAGAACAGGGAGATGGGTGGTGACACTAAACCACAGCCCTGTTGCGCACCAGTCCAGCCTTTGCTTTGTTAGGGGTTTTTTTTTGTCAGAAAGTGTAATTTCACCCATTTTAGTGCAGACTGCTGTTCCAGAATCCTGGACCTGCTCAGCCAACCTTCCGCTGGCCATGGAATGGTGAGACAGACATGGAGAACAGCTCTTTGTCAAGCCTTTGGAGTCTCAGCTTCCCAAGAAGACCCCGATCACGGTCACAGCCGTGCTGGGAACCCTCTGGGAACATCCAGCTGCCTCAGAGGTGAGGAGGTCCCACTGAGGGGACCTGTCCCACTGTCCCACACAGGTGGCCTGGTCCCTCCAAACCAAGTGCCCACCATGGGACTGGGGAGGAATCGTTGTCCATCCTCTTCTCCCCAGTGAGGGAGGGTCTGTCCGTGCCAGGGCAAAGGATGGATCCCTTCCTGGCTTTGGATGATGGCATTGGGGGGTTACCAGGAAATGAACTCCAGCAGTGGATCCAGGAGAAGTCCAGGAGGGACAAAAGCTCTCAGCAGCGCTGAGGGACCCACAGTGTGGAAGGACCATTCCCAGACAGTGGTACACGGCAGGTGTTTGGGGCAAACCCCAGGATTCTGGTATCCAACAGGGGAAATGCTCTAATGAGGCCGTGGGAGAAAGGGCAATTCCTTCAGCACCCCGTGAGGCCGCGGAAGTTCTGTCATCAATTTGGGGAGATCCTCATGAAGAACACAACCAGGGAACACCTCTGACTGCTCTGGCATCAGCCACAGCCCACCCCAGCACCGGGGAGCAGGTGAAGCCCAAGGATGCTCCTTCCCCTCTGGCAGAGAGCCGAGAGCACGAGGCAAAAATGGGGAAAACCCCAAAAACTCTGTGCCCTGACCTTATTAAGCACCTGCTCCTGGACCAGCATCCCTCAGGTGACTCGGGCAGGGTGACAGCAATGACATCGCTCACCCGACCCGGTGAGATCCACCCCGAGATCCCGGGGAACAAAGCTGGGAACCACTCCGGGTACCCACGGCTCTCCAGCTCTCTTCCCCCCATCCCTGCCTTGCAGTGGAAGCCTCTCTCCTCTCATCAGCTCAGACAAGGCTAATTGGGGTGATAAAGAACTGGCTCCGAGTGCTGGCGTGGGCTGGAGGAACAAATGGTGCGGTGGTCACAGCTGGTGCTGCGGAGCCGGCGCGGGAGCGGGCGCGGGGGAGCTCCGGGCGCCCCAAATCCGGCAGTCGGTCCCTGCTGGGCGCGAGCGGGGGGTTGTGTGTGTTTTGCATGGCTGCTGACACGGGTGTAGCGTGCAGGCGCGGCCGGTGAGGCAGCAGCAGGCAGAAAGCAGATGCTTTTTGTTTGGGGTTGATACTCATTTCTATCCCAGCTCGGGAAAAGGTGTAGAAAGGAATGTGCTCCGGAGAGTGCAGGGAGAGAGATAGGTCTAGGCTCGCTGCCAGGGATCCTGGAACGATATGGAAGGCAGCTAGGGGAGACAGGAGCAGATGGATTTGGCATACAGCTCATCACTCAGCCAAAAAAAAAAGGAGGGGGGAGAAGAAGGCAGAAAGCAGCCAATTTTGGGAGGGGGAGGGTCATGGGGACTGACGGATGCTGCTCCAGGGCTGGGGGAAGGGAGGACCGGGATGGTCACCGCGGCTTCTGCTGCTGCCAGCGGGGAGAGCTGGTGGTGGCTCCTTTGGAGCCTGGGCAGGGCCTCCTGGCCCCTCCAGCAGCTCTCTGCCATCTCCTGCTCAGCCTTTGGTCATCGGGGCAGAGCCGAGGGCAGGGCCAGGCTCCCCGAGCCCTCAGGAAGCTCAGCCAGGTGTGAGAAGGGCTGTGGCACCACGGAATCATGGAATCCTTGAGGTTGGAAAGGACCTCTGAGATCATTGAGTCCAACCATCCCCAGCACTGCCCAGGCCAGCACTGCCCCACGGCCCCGAGTGCCACATCCACAGGGCTCTGAAACCCCTCAGGGATGGGCACTCCAGCAGGGCTGTTCAGCCTTCCCAGGAAGGAATGTCCCCAAGGGCCACCCTGAGCCTCCCCTGGCCCAGCCTGAGGCCGTTCCCTCTCCTCCTGTCCCTGTTCCCTGGAGCACAGCCCGACCCCCCCGGCTGTCCCCTCCTGGCAGGAGCTGTGCAGAGCCACAAGGTTCCCCTGAGCCTCCTTTTCTCCAGGCTGAGCCCTTTCCCAGCTCCCTCAGCCGCTCCTGGGGCTCAGCCCTTCCCAGCTCCGTTCCCTGCTCTGGACACCTCCAGCCCCTCAGGGTCTCTCCTGCCAGGACGGCCCCACCCATTTGCCACCCTCCAGTCAATTGGACCTTCCCAGGTGTCCAGGAGTGCTGATCAGTGATGGAAAGCTCTCAGTGAGTCCTTCCACAGCTCTCCCAGCATCCATGGATAGATCCATCCTGTCCCATGGACTTGTGTGCGTCTGAGCGGCACTGCAGGTCACTGACCAGTTTCCCTTGGATTATGGGGCTTGGAGCACCTGGCTGAGTGGAAGGTGTCCATGGAAGGTGTCCCTGTCCACGGAAGGTGTCCATGGAGGCTGTCCCTGTCCATGGAAGCTGTCCCTGCCCATGGAAAGTGTCCATGGAAAGTGTCCCTGTCCATGGAAGGTGTCCCTGCCCATGGAAAGTGTCCCTGTCCATGGAAGATGTCCCTGCCCATGGAAAGTGTCCCTGTCCATGGAAGGTGTCCATGGAGGCTGTCCCTGCCCATGGAAGCTGTCCTTGTCCATGGAAGGTGTCCATGGAAGGTGTCTATGGAGGCTGTCCCTGCCCATGGAAAGTGTCCCTGTCCATGGAAGGTGTCCCTGTCCATGGAAGGTGTCCATGGAAGCTGTCCCTGCCCGTGGAGGGTGTCCCTGTCCACGGAAGATGTCCCTGCCCGTGGAGGGTGTCCCTGCCCATGGAAGCTGTCCCTGCCTGTGGAGGGTGTCCCTGCCCATGGAAGCTGTCCCTGCCCACAGCAGGGTGGAACTGGGTGGTTTTTAAGGTCCCATCCCACCCAAACCATTGCAGTGCCCCCCACGGGTCGATCCCTAAGGAATGAGACAAGGAAAGCAGCATTTGCTAAGGAGTTTCTCTTGGAATTTTTCCGGACCTGCAGCCAACTGAAGGTGACCTGGCAGGTGAGGGAATTCGGGAAACGCCCCAAAACCCTCTTGATTATATCACAGAAAATCGTTCTCAGAGGATCTCCAGGCTCTGGTTCCAGAGCCCAAGCAGCTGAGGAGCCCCAGGAGTGTCCTGCTCCAAAGAGCACCAGCCACCCCCAGGGTTGGCATTTTCCTAAATTCAGAATTCCAGCTCCGCATTTATCCATTTGCTGCCCTGAGGAGCTCGAACCTGCCAGAAATTTTCTTCCCATGAGAGTGTCCAAAGATCATTAGCTCAGCCTTGTTAAAAGTGACAGACAAAACTCGTGGTTGCTCTCGGCAAGGCAGATCGTTGTCTGGTGAATATTGGTGCTAAAGCTCTTTGCTCACAACCTCCCAGTTTTTCTACACAGCTGAAATCCCTCCGTGTCCCATCTCTCTGGTTGAGAGATGTTCTCATGACACCTCATAACAAATAAATGATTCATGAATGGTCAATATTAAGTTTTCTGCCCAAATCACAAAGCTGGGGGGAAACAATTTTGAGAGAAACCTGAATTTTGTGAAGTTTTCCTGCAAATTAATAATAAAACCTGAATTTAAGACCTGGCCAGTACAGTTCTCTTCATTTTAGATTTCTCTCAAGTCTTTTTGGGTTGTCTCTGTCTTTGAAAAAAATGTTCAGCCTTCATAAGAAAAAGCATTGTATTTAGTCAAAATGTTTTTCTCAAAGCCATGAAAAATCTCCTGAGAGCTCAAGATGAGAATGATGGAATGCTTTGGGGTGGAAGGGACCTTAAAATTCCTCTCATTTCTCCCCTGTCCTATCCATTCCAGGAGATTTTTCTGGGGTTTTTCTGCCATGGGTGCTTTGGTCACCAGCACCCACCTCCAGCTGCTGCAGGACAGGGGAGAAATGAGAGGATTTTTAAGGTCCCTTCCAACCCAAACCACTCCATGATTCGCATCTTGAGCTGACAGATTTTTTTTTTGCCATGGATGCTTTGATTACCAGCATCCACCTCCATTCTGCCTTCCCAGAACATCTTCTTTAGACAACAAAATTGGAAGAAACTTGGAATATTTGGCTGTTCTGGAATATTTGGCTGTTCTGGAATATTTGGCTGTTCTGGCTTTCGAGGATTTTCCATTTCAGGAGACTTTTTGTTGGCCAAGGATGTTCCTGCCCTCTGCTTAAATGGGAACAGCTGATTGCCCTGAAGCAGAGCAGATCCCAGGATTTATGGGGCAGCTGTGGCACTGCAGCTTCCTCCCTCACTGCCCTGGGCAGGGCTGGGTTCATGGCTGGACTCGATGATTTTAAAGCTCTTTTCCCCTCAATGATCCCTAAATTCCCCTAAATGGTTCTGTGCTGCATTCATGGTCGGCCTTGATGATCCTAAAGGTCTTTCCCAACCTAATTTTGTGATTCCATAATCAGGGGTGGGAGTTTTTCATCTCAGCCTTGGGAGCTGTGAATTACCACAGCACAGCTTCTCTGAGGAAGAATTTTAAGTCAAAACCTCAACATTTAACGGAAGGTGGGACGAAGGGGAAGGTGGGATTTGTGGCTGGAGCAGACCCCTGGCAGGGAGCTGCCCTGGCCCAGGCTGAGCAGTGATAAAATGCTGATAATAGAGTCAGCTGCCTTGGCCGGGAGTGACCCCATTCCCATTCCCATTCCCATTCCCATTCCATTCCCATTCCCATTCCATTCCCCATTCCCATTCCCATTCCATTCCATTCCATTCCCAGTCCATTCCCATTCCCATTCCCATTCTCATTCCCATTCCCATTCCATTCCCATTCCCATTCCCCTTCCCGTTCCCGTTCCCATTCCCATTCCCATTTCCATTCCCATTCCCATTCCCATTCCCATCCCATTCCCATCCTATTTCCATTCCCATTCCCATTCCCATTCCAGTTCCCATTCCCATTCCTATTCCCATTCCCAGTGTCCCAGCCTGTCCCAGAGCACAGCAACCCCACAGCTCCCGAGCTCCAGCCCCGAGGTCACTCCCAAACCAATCCCCAGGAACACTGCCGCTCCCACAAGGACCTTCTGAGGCCTCCAAGTGACATTGGTGACCTCTGGCAGGCAGAAGGAACTTCTTTTTGATCTTGCTGTTTGAAATCTTATGGATTCCGAGCCTTTATTTGGGGTTTTTGGTGGCTTTGGGTAACACTGAACCCACAGGGCTCTGAGACCCTCAATATTTCCAGCTTTACAAACAAATTGAAAGGCTAACCCCCAGCAGGGCACCACCTCCAAGTCACTGCAAAGCCGTGAGTTTGAGCCTTCTGGGAGAGCAGAGGGCTGCCCACAGCACCAGAAACCTCCAGTATTAAACCAAACCCAGGAAAAACCCCAAATAAAGGCTTTGAAGCAGTCAAATTTCAAACAGAAATATCAACAAAAGTTTCCTGTGTCGGTGTTCCAGAGAGAGGAGACAGCAAAGGCCTTTCCAGGAGCTGAGCTGCCTTTCCCCTCCCTCGGCGTGGGCTCAGGGTGGGGTGGGTGCCCATGGGGTACATCCCAGTTCAACACACTAAATTCAGTTCCACACCAGCTCCAGGGAGGTCCCAGGCTGGGACAGGGCAGGAGCAGCTGTGCTGTGACCTCAGGGCATGAGGAGAGAGCCAAAGAAACTTCTCCCTGCTTTCCAGGAAGAACCCTCACACTACAGGATGAAGACCTTTTTGGGAACATCCAAGACAAAAATTGGAAAAGTCAATTGGCGGAAAGGTCACCAGCCCACTTCAAATACAGCCTTGAGAACTCCCGAAATTGCAGAGTTTAGTTATGAGCCCTGATCCTTGCTGGAATGAAAAGCATCCACAAAGAGACTCGGAGTTTCTCCTTTCTTGGAAGAAAAAAAAAATCCTATTTTTGAATGTGGGCATTATCAAAAAGCTTTCCTTTGGATGACAATGAGCTCTCAGGTCCATTCCAGCAGAATTCCTCAAGCAGCTCAGCCAAGCAAGGAAGAATTTGCCGCTGTTGGCTGAAGACATCAAGCCCTGCAGCTCTCTGCTGTTCAGGGGAAGAGCCCGACGGAAGAGAGGGACTGAGGGATGCCCTTGGTGCTTCAAGGAAGCTCAGGGAGCTCCCCAAGACCCCAACCTCCTGCACATTTCCTTCTCCCGCAGCCCACCAGCCTCACCAGGAGCAGGCTGCTGGAGCCACACGGCTTCAAAAGCAATTACAGATAATTATACACGTGAGAGGTGATTAATAAGGCATTCTCGGCCCTAAGCAGGCAAGTCCGGACAACTGATTGCCTTCTTTGTATCCTGCATCCCCTGGAGTAGCCAGAGCTGTTTCAGATGAGCAAAAATGACTCCAAACGCACCAAAAAAGACAAATCCAAGCCTGTGTGACAGAGAGGGTAAGGCAGGAAACAGCCAGGGAAGGTCTGGGGGTAAACCAAATAAAGAGGTTTCTGACCAGGGACAGCTGGACCTGATGGTATTAAAGGTCTTTTCTGATATTAACAATTCCTGTGCAGGGCCTGCAGCTGGACTCGGTGATCCTTGGGGATCACTCATCATTCCGACCCAGGATTCTCAAAAACCGGACTGGTTTTTCAGGTGGGCTGGCAGGAGAGGGGAAAGGACTTGGCTTTCAGGGCCAGGATAAAGCAGCAAAGCCAAGGAGCCACCGGAGGAGTCAGGAATGACCAGGGCAGGGCAGGAATCCTTGGGGGAAGTGCTGGGGAGGAGCCCCTCTGTTTACAGTCGGTGCTGCTGAAAGGTGTCTCGAAGAAAGACAGCAATTAACAGGCCCGCAAAAAAAACGGCTTCTTTCCACAAAGAGCCTTTTAAGTCTGTTTTTGGAGCCCTCGAAGGGTTAATGTTTGGCTGTTTATCCGGAGCTGTCGGATGTCAGCGCTTTCTTTTGACTCCTAATGGCTTATAGCCATCAGGAGGTGAAGGCTGCTCAAAGGAGCTGTCAGGAATGTTTTTGTGTGCCACCAGCAGCCACACACCTGCGGAGCCCAGGATACCTGACATACTTGAACCTGTCCCCAGGCGGGACACACACGTGAAACCAGAGCCGGCTGCCAGCGCTGCCGGGCCCCGGGGGCTGCAGAGGGGTCCGTGTGGCACTGTCACTGCTGCTGAGCCCCAGGGGCTGCGGAGGGGTCCGTGTGGCACTGCCACTGCTGCTGAGCCCCGGGGGCTGCAGAGGGGTCCGTGTGGCACTGCCACTGCTGCTGAGCCCCGGGGGCTGCAGAGGGGTCCGTGTGGCACTGCCACTGCTGACTGCACAGGACAGCTCTGCTGACCACACAGGACAGCTCTGCTGCCACTGCCAGCGCTGCCAAGCCCCGGGCACTGCCGAGGGTCCGAGGGGTCCGTGTGGCACTGTCACTGCTGCCGGGCCCTGGGGGCTGTGGAGGGGTCCGAGGGGTCCATGTGACACTGCCGCCACTGACTGCACAGGGCAGCCCTGCTGGCCACACAGCAGCCCTGCTGCCACTGCCACCACTGACCACACAGGACAGCTCTGCTGCCACTGCCAGCGCTGCTGGGCCCTGGGCACTGTGGAGGGGACCGAGGGGTCTGTGCAGCACTGCCACCGCTGACCACACAGGGCAGCTCTGTCCCAGCCCTACTGCCACTGCCACCGCTAACCGCAGAGGAAAGCCCTGCTGACCACACAGAGCAGCTCTGCTGTCACTGCCACCTCACTGACCACACCGGATAGCTCTGCTGCCACTGCCAGCGCTGACCGCACAGGACAGCTCTGCTGACCACACAGAGCAGCTCTGCTGCCACTGCCACCGCTGACCACTGACCGCACAGGACAGCTCTGCTGCCACTGCCACCCCACTGACTACACAGGACAACTCTGCAGACCACACTGGACAGCTCTGCCCCAGCCCTGCCCCAGCCCTGCCCCAGCTCTGCCCCAGCCCTGCCCCAGCTCTGCCCCAGCCCTGCCCCAGCCCTGCCCCAGCTCTGCCCCAGCCCTGCCCCAGCCCTGCCCCAGCCCTGCCCCAGCTCTGCCCCAGCCCTGCCCCAGCCCTGCCCCAGCTCTGCCCCAGCTCTGCTCCAGCTCTGCCCCAGCCCTGCTCCAGCTCTGCTCCAGCTCTGCCCCAGCTCTGCTCCAGCCCTGCTCCAGCTCTGCCCCAGCTCTGCCCCAGCTCTGCCCCAGCTCTGCTCCAGCTCTGCTCCAGCTCTGTCCCAGCCCTGCCCCAGTCCTGCCCCAGCTCTGCCCCAGCTCTGCCCCAAATCTGCCCCAGCCCTGCCCCAGCTCTGCTCCAGCTCTGCCCCAGCTCTGCCCCAGCCCTGCTCCAGCCCTGCCCCAGCTCTGCCCCAGCTCTGCTCCAGCCCTGCCCCAGCTCTGCTCCAGCTCTGCCCCAGCTCTGCCCCAGCTCTGCTCCAGCCCTGCCCCAGTCCTGCCCCAGCTCTGCTCCAGCCCTGTCCCAGCTCTGCTCCAGCCCTGCCCCAGTCCTGCCCCAGCTCTGCCCCAGCCCTGCCCCAGCCCTGCTCCAGCCCTGTCCCAGCTCTGCCCCAGCTCTGCCCCAGCCCTGCCCCAGCCCTGCTCCAGCCCTGCCCCAGCTCTGCTCCAGCCCTGTCCCAGCTCTGCCCCAGCCCTGCTCCAGCTCTGCCCCAGCCCTGCCCCAGCCCTGCTCCAGCCCTGTCCCAGCTCTGCCCCAGCTCTGCCCCAGCCCTGCCCCAGCCCTGCTCCAGCCCTGCCCCAGCTCTGCTCCAGCCCTGTCCCAGCTCTGCCCCAGCCCTGCTCCAGCTCTGCTCCAGCTCTGCCCCAGCCCTGCCCCAGCCCTGCCCCAGCCCTGCCCCAGCTCTGCTCCAGCTCTGCCCCAGCTCTGCCCCAGCTCTGCTCCAGCTCTGCCCCAGCCCTGCCCCAGCCCTGCTCCAGCTCTGCTCCCCACACCCATGCAACTCTGCTGCTCCACGGGGCTGTTTTAGGGCCAGAGCCTGGAAAATGCTCAGCACCTTTGAGTCCTGCGGCTGCTGAAGGGGAAACAAAGGAGAACTCCCGGGAGCGGCATCAAAAGGCAGGAGCAGGCAGCAAAAAGCAGCTGGGTCACAAATCAAAGCCTCCGGGACAGGGAGCCAGGGGAGAACAAAGGCACAGCCCCCAGAGCCGTCAGGGCTCTGCTCACTCGTGACCTTCCCGAGCCCTGAGATGTCACTGAGCCCAATCATCACCCAAACAGGCTGAGCAGGTGGAAATTTCACCTCCTGAGCTGTCCCGGGGGCTCCTAAGCAGTGATGGTGGAGCCCCTGGAGGCCAGAGCCTTCCTCCCTGTTTTTCTTCCTCTGAAATGTCCCTGGATCCCTGGAGTGTCCAAGGCCAGGCTGGACAGGGCTTGGAGCAGCCTGGGACAGTGGGAGGTGACCCTGCCCAGGCTGGGGTGGAACAAGGTGAGTTTAAGGACCCTTCCAACCCAAACCATTCCAGAATTCCAGGATTTTATGAAAGAAAGACATTTGCTCACAGAAGAAATGACTGGGATCTCCCAGCTCCAGACCACTGGGAGTGAGTAGGGAAATGCTTTGATTTTGAGATTTTGAGAAAGAAGTGGGGAAAAAAAACAGAACATGGAAAGAGGAGATGCCATGACCCAGAAATGTCCTTTGCTTTGCCTAACTCATTCCTTCTCTCTGGGCCAAGAGGAGTTTCAGTTGTGCTGGGACATGAATCCAAAGGGCACGGCAGGGAAGAGCTTCCCAGTGAGTCTGGGGAATGGGAGGTGGCCCTGGGAGAGGGCAGGGGTTGCTCCTGTGGGATCACCACCATGAGTTTCCACGGGGCAGTTCCTGAGAGAATGCCTGGGCCACAACAGCCTCCCTCTCCATCTGCTACAGCCCCGAAAGAGAACCTACAGGAGCCTCCCATGGTGGGAATGAGGGGTTATGACACAACAATGAGAATCTGGGGGTTTTCCTGGCTTGGTGGGGACACAAACATCCCAGTCATGTAGAGTTTGGAATGTCTGGGTTGTGTGGCCTCTGCAGAAACACCAAACTCTGGCTTGAAGCTCTCCATGAACTGCTGGTCCAGCGGCTCAGGCCAAAGCAGCACTGCAAGGGGAGGGGAGGACTGAGCCTGGCCTGTCCCTCCCCATGTTCTTCGGGAACACCTTCACCTAGGAACGCTCTGACCTGCCTCAGGAGGAGCTGTGGAGGGTGTGAATCTGCCTCTGTCCTCGCCCTGAACACACCTGGGCTCCCCACAGCTCTGCGGCCACACTGACCCCGAGGGCGTGAGGGTGGCCTGACCTCGCCAGCCCCAAGGCAAAGCCAGCTCCAGGTCCTTCTGACGGTGGGGAAGGGCTAAGGGGGAAGGGGTGTGTGGGGTTTGGATCCCTGGGAAACACATCCCAGAGCTGCAGTCCCTGTCCCCACAGCCAGAGCTTGGGAAACACATCCCAGAGCTGCAATGCCTGTTCTGATGGTGGGGAAGGGCCAAGGGGGAGTGCTGTGTGGGGTTTGGATCCCTGGGAAACACATCCCAGGGCTGCAGTCCCTGTTCTGATGGTGGGGAAGGGCCAAGGGGGAGTGCTGTGTGGGGTTTGGATCCCTGGGAAACACATCCCAGGGCTGCAGTCCCTGTCCCCACAGCCGGAGCAGGTGAAGGGACACCCAGGAAGGGGAAGGAGCCAGGAACACACCAGCTCCTGCTTGGGGCTGCTGGGGTGGGGAGAGCAGGACAGGGACACGGCAGAGGGTGAAACAGTCCTGTCCCAGACCGAGGAAGAGCAGAACCTTCCCCAGGAATTGGCTGCTCAGCCCCGAGAGGGAACCAAGCTCATCCCTCGGGAAGCAGCCTCGGGCCAGCCCTCCCTGCGGAGGGACCACCGTGGGGTGCCCAGGTGGGCACTCCTGCTGTGCCCCACGGCCCAGGGACCATCTCTGACCAGAGCCATGGAATCCCTGCCTTGGAAAAGTCCTGGGAGATCAGAGTCCAAGCACCCCCAGCACTGCCAGGGCCACCACTGCCCCACGGCCCCAAGTGCCACATCCACAGGGCTTTGGAAGGGGACTCCCCTCGGGCAGCTGTGCCAGTGCCTGACCACCCTTTGGGGAGGAATTTTTCCCTAATATCCAACCTAAACCTGCCCTGGCAGAACTTGAGGCCATTTCCTCTGGTGCTGATGAGGAAATGAGAGAGCAGAATTGAGCCCTTGGTCTCGTGGTGCTCTGAGCTGCTCTGGGGACCTGATGAGGATTCATGGCCAAAGCTGGGATCTGATCTGGAGCAGGGAAGGATTTGTCACACAAAGGGCTGGGGACAAACTGGTCCATGTGCAGGTGGACAGCAAGGGCAGGTTCCATCAGAGCTATGGATGACAGATGTGTCCTTCATGTGTGACAGTGTCCTTCATGAGTGACAGTGTCCATCATGTGTGACAGTGTCCATCACGTGTGACAGTGTCCATCACGTGTGGCGGTGTCCTTCATGTGTGACGGTGTCCTTCATGCGTGAAGTGTCCTTCATGACTGACAGTGTCCTTCACGTGTGACAGTGTCCTTCATGAGTGACTGTCCATCATGTGTGACAGTGTCCATCACACGTGACAGTGTCCTTCACGTGTGACAGTGTCCATCACGTGTGACAGTGTCCATCACGTGTGACAGTGTCCATCACATGTGACAGTGTCCATCACGTGTGACAGTGTCCATCATGTGTGACAGTGTCCATCACGAGTGACAGTGTCCATCACGTGTGACAGTGTCCATCATGTGTGACAGTGTCCATCACGAGTGACAGTGTCCTTCACGTGTGACAGTGTCCATCACGTGTGACAGTGTCCATCACGTGTGACAGTGTCCATCACGAGTGACAGTGTCCTTCACGTGTGACAGTGTCCATCACGTGTGACAGTGTCCATCACGTGTGACAGTGTCCATCACGAGTGACAGTGTCCATCACGTGTGACAGTGTCCATCATGTGTGACAGTGTCCATCACGTGTGACAGTGTCCATCATGTGTTTCAGCAAAGCCTGAGGAGATCTTTGCCTCCACCGCTCCGCCGAGGCTGTCCTGGAGCAGGGACCCCTGACTGACCCCCAGGGAGGATTCTCAGCCTCCGAAGGCAGAACTCAGCTCCGCTAAGCCCTGCCAGCCCAGAGAGACCCCAGAGAAACCCTCACCCACAGCTGGCTGACATCTGCACAGGCCAGGCAGGGCAGCGGCTCTGGGGGCACAGGAGGTGGCACAGCTGGAGATGGCACAGCTGGAGATGGCACAGCTGGAGATGGCACAACTGGAATTGGCACAGCTGGAATTGGCACAGGTGGAGATGGCACAGCTGGAGATGGCACAGCTGGCAATGGCAGAGCTGGAGATGGCACAGCTGGAGGAGGCACAGCTGGAGGTGGCAGAGCAGGAGATGGCAGAGCTGGTGATGGCACAGCTGGCGATGGCACAGCTGGAGAAGGCACAGCTGGCAATGGCAGAGCTGGAGATGGCACAGCTGGTGATGGAACAGCTGGAGATGGAGCAGCAGGAGATGGCACAGCTGGCAATGGCACAGCTGGCATGGCACAGGTGGAGATGGCACAGCTGGAATTGGCACTGCTGGAGATGGCACTGCTGGCAATGGCACAGCTGGCGTGGCACAGCTGGCGTGGCACAGCTGGCGTGGCATAGCTGGAGATGGCACAGCTGGCATGGCATAGCTGGAGATGGCACAGCTGGTGCCCATCCGTGTCCCCAAACCCTTCCCCTCCCAAGGGAGGCTGTGTGTGTCGGGAGCAGCCCTGGCAGCCGCTCCTGCTCCTGGGGAGCCCAGGCTGCTGCAGGGAGGATGGGGACAATTCCCCAGCCAGGCCACTGCCCCAGGCTGTGCTCGGATCCCGCTGGCCTGGGAAGCACTGACGGATTTAGGACTTCCTTGGGCCATTATTCCTTATCAAAGCTGGGCTGGCCACTCCCATTGAGCTCTGTGTGCAGCCATGGCAGCACCGCCCTGCTGTCCCCAAACGTCACCTCCTCTGCCACCACTTCACCCTTGCAGCCTCGCACAGGAGTGAGTCCATCCTCACTGAGAACACCACACACCTCCTCAAGCACCACCACCCCTCATCCGAAGGCCAAAATGGGGCTCAACACACTCCCAAATAGCACAGATTTTCCCTCAAATCCTACTTGAACCACGGCACTACTCCGCCACTCGCTGTCATGTAAATCCTGGGGTTTCTGCTCAAATAAATCATTTCATGGGCATTAAAAAGCCCCCTGGGATCACCCCTTCATTTGAAATCCACACGGAGAACAAAGACACTCTTGCCTTTGCCAACAAGAGAAAGGCGAGAAGATAAGCGAGCAGATAAGGCAGGAGATAAGGCAGGAGATAAGCTGGGTCAGCACTCCGGAGAGGAACCTCAGATGAACCTCTTGGTGCTCCCGAAGCCACCGATGGAGCAGGAGGAAACCAAGCTCGGAGGCACAGCTTGAATCCTCTGCAGTCTCCGGAGCCACTTCCCACCGAGCTTCCAACCTCCTGCCAGCCCTTGGGGCCCTCGTGCCACTTCTCTGCGGAGAGCAGCTCCTTCCAAGCCCAGCCTCCATCCCAAGGGCTCCCAGCCTCCCAGGAAACCGTTCCCCAGCCCCAGAAGCAAAGCAGAACTTCTCACTTCTCAAACATTTTTCCCCATGGCAGCTGGCAAATCCCTTCCCTGGCTTCTCATCCAACTTGGACAAAATTACTGCAGAGAATCCCTCCTGCTCCCCTCCCCCCCGCGCCAAGCAATCCCAAGGGAGGGATGGTTCCATGGGGACCCCCTGCTGGATTGCATCTGATTTCCCTCCTAAGTATGGAATGGGGAAGCGTCTCGAGGGCTATGGCTGTGACCTCCATACAGCTCTTTTGTCAAGTGCCATTTCATTAAAAAATCAGCCTTTTAACTGTGGACACATTTCAACCTCACCAAATCTGCTAATTATTGACAGTTGGTGAAGAGGAGATTTCACTTGTTCCTCCTGTTAAACTGCATCTAATTAGTAATTACTGGTTCACTGTCATCTTTACTGCAATAATCCCACTGCACATTGGCTCATTAACCTTTTGCTTTTCTAAAGCAGCCTGCCAACAAGATGAAGGCTAAAACAGATTGGAAAACAATAGCTCAGCCTTGGATTTTAGGCTGTTTATTCCCCTTGTCCTGGAGATCCAAAGGGAAGATAATTTTTAAGGGAAGGCTTTGGGCTGAAATCAGCCCCATTCCGGAAGATGCCTCAATTTGCCCCGAGCAGCACCCAAAAAAAGCCCTTTAAACTTCACCCAGGCGAGGGCAGGAGCGGTTGAAGGGTTTCTCTCCATCAGCTCTTGCTCCAGCTCCATTTCTCCATTGGCTTTTCCCCTCTTTGTCCCCCGGGGTGACGCGAGCTCCTGGCGGACGCTGCGGCAGGAACGGTCCGGAGGAGCAGGGCCCACAGGGTGCAGAAGCAGCGGAGCAACCCCGCGGTTCCTTCTCCTGCCGCTACACTGAATTTCATTTGCACAAGTCCCATTTTCGGTTTGGAGCTGTCACAGCTGTTTCCATTGGCAGTGCATAGCTGAGTAGGAGTTGTCAGTGGGGATGCTGTAGGATTGGGAGAGGGAAGAGATTCCCCGGGGGGCATGGGATGCAGTTGGAGGTTGTGGGCTAAATGCATTAACTACATGTTTCTCCTAAACTTAACAGCAGTGAATTACTCAGTGCATACTGATGGCTCTGGGTACCGGAGTTAACACTATCTTGGGATGGCAGGAGCGCTGCTCGGCGGCTCCAGCGTGAGTATTCCCAAGGATCCATGCTTTCAGGGCTGATACGAGGGGTTTATTTTTGTAACGTTCTCTTTGAAGCCATAATATCTAGAAACAAGCTGTGATTCTGGAGCACCGTTGCAGAAATCCAAGTGGAATTTCATCCCTACAAAACCCAGGGCTTTGCTGGGCTGGATCTCGACCCGCGAGAGGCTCAGGCTGCATTAACCTTCCCAGCACACGGAGTTGTTCACCTCCAGGATTTCATTTCCCTGACATTGGTGCCTCTGTCTGCGACCAGATCCGAGCTCTGATTTGTTTTAACACAGGAATAACTCCAGAGCAGCCACAGCTGATGTGGCGAGGTGGCTGCATTCATCCAGCAAATGTATTTAACCTGTTGCAAGGCTTCAGTGCTGCTGGAAAACCAATTGTGAGTTGGAGTCCCTTAGGGGAGAGGAGCAAAGAGCCGCTCGAGCTCCCGGCCCCAAACAACCACTCAGGAACACATCAGCCTCTGTGTGTGCTCCCTGACTCAAAAAAGGGCTCTGAATGTGTGGTTAAGGGCAGAATTTGGCTCTTCTGGGATTCTGAAGGGGTTGTGGCTCAGACCACGATCATATTTTTGGAACAGAACACGTCTCTTACACCTTGCTGTTCATTTGCTCCCTGCAGTGCTCGGCACAGCACTGTGGTCCTGTCCTGGTGTGTCCCCAGCCGAGGCCACGGGGACAGCAAAGACATTTCCACCTGCACAGAGATCAGTGTTTAAACACCTCTGAATTCCTCATCTGACAAGATAAATTCACAAGATAAATTCAAGAATTATTACAGTTGGAAAAGAGCTTCGATGTCATCGAGCCCAACCACTGAAGTTCGTGGTCTGATGACAAGTGCCCAGGAATTCAGAGGTTTTGAGACACACTCCCTGCAAGGAGACTTGGATTGCCCAGCTCAGGCTGTGAAGAAATGGATGCAGAGATTGCTCCAGGGAAATCACTCGAGCATCCCCACAGAAACCTCTGAAGAGATTTGGGAGAATGGGGGAATGTCCTTTGTAAACATTCACACACGTTCATAAAACAGGAAAACAGAGGCAAGGGAAGGACACAGGGAGAGCTTCGAGCCCCTGGCAGGGCCTGAAGGGCTCCAGGAGAGCTGCAGAGGGACTGGGGACAAGGGCTGCAGGGACAGGAGGCAGGGAATGGCTTGCCAGTGGGCAAGGGGAGCTTGGGCTGGGATGTTGGCAATGAGGAATTGCTGTGTGGGAGGGTGGGGAGGGGCTGGGCTGGAATTGCCAGAGCAGCTGTGGCTGCCCCTGGATCCCTGCAGTGTCCAAGGCCAGGCTGGACATTGGGGCTTGGAGCAGCCTGGGACAGTGGGAGGTGTCCCTGCCATGGCTGGGGTGGCACTGGGTGGGATTTAAGTCCCTCCACCCCAAACCAGTCTGGGACTCTCAGACTGCCCAGCCCTGGCTCCCTGCGGCACACCTGACCCGGGGCAGGGCAGATGTGGATCCAGCTGTGCAGGGGGCTCAGTCCCGAGGAGCAGAGCTGACTCGCGGAGCAGAGCTGCACGGGGATCTGTGCTGGTTCCTCTCCTGGCACGGCGCGTGGGCAGCGCTCGTCATCCTGTCTGGTCCCTACCCAGGCTGATTCACGGCCACCCCGCTGGGAACAGCTCAGCTGCCTGCAGAAGGTCACTCCCGGCGCTTCCAGGACTGCCTGGTGCCTGCAATCCCAACATCCTGTGAGGCAAACCAGACCTGAATTTTCCTGGTGGCTTAGAATTCATTCAGCTGCTAAGATCAATGTGATTTTCCCTGCTGGAGTATCAGACACTACGCAGGAGAAATTATCTGTCACCCAGAAAGCCACAGTTCCCCTGGGAGGTGTCCCTGGTTGTGGCATGGAATGAGAGGGCCTGCAGGTCCCTCCCAGCCCAAACCATGGCAGAATTCTGTGGTTTTGGGGGAACAGTGGCAGTGTCACCTGTGGGGTCAGTGAGGTTGGTGTGGCCTTGCTTCCCTCATTGTCCTGAAAGGATTCCTCTCAGGAAAGGCCACGGCCACCTCCTTTCCTGGAAACAGGGAGGAATTTGCCCCAGGGAAGGTTTGGATCAGATTTAGGATGGAATTCTTCCCTGGAAGGGTTTTCGGGCACTGGAACAGGAGTGGAGTCTCCATCCCTGGAGGGAGTTCAAAGCCCTGAGCGTGTGGCCCTTGGGGACATGGTCGGTGGTGGCCTGGGCAGTGCTGGGGAACAGGTGCACTGGGTGATCTCAGAGGGCTTTTCCAACCCTGAAAACTCCGATTGTCAGGAAAAGGAGCAGAAGGGATGCTCTGTGCCCGAGCCTCCTTCCAAGGGGAGGGCTGGACGTGCTCCAGGCACGTACCTAGAGCAGGTGCGAGACCTGGCACTGCTCCTCAGCCCTTCCCAACCAAAACCCCCGAGCAGATCGTGGGATGGGAGCGCAGAGCTCGTGGCCAGGGAGCTGAGGCTGAGCTCCTGCCAAAGGGCCTGCCAGGCTGGGCATGCACGGGAGAGGCAGGGAAATCACATTGCTCCTGCAGCTGCGGCTTGTGCAGCTCCTGACTGCAGTGCTGTGTCTGCTCCTGATGGAAGGGCTCCAGAAGGGATGTTGACTAATTAGAAAAAGTTTAAGGAAGAGCCATATGAATCATTAAAGCTTCAGCAAGCACGTCTTTTAGCAAGTGCCTCCAAGATTGAGATAAATTCAGGTTCTTAGGGGGAAGGGACAGTTTTCTCTCAGCCTGGAGACAGAAGGACAACAGAGAATTCCCAACGTGTTTGTCAGTCAGCACACACGTGTGCAGCGAGATTCCCTGGCTGGAAGTCATGGATAAACCCATCCACGACTTAATGGAGAAATATTAATTAACCTGCAGACAGTGATACAAATTTCTGATCAGCTCTCCCAGCTGACACAGGAAGAACTGCAGCAAAGTCCTTGTTTGACAGAGGTTGTATCCCTTTGGAACAGTGACCTTCTCTGGAAATGTACAGATTTACAGCCAGGAAAAGCTCCAGACACCAAAATGAACGACCTACAAACAAATCCACCTGAGAAATTCATTCAGCTAAACTGGACTGATTTCCTTGCTCATTCTCCTTTCCTTGGCTGGTTCTCCTTTGTTCACCCCCAGGCCGGGCCTTCCCAGGAGATGAAAAAGCAAAAGCCCCCAGAGAAGCTCTGGGGAAGAACATCCACCTCAAATGGATGGTGCAGGCTCTCGGCTTCATGGACCAAGCTGGGATTTCACACTTGAACTCCAAGGAAGCACCTTGGGGTGTGATGGGAGAGAGCCTTCCCCTGCCAGGTGAGGCCACACTTTCCAAGGGAGGAATTCTGAAACCAACTCCATCGAGGAGCGGAGCAGGACCCGCAGGAAGGGGACAATGACCCAGGAGGGCGAGAGGCCGTGGTCTGTAACCCCCCTGGGGACCCGAGCCGCACTGACCTCGGACATCTGCGGGAAGAGGCTGATGGCCAGCGGGAGCGCCAGCCCAAAGGCAGCGAGGCACACGAGGCTTTGGACCGGGAGAAGCATCCGCGGGCGGGACCTCAGCAGCGACGTTCTGCAAGGGAAAGGCTCAGTCAGAGAGTTCCATGGGCAGGACATCCCTGCATGGACCCTGGGGCTCGCCTGGAGCCGCTGGACCCTCTCCCTCTCTGGGCTGAGGCCCTGTGGGGATCATGGAATGGGTTGGGATGGAGAGAACCTTAAATCCCATCCCATCCCATCCCAATGATCCCATCCCATCCCATCCCATCCCATCCCATCCCATCCCATCCCATCCCATCCCATCCCAATGATCCCATCCCATCCCAATGATCCCATCCCATCCCATCCCATCCCATCCCAATGATCCCATCCCAATGATCCCATCCCAATGATCCCATCCCATCCCATCCCAATGATCCCATCCCATCCCATCCCAATGATCCCATCCCTGTATCCCATCCCTGTATCCCATCCCAGCCCTGGGACACCTCCCCCTGTCCCAGGCTGCTCCAAGCCCCAGTGTCCAGCCTGGCCTGGGACATTCCCAGGGGTGGACCCCTCTGTCTGAGCAGATCATCACCAGCGTCCCCCACAGCCCCAGCCTGTCCCGCCCTGGGGTGGGGCAGGTGAGGTGACCCAGCCCTGGTGTCACCTGCAGCAAGGTGGGGCTGCTGCTCAGCGAGCAGGAGGAAATCTGCTCCGAGAGAGACACTGGGAGCTTTGCAAAAGGCACACACGGCTTCACTCATGGGGTAACAAAGCCATAAAATTGACAATCCCTTCATTGGTTAAAAACCCAACATCCGCAGTGGGTGATGAAGATGTCAAATGTCCAGCAAATTTGCTGTTCCCAGCGGATGTTTATGAGTTCAAGACTTGCTAACAGCAAACACCTGAAGATTCTTGCAAGGTCAGGTTCTGGTAAGGACCCAAAAGTGACCCTTCTGATGGAATTAACACCGGAAAAATGGGACCAGGTTTGGCTGGCAGAAGCTGGGATATGAAATAAATTCTGGGAGACATGACCTCAGGCAGTTTAGGAATGTCAAGGGGAAAATATAATTCCTGAGGGGTTTATTCTGAGCCATTCACAAGAAGGACCCCTCTCATTCAACTGAAAAAAAATGGGAGTATAAGCCAACAACTTGACAGTGAGTTTTGTTGGAATATTCAGTGTGTGTGAGCAACGTAAAGAGGGAGTGGATTGGCTCCTGGGTTATTTAGGGAATGGCTGGAGCTGTGCCAGGGCAGGGTCAGGCTGGAGATCAGGGAAAGGCTCTTCCCCCAGAAGGTGATGGGCACATTCCCGAGGCTGCCACAGCTCCAGGGATGCCCAGGGTGGCATTGTTGGGCTCTGTGCAGGGCTGGGTTTGGATTCCATGATCCTTGTGGCTCCAGCTCAGGATATTCCATGATGTCCTAGTGAACACCTTCCCTCTGGGGCACTAACAGGAGCTGTTCTTGGTCAGGGAAGGGACCAGAGGTGACACCGAGCCCCGAACATCCCTGTGGGGACACCACTGGGGTGAAACCATCCCCAATCCAAGGTGCAGCATTCCCAGGTGCCCTTCCCAGCCCAGGACATTCCCTGTCCTCGGGTTTGTGCTCAGGCTGATCCCAAATCCCCTCAGCCCTGTGCCCCATGGTCTGTGCCAGATCCCAGAGCTCCTGGAGGATCCCAGCGCTGCTGGAGGATCCCAATGCTCCTGGAGGATCCCAGCGCTGCTGGAGGATCCCAATGCTCCTGGAGGATCCCAGAGCTCCTGGAGGATCCCTGAGCTCCTGGAGGATCCCAATGCCCCTGGAGGATCCCAACGCTCCTGGAGCATCCCTGCACTCCTGGAGGATCCCTGAGCTCCTGGAGGATCCCAGTGCTCCTGGAGGATCCCTGCACTCCTGGAGGATCCCAGAGCTCCTGGAGGATCCCAGAGCTCCTGGAGGATCCCAGAGATCCTGGAGGATCCCTGCGCTCCTGGAGGATCCCAGCGCTCCTGGTGGATCCCAGCACTCCTGGAGGATCCCAGCACTCCTGGAGGATCCCTGCACTCCTGGAGGATCTCAGCACTCCTGGTGGATCCCAGTGCTCCTGGAAGATCCCAACGCTCCTGGAGGATCCCAGCGCTCCTGGAAGATCCCTGTGCTCCTGGAAGATCCCAGTGCTCCTGGAGGATCCCTGCGCTCCTGGAGGATCCCAGCGCTCCTGGAGGATCCCAGGGCTCCTGGAGGATCCCTGGGAGCAGCTGCCCAGTGGGAACTCCCCCCTGCTCCCCGAGCTGTGTGCACACCCAGCCTGCTCGGCCCTGCTGCAAACCTTCCTGCAGGAGGGGGGGAGTGGGGAAGGCAAACCCACGGAGAGCTCTCCCTCCTCCCCAGCTCAGCTCGGCACTAATAAGCTCTCGAGACAGAGTTGATCCTATCAATTTGTGCTGTGAAAGTCAAGCTTCTGCTCTCCAATATTGAGCTGCTTTGTGCTGCACGGAGCACGATTCAGCCCCAGATTCTCTCAGAGCTGCAGGGGCTTTGTCCAAGCAGGAAAGCTGCTCCCTTCTCCACGCTCTCTAACACATGCCCTGTGCCAGGGCCGCCGTGGATGAGCTGTGATTATCCCCGGCACGCAGGGGCAGCTCCTGGAGCTGTTTTTCCCCTGCTGAGGCTGCTGTGAGAGCCCTGGCTGGGACAATCCCAGGAGCAGAACCCTCCAAGCCTCCCCAGGGCTCAGTTCAGAGCCAGGGCCGTGCTCTGACACCACCCCGACACCTTAATTTGGAACTGCACCCTCGGTAATTACTGCCCTGCTGGGGACCCTGTAATCACCGCAGCAAAACCTCAACCAATTTAACAGGAGCCCAGGCCCAGCCCCAGGTGTGACTTCCAGGGGCGCTTCCACCTCAGGCCAGTTCAAATTACAAGGGTCGACCTCCTAATTAGGAAGAGTTACGGCTTGATTTAAAAGGGAGAGCAGACTAATTAACACATGTAGTGTAATGTCTTAATTGGGACTCAGCTTGGAGAATTTGTGTGGTTCAGAATAAATGACTCATAATTAGTCAAGAGGTCCAGTTTTCTCCTGTCCCTGGGATCCCTGCTCCCGACACAGAGCTCGGGAGGATGGGAAGTTAAATATTGCATTTTGTGAGCTGTCAACTGCAATGCAAATCCCTTTTTTCACCCATTAACCCCCCGCTGGAAGGCAATGATGAGGTGGTTCCAAGGGTTTAGCCGCAGAGGATCAGCGCAGATTAAAAACAAATAAAATTAATATCCATTTGGGGAAGAGGGATTTGGTTTACAACAGTGCCCTGTGTGCTCTGCCAAAGGGGTGGGTCAGGGATCGGGGAGGTCTGGACCTTCAGAGCCCCGGACAGCCCAACTCTGGCACCTCCTGAAGCCTCAAAAATCCCAGGGTGAGCGAGGCTGGGAGGGAGGTCAGCAGTCCAACCTCCCTGCTCCAGCAGGGCCTGGAGCACAGGGGTCAGGACTGTGTCCAGATGGCTCCTGAGCATCTCCAGAGATACTAAAAACTGAATTACTGAGCATCTCCAGAGATACTGAAAACTGAATTACTGAACATCTCCAGAGACACTGAAAACTGAAGTACTGAACATCTCCAGAGATACTAAAAACTGAATTACTGAACATCTCCAGAGATACTGAAAACTGAATTACTGAACATCTCCAGAGATGTTCCAAAAGCAGGTGAAAGAGCCTGATTTATCCACAGGAGCAAAGCCCATCCTGCCCTCCCATAACCTGCACAAGTGCCGCTGTGTCTCCCAGGAGAACAGGAGCTCCACAGACCTCACCCCACACGGGACAGGAGCAGCTCTGGAGTTAAGCTCTGCCTCAGCTGAGTCAACAAGGAACTGAAAAGTCTACACCAAGAGCTGTCACCCTGGAAAGCTGCAGGAAGACAAGAGAATCATGGAACCCTGGGATGGCTGGGGTGGGGAGGGACCTTAAAGCCAATCCCATCCCACCCCAGCCATGGCAGGGACACCTCCACTGTCCCAGGTGATCCAAGCCCCAATGTCCAGCCTGGCCTTGGACACTGCAGGGATCCAGGGGCAGCCACAGCTGCTCTGGCAATTCCAGCCCAGCCCCTCCCCACCCTCCCAGACAGCAATTCCTCATTCCCAAGATCTGATTTGAACCTCCTCTCCTCCAGCTCGAAACCATCAATCCCCTGTCCCTTCACTCCCTGCTCTTGGGAACAATCCCCCTCCAGCCTTTTTCAAGCCCCTTTCACATGTTTATTTTCTCGTCCCCCATTTTAGCAGCCACCATTTGTGCTCTGTGTCATCAGCATAACTGATCCGTGTTCATACCCTGACCTTTGGATGGCAAAGAAAAGGAACTTGGGCAACACTTCCCTCCTCCTCCTTCTCCTTCTCCTCTTCCAGCCTTGTTCCTTTACCCCTTCAAACTCCCTAATGCCTCTCCCAACTGCGATTTCCCTTCACCAATTTTGCTGGGCAGACACCAGGAGGGGCAGGGGATGCTCGGGCTGAGCTCTGGGGATGCACCTCGGGCACGAGCCCACGGCTGAGGCTTCCCCGCGCCGGAGCGTGGTGTCCGTAGGTACCAACACACACAGACAGTGCATCTGCTGCACGGAGACAGAGTGTTGGAGCTCTTGTAAATACACCTTCATTCAACTTTCATCACATTGTTCATTAGTGGTTTAAATTTTGCATAATTTGGCAGCTGCCTCTGGCGTTTTTCAGGAGGTGCTGTAATTTATTCCATATGGAAGTCAGGCGCTGCACGAAGAAGGAGTTATCGGGAGCACTGAACCAGGGCTGTATTTGTCTGGGAGGAGGTGTCAGATGCTAAACTAAACATGACAGGAGTGAACCCAAGTCTCCCAGCTGACAGATTCTGTGGGGTTTCTGTGGTGTTTGCTATAAACAGGTTCAGAGGCAGCGCAGACACCGCGAGACGCCGGCGCCGCCGCGGGGCACGGCAGCACGGGGCTGCAGCTCGGGGATCCCGGGGGATCCCGGGGGATCCCGAGGGGTCCCAGACTCTCCAGAGCACCCCTCTGAGGTGCCCAGGAAGTTTGGGGTGCCCGGATCCCTGTTCTGCTCTGATCCTCCCCGAGCCTGTCAGGTCTCTGCTCTGCTCCCGAGCTTTTCTCGCTCGTTTTGGGTCATTTTGGGAAATCTGAGCTCCTGCAGTGCCCAGCAGCTCTGCTGTCCCACCCAGGCAGGCCAGCACTGTCCCCAGCCCAGCTCCAGCCCCCAGAGGACACAGCAGCAGCAGAGTGAGGGAGGTTAGGGATTCTGTGCTTGATTGACACCATTAGAGGAGCAGTTTCCATGTTTACCCTGGGAACAGCCCCAGCAGCGAAGGTGTCACTGCCGGCAGCTGCCGAGCCACACAAACCTCACCGAGGCTGGGGCTGGACGGGGACTCGGCAGGGAAAGCACCTGTGGGAGCATCCTGTAGGAAAAGCACCTGGGGGAACATCCTGCAGGGAAAGCATCTGGGGAATATCCTGCAGGAAAAGCACCTTGGGAACATCCTGCAGGAAAAGCACCTGGGGAACATCCTGCAGGGAAAGCACCTGGGGGAGCATCCTGCAGGAAAAGCACCTTGGGAACATCCTGCAGGAAAAGCATCTGTGGGAACATCCTGCAGGGAAAGCACCTTGGGAGCATCCTGCAGGGAAAGCACCTGGGGGAGCATCCTGCAGGGAAAGCACCTGGGGAACATCCTGCAGGGAAAGCACCTGGGGGAGCATCCTGCAGGGAAAGCACCTGGGGAACATCCTGCAGGAAAAGCACCTGGGGAACATCCTGCAGGGAAAGCACCTGGGGGAGCATCCTGCAGGGAAAGCACCTGGGGGAACATCCTGCAGGGAAAGCACCTTGGGAGCATCCTGCAGGGAAAGCACCTGGGGAACATCCTGCAGGAAAAGCACCTGGGGGAACATCCTGCAGGAAAAGCACCTGTGCCTGGGGGAACATCCTGCAGGGAAAGCACCTGTGCCTGGGGGAGCATCCTGCAGGAAAAGCACCTGGGGAACATCCTGCAGGAAAAGCACCTGGGGGAACATCCTGCAGGAAAAGTACCTGGGGGAACATCCTGCAGGAAAAGCACCTGTGCCTGGGGGAGCATCCTGCAGGAAAAGCACCTGGGGAACATCCTGCAGGAAAAGCACCTGGGGGAACATCCTGCAGGGAAAGCACCTGTGCCTGCGGGAGCATCCTGTAGGGAAAGCACCTGAGGGAACATCCTGCAGGAAAAGCACCTTGGGAGCATCCTGCAGGGAAAGCACCTTGGGAGCATCCTGCAGGGAAAGCACCTGTGCCTGGGGGAGCATCCTGCAGGAAAAGCACCTGGAGGAGCATCCTGCAGGAAAAGCACCTGGGGAAGCATCCTGCAGGGAAAGCATCTGGGGAATATCCTGCAGGAAAAGCACCTTGGGAACATCCTGCAGGGAAAGCACCTGGGGGAACATCCTGCAGGGAAAGCACCTGGGGGAACATCCTGCAGGAAAAGCACCTGGGGGAGCATCCTGCAGGAAAAGCACCTGGGGGAATATCCTGCAGGGAAAGCACCTGGGGGAGCATCCTGCAGGGAAAGCACCTTGGGAGCATCCTGCAGGGAAAGCATCTGTGCCTGGGGGAGCATCCTGCAGGGAAAGCACCTGGGGGAGCATCCTGCAGGGAAAGCACCTGTGCCTGGGGGAACATCCTGCAGGAAAAGCACCTGGTGGAGCATCCTGCAGGAAAAGCACCTGTGGGAGCATCCTGCAGGAAAAGCACCTGGTGGAGCATCCTGCAGGGAAAGCACCTGTGGGAGCATCCTGCAGGGAAAGCACCTGTGGGAGCATCCTGCAGGGAAAGCACCTGGGGGAGCATCCTGCAGGGAAAGCACCTGGGGAAGCATCCTGCAGGGAAAGCATCTGTGCCTGCGGGAGCATCCTGCAGGGAAAGCACCTGGGGAACATCCTGCAGGCCCTGATGGGAGAGCATCTCCAGGAAATTCCATGGAGAGCCTCCTGCCTCACCTGCAGCTCTGTGGGGACAAATGTGGCTCCAGGTGAGGAAATGCCCTTCCTGCAGCACAGGCCATGGGCCGAGCGCTGCCCAGACCCCGAGAAATCCATTTTTCCTGGTACTAGTGGTTTGGCTCAGCCAGGGCAGCTCTGCAATGCTGTTCCAGCCTGGGAGCATCCTGGTTTTATGGGATTTACAGGAAAACAGCTCCAGGAACTGCTGCAGGAGGACGATTTGGAGATGAAGAAGAGCAGAAATGCTCCTCTTCCATGGACACAACTGCTCTGCTCCCCACTGCTCCTTCAGCTCCAGCTTTGCCTCTTGCACAGACCCTGCCCAGGCAGCTCCCAGTCCTTCTCTGGTGTGTCCTGACATTCCCGAGCTCTCAGAACCTCCCAGACCCTCTGTGCTTCAGACCCTGCCCAGGCAGCTCCCAGCCCTTCCCCAGTGTGTCCTGACGTTCCTGAGCTCTCAGAACCTCCCAGACCCTCTCTGTCTCTTGCACAGACCCTGCCCAGGCAGCTCCCAGTCCTTCTCTGGTGTGTCCTGACGTTCCCGAGCTCTCAGAACCTCCCAGACCCTCTGTGCTTCAGACCCTGCCCAGGCAGCTCCCAGTCCTTCTCTGGTGTGTCCTGACGTTCCCGAGCTCTCAGAACCTCCCAGACCCTCTGTGCTTCAGCCCCTCTGGAAGGTCTTCTCTGAGAGGCACAGAGGTCTGAGAGGAGGTGAGAAGAGCGGAGGTTCTTCAGTCTCCACTCAGCGACCCCCAGAGTGTCCCCAGCACACACTGGGGACAGACTGAGCTCCTCCAGCCCCAAACTTTGGGCTGTCCCTCCCCAGAGCTCAGGGAAGCTGCGGCTGCACTCAGCCCTGGGCTGTCCCACACACAGCAGCTGCAGGATGGGCTGCAGCTCTGTCAGGAGCGGCGCTGGGAGAAAACAGCTCCACTTCCCAAATTCCATCCTAAAAACCAGACAAAGGATCCCCAGAAGCGTCTGAGGGAAGGGAAATAAGATGATGTTGGGGAGGATGAAATAGGAAAGCCTTATAAATATGATTACCTGGCAAAAGATGCTGAGAATATGGAAACGATAAGCGAGATTGAAATGAAGACAAGCTTTGAGATAAAAAACCCCAGTTACTGAATGACTGGAAAACAATGGTGTGGCCACTGAAGGTAATCCCCTTTTGATTAAACAATACCCCTCCTTGATTAGGCAATCTCCTCTGCTTGCAGACAGCTCCAAGGGTCAGAGCAGACCCTACCAACTCAGCAGAGGGTCCAAAAAGCAGTTTTTAGAGTTTAAAATATAACGCCGTATGGTAATGCAATGACTCTCATAGGCTGTATGTAAATGTTGTAGGATTTGTAGCTTGTTCTAGATTGGTTAGTGAAAATTAGAATATTCAGCACAGAAGATGATTTATTGTATTGTAAAAGGCAACCACGGCATTCTGCATTCTGTATTCTGTATTCTGTATTCTGCATTCTGTATTCTGTATTCTTTCTGCATTCTGCATTCTGTATTCTGCATTCTGTATTCTGTATTCTTTCTGCATTCTGCATTCTGTATTCTGTATTCTTTCTGTATTCTGTATTCTGTATTCTTTCTGCATTCTGTATTCTGTATTCTGTATTCTGCATTCTGTAGTCTGCATTCTGCATTCTGTATTCTGTATTCTATTCTGCATTCTGTATTCTGTATTCTGCATTCTGCATTCTGCATTCTGCATTCTGCATTCTGTATTCTTTCTGTATTCTGTATTCTGCATTCTGCATTCTGCATTCTGCATTCTGTATTCTTTCTGTATTCTGTATTCTGCATTCTGCATTCTGCATTCTGTATTCTGTATTCTGTATTCTATTCTGCATTCTGCATTCTGCATTCTGCATTCTGTATTCTGCATTCTGTATTCTGTATTCTGTATTCTATTCTGCATTCTGCATTCTGTATTCTGTATTCTGTATTCTGTATTCTGTATTCTGTATTCTATATTCTTTCTGTATTCTGCATTCTGCATTCTGCATTCTGTATTCTGTATTCTGCATTCTGTATTCTGTATTCTGTATTCGGTATTCTGTGTTGGGCATCCTGTATTCTGCATTCTCTATTCTGTGCTCTATTCTGTACCTCTCTCTGTCTCTCTCTCACCTCTCTGCCCTGCTCTGAGCTGCATCTGGCAGCCCCCAGCAGCTCCCCTACCCCCACGCCCTTTCACGATAAACCTCATGCTCTAAGACCAAACTCCAGAGATCTCTCATCTCCATCCTGACCGTCTGAAACAACCGACCCAAACACCACGGACGGCAATCCTACAGGACGAAAAGCCCAGTTTCCCACAGTGGATGCTGCTGTCCCGACACCTCTGTGACACAGGGGCACCAAAGAATTCCCCCAGCCAGCTCCATCCCAAGCGAGAGTCGCCCTCATCTCCCAGACACCGCCAAACCGATATTCTCCTTATCAAAGTTGCCAGCACAGCTATTATTTATAAAACTTCCACGAGAATACATCTGCACAAAATAACTGACACCGTGTTCCCTGCATGGCATATGCAGGCTGAAAATAAACATTGATTCTATATGTTCGCTGCTCCAGCAGAGCGGCCAAGCAGCAGGAAATGCATGAAACATGGGGAAAGAATGGGAGCGCGGCAGTGGGAGGGAACACGGAATTACTTGGAGAGCAGAGAAGGCGGCCCTGGGAGTTAAAATACACAGCAGGCAAAGAGACGAGAGGAGCCAAGAGAGCTGAAAAAAATGGCACAAGAGACGAGAGAGGCAGCTGGGGGAGTTAAAACATGCAGATGGAGAGATGGCTGGGAGAGAGGAAAGACCTGGATCCGAGCGGGGAGATGCGACTGGGAACTGGCCACTTAAAATAAACCTGGGGAGGGCCAGGGGCGAGCGGGGCAGGGACATCTCCTGGGGCCGGGGACCCTGCTGGGACAGGCCTGGAGATCTGCGGGGACTGGGGACCCTGCTGGGAGCAGGGATGGGGCTGGAGATCATCTGGGACCCTGCTGGGACAGGGCTGGAGATCTCCTGGGATCTCCTGGGATCCTGCTGGGAGCAGGGATGGGGCTGGAGATCTCCTGGGATCTCCTGGGACCCTGCTGGGAGCAGGACTGGAGATCTCCTGGGATCTTCTGGGACCCTGCTGGGAGCAGGGCTGGGGTATGGAGATCATCTGGGACCCTGCTGGGAGCAGGGCTGGGGCTGGAGGGGTGGGACTCCCACCCACTGAGCCCCATCACCCACCTGCTCCCGGGATCACACCAGGCATGGGAACTGCCCCCTCCTTCCTCACATCCCAAAGGCAAATGACTTGGAGGAATCAACTCTCCTTCTTCAAAATCCCAAATGCAAATCCATTGGAAGAATCATTCCGTCCTTCCCCACAATCCCAAATGCAAATCCATTGGAAGAATCATTCCCTCCATCCCCACAATCCCAGATGCAAATCCATTGAAGGAAACATCTCTTCCTTCCCCATAACCCCAAACACAGATCCATTGGAGGAATCAACCGTCCTTCCTCAAAATCCCAAATGCAAATCCATTGGAGGAATCACTGCCCCCCCTTCCCCACAATCCCAAACGTAAATGATTTGGAGGAATCATCCCCTCCTTCCTCAAAATCCCAAATGCAATTTCATTGGAACAATTGTTCCCTCCATCCCCACTATCCCAAATGCAAATAACCCGGAGGAATCATCCTCTCCTTCCTCAAAAACCCAAATGCAAATGATTTGGAAGAATCACTGCCCTTTTCCCCCACAATCCCAAATGCAAATCCATTGAAGGAATCATCCCCTCCATCCCCAAAAACCCAAATGCAAATGATTTGGAGGAATCATCCCCTCCATCCCCACAATCCCAAATGCAAATGATCTGGAGGAATCAACCCTCCTTCCTCAAAATCCTAAATGCAAACCCATTGGAGGAATCAACCCTCCTTCCCCACAATCCCAAACGCAAATCCATTGGAGGAATCACTGCCTTCCTTCCCCACAATCCCAAATGCAAATGATTTGGAGGAATCATCTCCTCCTTCCCCACAATCCCAAAGGCAAATCCCTTGGAGGATGCAGACTGTGACTCCTGATTCCCAGCTCCCCAGCCTCCAAATAATGAGTGACACATTCATCCTTCCCATTTATAGCCTCTGCAGGGATTTCTATAAATAAATGGATAATGCCTGCCTGGATCTCACCCCCATTAAAAACGCCCTCCTTGAACTCAAATCCTACTAAATTTAAAGTTACACTTCTCCACAAATGCTCCAAAGTTGGTTTTTTTCCCCAAATGAGGTTTCACCTCTGACTGAACCCTTTAGGGAGCAGATTTAAAGAAGTGTGAGTGAGTTCAGATGGCTCAGGAGGGCCAGGGGTGCTCTCCATCCCCCAGAGACGCCACCGCCCCCGGCAGCGTGGCCAAGCCACACCTCGGTCCCCATCCCTGCTGCTCCTCACTCCAGCCTTCCAGGAATCCACGGATTTTCCACGGAAAATGAAGCAGGCACCAAGCCCCGGGGAGAATTCAGGCAGGCAAAAGCAGAGCCCAGATATTTTTATATCCACGGAGTTTCGTGGCAGTGGGAAGGAAATTTTTCTCTCACAAACATGAACTGGGGCTTCTTATTAGTTAAAATGATGATTTTTTTTTTTTTTTGAGGGTGAGCTCCTGTAAATCCACGGATAAAATCAGGTTTGGTAAGGCCTGCGCTGAGCACAGGTGCACTTAGCAAAACTCACACCAACACAAGGATTTATGATGCCTCCGAGGACAAAAAAGTGATTTATTGGATTTATTTTGCTCCAGAGGATGGAGCAAATTTCACCATCAGTTTTACTTTGCCCCCAGGTGCCAATCCAATTTTTCTGTCAGGTTTATTTAAGCCTGGGGATGCCCCAGGATGGGCCCTCAGTGTGTCCTGCTGGAGACAATCATTTCATCATTTAGAGGGGAGTTTTTTACCAATTCCTCTGAATTTTTTTGCACAGGAAGGTTTTTATCTGTGGATAACCAGAACAGCAAAGGTCTCCTGAAGCAATAAAATACTTTGTCCTCTCCCTTGACCTTTTTTTTGGACGGTTAAATGGGAACCAGTTAAACCAGTGGGAACACACAGAGCCACCTCAGAGCAAAGCCTCAGCTCCTGCACACAGCCTGGAGTAAGCCCTGAGTAGGGAACTCCAGAGTGAGGAACTCCAGAGCACATCATGGCCATTCCCGAGCACATTCCCAGCAGATCCCACGGGTAAATCGTGCTTTGTGGGACCGTGTGGGTGAAAAAGGCTCTTAGAGCTGCAGAGATTCTGTCCAGGAGGAGAATGGGTTGAAAATCAAATGTTTTGCACAAAATTAGGGGGGCTGGGATCTACTCCTCAATGGAATTGGATGGTCTTTAAGGTCTCTTCCCACCCAAACAATTCCACAATTCCACGACAATCTCCAGCCAAGCCCTTTTCATCTCTAATGTTTGCTAAGAGAGGAGAACTGAAAATCACAGACAGTTTTTCACTGATTGCAGAGAGTTTTGTCTCACACTGACATTACACAGTGGATTATCCAAACTGCTGAGGTGTCAGAGATGGATTAGAATAATCACATCAATATCGAACTGTAGCGAGCTGGACATTGGTCCAAAATGATGGAACGGGGAAATTTAATAAGCAAAAAAACCCCAAAAAACTGGTGGACCAAATTTGAGGGGGAAACCTTGCGGCTCTGCACAGCTCCTGCCAGGAGGGGACAGCCGGGGGGGGTCAGGCTGTGCTGGCAGGGGACAGGGACAGGAGGAGAGGGAACAGCACCACGGGAGGTTTGGATTGCATTTGGGGGAAATTCCTTCTTGGGAAGGGTTGTTAAGCATTGGAAGGGGCTGCCCTGGGCCGTGGTGAGTCCCCATCCCTGAGGGATCTCAGAGCCCTGTGGAGGTGGCACTCGGGGACACGGGGCAGGGGTGGCCTGGGCAGTGCTGGGGATGGTTGAACTCCACGACCTTGGAGGACTTTTCCAACCCAAACCATTCCATGATTCCATCAAACACCAACGCCTGACACCCCTGAGGCACTCCCCCTTCCCCATGGCCATCCCCTCCCCGGCCCAGCACTCACTTCTCCAGCACGGACATGATGATCGGAGGTAGAACCAATATAGGCATGGGCAGGACCACTCTGGTCAGCGCTGTTTCCAGCAGAGCCTGCGGAGAAAACCAAACCAACACTTGCAGACACCTCCAGCAAACCCAGCCCAGCCCTGCCGGGCTCAGGAATGGCTCTGCAGAGCAAAACCAAACCAACACTTGCAGACACCTCCAGCAAACCCAGCTCGGCCCTGCCGGGCTCAGGAATGGCTCTGCACAGCAAAACCAAACCAACACTTGCAGACACCTCCAGCAAACCCAGCATGGACCTGCCAGGCTCGGGAATGGCTCTGCAGAGCAAAACCAAACCAACACTTGCAGACACCTCCAGCAAACCCAGCATGGACCTGCCAGGCTCGGGAATGGCTCTGCAGAGCAAAACCAAACCAACACTTGCAGACACCTCCAGCAAACCCAGCATGGACCTGCCAGGCTCGGGAATGGCTCTGCAGAGCAAAACCAAACACACATTTCCAGACACCTTCAGCAAACCCAGCATGGACCTGCCGGGCTCGGGAACGGCTCTGCACAGCAAAACCAAACACACATTTCCAGACACCTTCAGCAAACCCAGCCCAGCCCTGCTGGGCTCAGGAATGCTCTGCACAGCAAAACCAAACACTTGCAGACACCTCCAGCAAACCCAGCATGGACCTGCCGGGCTCAGGAATGGCTCCGCACAGCAAAACCAAACACACATTTCCAGACACCTCCCCCAAACCCAGCCCAGCCCTGCCGGGCTCAGGGATGGCTCTGTACAGCAAAACCAAACACTTCCAGATCCCTCCAGCAAACCCAGCCCAGCCCTGCTACTGAATGGAATTTGTATTTTCTGCCTAGAATTGAAGTGCCATGTAAAAGATTGAAAAGCTGATTGAAATTTCTCTAAAAAGCTCTTTCAACTCTCACTGGGCATGGATGTTAGAAAGAATTGGGAGATGCAAGTGGTGCATGTATTTTGTACAGCTGATGGAGCTGATATAATTGTGTGGGCAAATAGCAATGTCTCTGTGTACAGAAAGTGCAACTTCCTTTAGGGAGACAATAAGACATTTCATGTGAGACCATGGGAATGACACAGATGCTGTAGGGGAAACGCTGTAGGGGAAATGTAGGGGAAATGCTGTAAGGGAGATATTGTAGGGGAAATGTTGTGGGGGAAATGCTGTAGGGGAAATGTTATATGGGAAATGCTGTAGGGAAATGCTGTAGGGGAAATGCTGTAAGGGAAATGCTGTGGGGGACATGTTGTAGGGGAAATGCTGTAGGGGAATATCCCACCATGGGCTGAGCAGCAGCTTTAACCCTTCCTCCCTCTGAGTTTTGATTCCAGCTCCATCCTGGGGAATGCAGCCTCTCACTGCTGCCCCTGGAATTGTTTTCAGTCGCTGGGGGCTCATTGCAGAGGACTGTGACACACAGGGCTCTCCTCTCTCAGGAAAACCCCAACCACAGAGCCACAGCTGTGCCCCCACTGCTCTTCCTTCCTGGCAGGACTCCCCAGAAGGAGCAAACAAAGCAACAGGAGTTGGATTTATCAAGGCCCAGAGATCTTCCAGGGCCTGAAGGGCTCCAGGAGAGCTGCAGAGGGACTGGGGACAAGGGCTGCAGGGACAGGAGGCAGGGAATGGCTTGCCAGTGGGCAAGGGGAGCTTGGGCTGGGATGTTGGGAATGAGGAATTGCTGTGTGGGAGGGTGGGGAGGGGCTGGGCTGGAATTGCCAGAGCAGCTGTGGCTGCCCCTGGATCCCTGCAGTGTCCCAGGCCAGGCTGGACATTGGGGCTTGGATCACCTGGGACAGTGGAGGTGTCCCTGCCATGGCTGGGGTGGCACTGGGTGGGCTCTGAGGTCCCTCCAACCCAAACCAGTCTGGGATTTTATGTCACAGGGACACCTATGTCACAACAAACTCTCAGAGAAGGACAGATGTGTCACACTGAGGATCTGCCACATTTTCCATGACAAAAACCAGGATTAAACTCTCCAGGGAGAAGCACCGGGATTCGATGGCAGAAGCTGAGCAGAAGTTTCCAGAACCCCCAAGCTTTATGTTTCAACTCCACCTCCATGGCTCTCACAGCACCTTCACTTTTAACCTTCATTTCCTCTGCTGTCTCTGCTCCCCCAAGCACAAGGATGCAGAGGGGAAGCAGTGAGTGGCAGTGAGGGAAAGGGGCTGCAGGCAGAGCCTGTGAGCCCTCCAGCAGATTGTTTGAATCCCCCATTCTCCACCAGTATGGAGATCCACCCCAGATCCCCCCGCTCCTGCCGGGGACTGCGGAGCTGTGCATTAATTGCTGTCTCCGAGTGCCTCCCGAGCCGTGGACAGAAGGAGGGAGGGAAATGCCAAGCATTATATTATTAACTCCTGTGCCTGGGCGTGTGCTCGGTACACGCTTTGCGTTTCGGCTGGAGCCCACTCGGGAACAACAGGCAGGAGAATGCTGGGGAGACAGGGCTGGGCTCACAGCGAGGGAAGGGTTCCGGGGACAGGGGGCTCATGGGGACAGGAAACCAGGTGAGAATGGGGGCGAGAACACCTGGCTGTGCTCACAGTGAGGGCAGGGTTCCAGGGACAGGGACAGAGTGCTCATGGGGACAGGAAACCAGGCGAGAATGGGGGTGAGAACATCTGGCTGTGCTCATGGCAGGGAGGGAAGGGTTCCAGGGACAGCAAACCAGGTGTGCATGAGGGTAAGAACATCTGGCTGTGCCCACAGTGAGGGAAGGGAAGGATTCCAGGGACAGGGCACAGAGGGACAGCAAACCAGGTGAGAATGGGGGCAAGAACACCTGGCTGTGCTCACAGTGAGGGAGGGGAAGGGTTCCAGGGACAGGGCACAGGGGGCTCACAGGGACAGCAAACCAGGTGAGAATGAGGGTAAGAACATCTGGCTGTGCCCACAGCAGGGAGGGGAAGGATTGCAGGCACAGAGGGAAAGCACAGGGACAGAAAACCAGGTGTGCATGAGGCTAAGAACATCTGGCTGTGCCCACAGTGAGGGAAGGGAAGGATTCCAGGGACATGGCACAGAGGGACAGCAAACCAGGTGAGAATGAGGGTAAGAACATCTGTCTGTGCTCACAGTAGGGAGGGGAAGGATTGCAGGCACAGGGCACAGAGGAATGTGTCCTCTGTCACAGGGACAGCACACCAGGTGTGCCCGAGGGTAAGAACATCTGGCTGCGCTCACCCGGCTGCGGGTGGCAGTGTTTAGTGCAGCTTTGGCACGGCAAGGGTTAAAGAGCTGCTCGGCTCAGGGACTGAGCCTTCCTCACCTGGGGAAAGGTGAGAGTGATCTTTGCTGAGTATTCCCCATGGGCTGCCCACGAATTCCCACCAGGAGCTCCTGGGTGGCACAGGACCTGTCCCACGCCAGTCTGCGCCCCTTGAAACCCTCAGGGCCAGCCCACGATTCCCTGCAGGACACCAGTCCGTGTCCTCAGGAGCACTGATCTCCGTCCCCAGCTCTTCCAGCCCTGGATTGCAGCGGGGTTTGCTGGGCCTGGAGCCAGCTGTGTCCCAGCTCACCCCACACCTCGCTACTCACGTGTTTGGCAGCAACTCTGGAGGAGCCCACGATGTTCCCGTTGTTGTCCAACACATCGATGCCCTCCTCCAGCTCCGTGTGCCTCATCAGGACCACGTTGCAGATGTTGGCACTGGCTGGGGAGGACAAGAGCAGGAGGATCAGCCCTGGTCAGTGCCCCCTGGCAGCTTCTGCTCGCCCTGACACCTTCAGCTTCCCTCAGTGTGCCCAGGAGCTGCGGTCAGCTGCTCTGATCCCAAGGGAAAAATGGGATTCTCAAGGAGAAGAATAACCAGTTTGGTTTTTCTCTGGGAAAATAAGGGCAAGCAGTCAGGACTACTGAAGGTCTAGCAGAAGGTGTCCCTGCCTGTGGTTGGAACTCAACGCTCTGGAAGGTCCTTCCAGCCCAAACCATTCCAGGATTTCACACATTTCAGATGAAAAATGGCTCTGTGCACCAGGACCTTCCTGACCCCTCCTCCTTGCCCAGCCTGTGGCTTTTGAGGCCTTTGGGGTCACCCCAAATTCTGTTCCTCAGGTCATGGATCGAGGTTTGGGGTGAGCACTGCCCTCCCTGCGCAGCCCCTCCCGGGCTCAGGCACTTCCCAACTTCTCCCGGAGAAAAGCTGCTAATTCCCACCAAACTTTTGGGTTGACAAAGTGGCATTTTCCAGCACCCCCCACACCACATTTCCTTGCAAACTTTCCACCCAGAACTCAGACAAACCCACTGTTGCTGCAAGCACCAGTGCCTTCCAAAAATGTGTTTCTGCACTGCTTGATGGGTTAATATTCGCTAATTAATCTCAATTCATGTCATATAACAAATGTCTAATTTTTTGAGGGTGGTGGGTGGGTGAGCCCTCCACGAAGGCAGCTCTGTGCAATCAAGGATGATTTGTGGTGACAAATGCTCCTTACACTCGAGAGGGAGAGGAACATACACACACGCACACTCTGTCTCTCTCTTTAATATTCCAACTACCAGACCACTCTTCCCATCTATCAAAATATCTGTGTTCCCAACCCTTCAGCTCCTGAATCCCAGAGAAAAAAGAAAACAGGCCTTTCATTTAAAGAAAGTTTAGCCCCTGTTTTTTTTTCTCGTTTTTAACACTCACATGCCCCGTCCTTCTCATTGTCAATCAAAGCTGCACAGATAAAAACAGCCCAGCAGAGCTGCTCTGGCCGAGGACACGGTGGCACAAAGTTCCTGACAGCCTCGGGAGGAGGTGTCCAGACCCAAGATGCTTTCCCAGGGCTCTGCATTCCCTGCCCTGCTCCCGAATCCAAATCTGCTCCCAAAGCAGCCCGTTTGTCTGAGACGAGCAGCTCACGTAGCTGCTCCCCTTCTGCTTTCTGCGAGCGCAGAAAACGCTGCTAATTATGGCTAAACGTGGATTTTATGGACATCTCAAACGCGGGGGGGGTGAGAAATAAATAAATATATGCGCAGACAAATTGATCTGCAGGATTTGGGAAGAAATGGTGATAATACGGCCTGGAAACGACGGCTGTGGAAACTCACTGGGAACGGGGTTCAGGCTCCAAACCGAGGCACCACCACACCCCTGGGCTTTTGGAGAGATTTTTTCTGTCCCAGGCCACTCTCCACACACTGAATCAGTCCTTGAGCATCACCTCAACACAATAATTTAACCACACACACACAAAAACACCCAAGGAGAAGAAATCCTTCCTCCCTCTCCCTTCTCTCTGATGATATCTCTCTATCAGATTTCACTCCCTTCAGATCAGGTCTGGGATGCAATTTTTGGGGTTTTGTGAGCGATTTTTTAGCCGTGAACATCTCCAGCATAAAGCACACCATCACAGTGACTCCCTGACCTTGGGGACAGCTGTTCACACCCAGCTCTTGGGAAGAAAAGGGTGAGTTTGGTTCCTGTCGAGACCCTTCCCCTCCTCACCTGGGAGGAAGGAGCCAGCCCTGCCCTGTGCAGTTTGGGCTCACAGCTCTGCAGAGCAGCCCCAGCTCAGCTCTTCCCTTTCCTGCTCTGTCCATGGAGTGCCCCTTCACTCCAGCAATGATCCCACACCGATCCCAAACCCATGTCCTCCAGAGCAGCCCCAGCTCAGCCCTTCCCTTCCCTGCTCTGTCCATGGAGTGCCCCTTCACTCCAGCAATGATCCCACCCCAATCCCAAATCCATTTCCCAGGGCAGCCTAGCACAGCCCTTCCCTTCCCTGCTCTGTCCATGGAGAGCCCCTTCACCCCAGCAATGATCCCACCCCAATCCCAAATCCATTTCCCAGGGCAGCCTAGCACAGCCCTTCCCTTCCCTGCTCTGTCCATGGAGAGCCCCTTCACCCCAGCAATGATCCCACCCCAATCCCAAATCCATTTCCCAGGGCAGCCTAGCACAGCCCTTCCCTTTCCCTGCTCTGTCCATGGAGAGCCCCTTCACTCCAGCCCCAACACCAATCCCAAACCCATGTCCTCCAGAGCAGCCCAGCACAGCCCTTCCCTTCCCTGCTCTGTCATGGAGAGTCCCTTCACCCCAGCAATGATCCCACACTGATCTCAAAGCCAATTCCCAGGGCAGCCCCAGCTCAGCCCTTCCCTTTCCTGCTCTGTCCATGGACCAACTATGATCCCACCCCAATCCCAAATCCACTTCCCAGGGCAGCCTCTGGCCCTGCAGAGCCTCCAGGAGCCTCTCCCCTGCCTCGGTTCCCGGATCCAACCCCTGCACCCGGGCAGGATTTTTGGGATTTTCAGCTGCTCCCGATGATCTCTGGGGCATGGTCTGACCCAGCAGCAGCAGTGCTCAGTGCCCTCCAGGCACAGCTCCTGCAGGTGGGAGCTCATTTACTGTGCAAACACACCTGGACGTGACCTGGAGAGGACCCAGCCCATGCTGGGAGCTCCAGGCCCTGTCCCAGCCCCGCTCCAGAGCTTCCAGAGCTCCATGGATCTGTCTGGACATCCCAGCATGTCCTTGTCCCTCGGGAGGGGACCCTCCAGCCTGGATGTCCCCCAGGTCCCCAGCTGCCTCCCAGCAGCACAGCTCTGCGGGGCAGGGCAGAGGGATGCCTGGAAGGGATGGGGAGAACTCTAATTTCACAGAATTGTGGAGTCAGTAAGGCTGGAAAAGATCTCCAGGACCATCAAGTCCAACCACGAACCAGCACTTCCAATCCATCACCAAACCCCATCCCTGAGCACCACATCCTGGGATTTTTTGGAGCAAGAGCTTTAGCCCAGTGTGGTTTTTCGTGCAGAAATAGAGAATTTCTGCCTTTTTGCTGGGGGCTGGAGGCTCAAAAGCAATTGGGAAACACAACTTAATTAAAGGATTCGTCCAGGTCTGCAAAGCACAAACCAGCAGTTAGTGGGAGGATCCCTCATGTCCTGGCACACAGCAAAGCATGACAAATAAAATATTAGCTCGAGAATTAATTACAGGCTAAACAAATTAATTACGGGTCCTCAATCAATGCCAACACAAACACCTTGCTGTGAAAATAGATCAACCCTGCAGCAAGGATTTCCTGAGCGTCTTTGGCTCAAGCCCTGCCTCAGAGCTCCAGGGCTTGAACTCATCCCTCGTGCTCTCCTGGTTATAAAAACTGAGAGAAAGCTGAATCCCTCTAAAATATATCCCAGAAAAGTCCCAGAAAAAACAAGAACAACATCCACAGATCCCTTTTTTACAAGAAAAGTGCTCAGTACAGCCCTCAAATCACAATCTCTGTCCCCCCTGCTCTGCAGAGAGGGAAAGCAGCTGCATTTCTGGCAGAAAAGAGGGGAAAAATGCAGCATCTTGGGAACTGAGGGTTGGAGGGACACACGAACCAGTTCTCTGTTAAAAAAGGGGCAGAAAGGCCGGAAAAACTGAGAGCAGCAGACAGGGAAAGGGGCTGAGCTGCCTCGAGCAAAGCTCTGAGGATGTGGCACTTGCACAGCAAAGGAAAAAGCTGAAAGGAAAATTTTGCTGAAATTAAATGGCTGAAAAGGGACCTGGAACAGGGAGCAAACCCCATTTTTTAGTGATTCCCTCCATGCTTGGGCAATTTTTGCAGCATCTTTATAAACAGAAAAATATCAGCAGCATCTTTATAAACAGAAAATTACCCTAAAGCCCCATGTCATTTCTTCAGGGCTAAAATAACTCAGCATTTGCTGAGGGCTGTAACCGCAGGGCCCAGAAAAAGCTGAGTCCAGGGAGTCACTTCCCTCCAACACTGTGCTGATAAAACACCAATAAAATGCTCCACCAAGCCGGGGCAGCCTCAGCTCTGCTCACACTTTTAGTCAGTGGCTATTGGAAATCTGCACATTCAGAGCAGAACCATTTCTTTGCACTTCACTGTAAAATAACTGCAGTGCTCATCTGAAGATTTGATTTGACACAGTCCCTAGATCTTGCACCTGGAATCCTCTCAAATTTGAATGGTCAAGGAGCAGTTAGTGGTGATCATTTTTGAAGCTGTGTCGGAGTGGAAAGCGCAGCTGAAAAACTCCAGGAGCTGTCTCCACCAGCAGAGCTTTGCACCATTTTCCTGCCAAAATTCTGCTTTGCAGAGTCCCACCCCTGCCCGCCCCAGCCCACCACTGAGGGCACACGAGCAGGAAGGAGCTGTGCCCATCCCAGCGGCTCCTGGCCACCCGCAGGCTGACAGCCCCATGGTGAATAAAAAGAAAAGGAGTTTGTCCTTACCAACGGCAGGGAATGGCACAAACCTCTGGATCAGCAGCCGCGTGGCTGGGGTAAACTTGTTAGCTCTCTGGATCAGAACATTAAGGCCCACCTGGGAATGGAGAGAACAAAGCACAGAGGGAGAGTCAGTGGCCAGGAGCAGGGCAGGTGGAGCAGCTGCACACAGAGCGGGGCCTCTTCCATGAGGAGGAGTTGGAGAACCAAACCTCCCCAGGGCAGGGTGTGGCTGTGCTGGGCCCAACCCTTTGGGCAGCAAAGGGTTACACCCAATTGCTGGGCTTGAAAGAAGGGCTGGACTCAAATCTTGGGTTTATTGAAGTGTTGAACCCAACCAAGGAGCTGAACCCAACCATTGGGCTTAAATGAACAACTAATCCCAATCCTCAGCTTTAAATGAAAGGTTGAACCCAGCTGTTGGGTTTAAATGATCAATTGATCCCAATCCTCGGCTTTAAATGAAAGGCTGAACCCAAATGTTGGGTTTAAAGTAAGGGTTGAACCCAACTCTTGGGTTTATCTGAAGTGTTGAACCCAACCATTGGATTGAACCGAACCATTGGGTTTAAATGATCAATTGATCCCAATCCTCAGCTTTAAATGAAAGGTTGAACCTAACTGTTGGGTTTAAGTGAAGGGCTGATCCCAATCACTGGGTTTAAATGAAAGGTTGAACCCAACCATTGGGTTTAAACGATCAATTGATCCCAATCCTTGGCTTTAAATGAAAGGTTGAACCCAAATGTTGGGTTTAAATGATCAGTTGATCCCAATCCTCGGCTTTAAATGAAAAGTTGAACCTAACTGTTGGATTTCAAGTAAGGGTTGAACCCAACTCTTGGGTTTAAGTGAAGGGCTGATCCCAATCACTGGGTTTAAATGAAAGGTTGAACCCAACCATTGGGTTTAAACGATCAATTGATCCCAATCCTCAGCTTTAAATGAAAGATTGAACCCAACCGTTGGGTTTAAATGATCAGCTGATCCCAATAACTGGGTTTAAATGAAAGGTTGAACCCAACTGTTGGGTTTAAAGGAAGGGCTGAACCAGACCAGTGGGTTGAACCCAACCATTGGGTTTAAATGAAGGACTGATCCCAATCCTTGGCTTTAAATGAAAGGTTGAACCCAACTCTTGGGTTTATATGAAGTGTTGAACCCAACTATTGGATTGAACCCAACCATTGGGTTTAAATCAAGGATTGAACCCAAACCTTGGGCTTAAAAGAAGGATTGAACCCAACTCTTGGGTTTATATGAAGGGTTGACCCCAACTATGAAGGTTGGACTGAACCCAACCATTGGGTTGAAATGAAAATTGAACCCAACTGCTGGACTTAAATGAAAGGTTGAACCCAACTCTTGTGTTTATACGAAAGGTTGAACCCAACTGTTGGATTGGACCCAATCACTGGGCTTAAATTAAGGATTGAACCCAATCCTTGGGTTTATATGAAGCGTAGAACCCAACCCTTGGGTTTAAATTAAGGATTGAACCCAACCGTTGGGTTTAAATTAAGGATTGAACCCAACTGTTGGGTTTAATTTAAGGAGTGAACTCAACCCTTGGGTTTTCACAAGGAGTTGAACCCAGCTGTTGGATTGGACCCAATCACTAGGTTTAAATTAAGGATTGAACCCAACCCTTGGGTTTAAATTAAGGATTGAACCCAACCCTTGGGTTTAAATTGAGTGAACCCAACGATTGGGTTCACACGAGGAGTTGAACCCAACTGTCGAATTGGACCCAACCCTTGGGTTTAAATTAAGGATTGAACCCAATCCTTGGGTCTATATGAAGGGTTGAACCCAACCATTGGATTTAAACCCTTTCCAGCTAAAAGACAAGCCAGAAACCCCACCCCATCCTCCTGGGAATGCCCTTGGCTGCATTTTCCCCAAGTTCACAGGCATTTTCCGCATTCAGCACAAAATCCTTGGGACTGGCAGTCCTCACCTGGCCAGGAAAGGGCCAAATTCCAGTGGTGCTGGTGGCCCAACACAATTAATTCCTTTCCAAGGGTCTGGACTACACCACCCCATCCAGCGCCAACATTTGGATTAAACATTGTAAAGTTTATCATAACCACGGATTTATTTCTGTTGCCTCAGAGCTCTTCATAGCTTTTCATGGATCTAAGTCATTGTGAATGTTCATGGGAACAGCACGGAGGAGTCTCTGCCTCATCAGCCTCCAGTGAAAGTCTGGAGAATCTCCATCAAAATCAGTTTCAAGCAGAAGTGGGGTTAAAAATTAACCAAACCTATTCATGGCGAATGACTTCTGTCTTCAAAGTACTTTTCCTCACTGTGTTTTCACCTTTCATCCCAAAAAAACCCCACAAATGCACAAACAGAACCCAACAGTCCCAACCTGGGATTGTTTGGCTGGAAATGGAAGTCTTGAGCAATGTGCGGCCCAAAAATTTTCAGCCAAAAATGCAGCAAAATTAAAAATTTAAGAAAAAAAATTAAAAATAAGCCAAAGCCAAAAAGCTGCCAGAAAACAGCGATTTGGGGGGTTTTAAAAAGAAAAAAGAAGCCTGGGAGAACATATTTGGCAGGCTGCTACATTATACATGCACATCCCAGCACATCCCAGCACATCCCGGTGTTCTGGGAGGGAGAGCTGGAGAAGCACCGCTGCTGGGTGAGCCCTGCCCGAGCACAGGGCTGCTTCTCCAGCCCCAGGAGGTGTTTCCAGAGCCTTTCCCAAGGTTTTCACCCAGAGCCCGAGCAGGAACTCCTCCTCTTATCCTCTTATTGCAGCTCTAGAGCTGAGCCCAGGAAAGCCACGGTGATTCTGCTTAGTCTGGACAGCAGTGAGGCCTTGTCTTGATCTTCTTCCCCCTCAAAAATGACTGAATGATTTTTTTTTTTTTACATTTTGCAGGTGTTGGAATGAGTATTTTCGAAATCCGAGCACTTCCAGAAACTGTAGCACAGTCTAAAATGTGTGGCTTTGAGAGGAGACAGTTTTAAAGCTGGCTTTGCTGGTCTGCCCCATGGATTGGGGTATTTAATCTGGATATGGTTAATCTGTGCCAATGACACATTTTGTTGGGTTTGCAGCCTCTGCTTGTAGGTTTGAGGGAGGATTTGGCCATGAAGTGGAAGAGCAGAAGCTTTTGAAAGAGAAAAGCTGAGCCTGGGAGAGCCACTGCTGTGAGGGCAGCGAAATAAAAACATTTTACTTCCAGATCCAATGTGATGAACTCACTGCCCACTTACAGCAACCCCCTGCTGGGAATACGAAATTAAATGTTGATGGAGATTTAAATCCTTCTCCCAACTCCCAACACAAGGACTGGATCGAGGAAACTAATGAGGGTTTGTTTTGAACAGTTTGGAAATTGCTTCGGCCAATCTGTGACCTCCTTCCCACAGGCCACGATGAGGGTGGACAGGCCAAGGGCAGGAGCTGCTCAGCCTCAGCCACCAAAGCAAAAGGGCCGTCAGGGGGGCGTTAATGAGCTTAATTACCTGGGGCTGGGCAAAGGACACTGCCAAGGCGAATTCATCATTGGAAACCTACCCCAGGTTTGCTATTGTGACCATCACCAGTCACTGAGCAGGACCTGCTCAGTGGATGGACACACGGAACAGAGCCAGGGACATCATCTCACCAAACGTGGCAGTGGATGGACACACGGAACAGAGCCAGGGACATCATCTCACCAAACGTGGCAGTGGATGGACACACGGAACAGAGCCAGGGACATCACCTCACCGAACGTGGCAGTGGATGGACACACAGAACAGAGCCAGGGACATCAGCTCACCAAACGTGGCAGTGGATGGACACACGGAACAGAGCCAGGGACATCACCTCACCGAACGTGGCAGTGGATGGACACAGAGAACAGAGTCAGGGGATTCACCTCACCAAACGTGACAGTGGATGGACACACGGAACACAGCCAGGGACATCACCTCACCAAACGTGGCAGTGGATGGACACATGGAACACAGCCAGGGACATCGCCTCACCTCACCCAGCACCGCCACGGAGCCACTGAGGCTGGAAACGCCCCGAGAGGTCATGGAGCCCAACCATCCCCAGCACTGCCAGGGCCACCACTGCCCCGTGTCCCCAAGGGCCACATCCACAGGGCTTTGAGTCCCTCCAGGGATGGGGACTAAGCCCTGCCCTGGGCAGCTGTGCCAGGGCTGGACAGCCCTTCTGGTGAAGGAATTCTTCCTGACATCCAAACCAAACATTCCTTGGCACAACTTGAGGCTGCTTGCTCCTGTCCTATGGAGGGGACACTTCCCCTGTCCCAGGTGCTCCAAGCCCTGCCCAGCCTGGCCTGGGACACTGCCAGGGCTGGGGAGTCCCACACAGGGCACATTCCTGCACTGCCACCCACATTAAATCCAGCCCTGTCCAACTGCCGGGACTAGTGAGGTTCCTCCTCCAGAGCACCTCCTTGAGCCGCTGAGGGAACCAGGGGACACTGGGTACAGGGACACGAAGGGACACAGGGACACGAGGGGACACTGGGACACACGAGAGGACATCTGAGGGGACACAGGGACACCTGAGGGGACACTGGGACACACAAGGGGACATCTGAGGGGACACAGGGACACCTGAGGGGACACCTGAGGGGACACAGGGACACCTGAGGGGACACAGGGACATGTGACACCAACACTCCTACCCTGCGGAGCACAAACCGGGATCAAACACCGTCACTGGAGTGAAGGCTCACCCAGGGCTCTCTGGGGCCCCTGGCAGCACTCTGCCCTCCAACCTCCCTCTGTCCCTCCCTCTGTCCCTCCCTCTGTCCTTCCCTCCTCCCAAGTGCCAGGAATTCCTGCCATTTCCTTAGCTCCCGCTTTTGCTTTCAGCATCAACAACATCCCCTCAGCACAAGGACGTTTGTGACATCACCGCACTTTGACACCGGAGCCATCAGCTCCTGTCAGAGAAACCAACATTTCTGATTCCCTTTCTTCTCCTTCTTGTCTCAAAAAGTTCTGACCTCACGTCCACCAAGACACCAGTTTGAAAAACATGGGAATTTCTAAAACTCCCTGCTTTTTCCCGCGTTTTATGAAGATTTTTGAAGCCTGAGAGATGGTTTTGAATGCCTGACGTTGCCAAGGACCGAGCCATTCGCTAAATGTGTAATCCCACACCTCTTAAGCCAGGCCTGGAACAGTAAACACATCCAAGGAGTTATTTCACTTCATCCTGAGAGGGAATTTTTATAAAATGAAGGAATCTTAGGGGTCCAGAGAGCGCCAGCAGGTAGATGACAGCACCTAAACATCGCTGAGCTGCTCTCCAGACTTCATGAACTGTGCTGGAGAAATCACTGATTTAAGGGATTCAGCTTTGGGACACCCCTGAGCACTGCAGCAGGAGCTGGCGGCTCCAAGGGACCTGGAAAGTCCACTTGGAAAGAGGGATGGGCTCCAGAGGTTATCCTTCATCCCCCAACCACCAGACTGAATTAGAACTAATTGGATCTGACGAGTCCCATTGAGCCGAGCTGGAGAAAAGAGCATTAGGAGAAGGAAGGAAAAAACTCATTCATTAGGGCTGGGAGGTGAAGATGGAGGCAGAGAGATGGAAAACTGGGCTCTTTCCCAACTGGAGCTTTCCCAAGTCAAGGAGAACAGCACGGAGGAGTCCAAGGGAAGGGAAAGCAATGAGGATCCGAGGGGAGAAGGAAGTTAGGGATCAGCAAGAGTGAGGAAAGGAGGAAACATCACTCCAAGAGAATTCCAGGAGGGATGGCCACAGCAGCCCCACAGTTGATGCTTCAAGGGAAGAGAATGGTGTAGGCTGGAGCAAGAACGGAGAAAAATGGGATTCATGCTGATAATGAGACAAATTGACCTGGAAGGTGATGGAGAAAGGAGCATGAGGGGGCCGTGCCCAAGACAAGAGGTTGTTGCCTCAATATGGAGTTTTCCATGTGCCTGGAGCCTGTCCAGCACTCCTGGCGATCCTGGGGATGGGCTGGAGCAGAAGGGAAGGAAAGGATGAGAACAAAGTTCCTGGGAATGGAGACATCCCAGTGAAACGAGAGACAAAGCTGCAGGGGAGCACACGGAGTTTGGGAGGGGACAGCCATGGAATCACAGAGCCATTCGGGTCGGGAGGGACATTAAGGATCAGCTCATGCCACCCTTGCCGTGGGCAGGGACACCTCCCACTGTCCCAGGCTGCTCCTGGGACACCTCCAGGGCTGGGCTGGGCAGGACTCAGCAGTGGCCACGACTCCAGAAGGATGATGGGCACTGGGAGCACTCCCAGAAAACGCCATGTCCCTGTGTCCCAACACACCACAGCTCGAGGCTGTGCCTTTGGGAACGGCTGCACAGCCCCAGTGATTTCTGGGCTCTGGGGAGGAACTGCCAAGCAGAGTTTCCAGCCCAAGAGATCAACCACTCCCTTCTGGAATCCAAGATCAACAGGGAAGGGGATGAGCAGCAACAGGAGCTTCTGAGCAGAGATGCAGATTTGAGAGCCAGGCCCTGCTTAATTTCAGACTTCATTTCAAACAGGAGCTGATCACCAGCTCCTCGGATCCACGGGGATTTTCCTGCTGCTCCCCACGGAGGAGGGAGCCGGGCCATGCTCCATGCCCTGCCATCGCTGTCCCACCTTCCTGCAGCTCCTGAAGGTGTCCTGGTGGCCCCGAGCGAGGGCAGGGCTGAGGCTGCGGGAGGGCTCCAGCTCTCCCGGCTGATTATGGACATCACACCCCATTCACAGGCTGTCAGCACAGCCTCACAGACAATTATCGGGAACAGCAACGGGATTGGAAAAATCCACAGGGGCACCTCCACCTGGAGAGGAGAGCGAGAAATGGTGCGGGAGAGTTCGGTGTGCGAGAGAGAGGGAAGGAGGAACAACCCCGGGATGGCGCAGCCCATGGCAGGGGAAAGAGTGGGATTGTTGGAATGGGATTGCTGCAATGGGATTGCTGGAATGGGGAGGAATGGGATTGCTGGAATGGGATTGCTGGAATGGGATTACTGGAATGGGGGGAAATGGGATTGCTGGAATGGGATTGCTGGAATGGGGGGAAATGGGATTGCTGGAATGGGATTGCTGGAATGGGATTGCTGCAATGGGGAGGAATGGGATTGGTGTCTCAGGAAGGAATGGGATTGCTGGAATGGGATTGCTGGAATGGGGAGAAATGGGATTGCTGGAATGGGATTGCTGCAATGGGATTGCTGGAATGGGATTGCTGGAATGGGGAGAAATGGGATTGCTGGAATGGGAAGGAATGGGATTGCTGGAATGGGGAGAAATGGGATTGCTGGAATGGGATTGCTGGAATGGGGAGAAATGGGATTGCTGGAATGGGAAGGAATGGGATTGCTGGAATGGGGAGAAATGGGATTGCTGGAATGGGAGGGAATGGGATTGCTGGAATGGGATTGCTGGAATGGGAAGGAATGGGATTGCTGGAATGAAGAGGAATGGGATTGCTGGAATGGGGAGGAATGGGATTGCTGGAATGAAGAGGAATGGGATTGCTGGAATGGGGAGGAATGGGATTGCTGGAATGGGAAGGAATGGGATTGCTGGAATGGGGAGAAATGGGATTGCTGGAATGGGAGGGAATGGGATTGCTGGAATGGGATTGCTGGAATGGGAAGGAATGGGATTGCTGGAATGGGATTGCTGGAATGGGAAGGAATGGGATTGCTGGAATGAAGAGGAATGGGATTGCTGGAATGAAGAGGAATGGGATTGCTGGAATGGGGAGGAATGGGACTGGTGTCTCAGGAAGCAATGGCATTGCTGACCTGGAGCCTGTGTGCAGGGATAATCCGCAGGGATCATCTCCGTGCCCTGGGTCAGAGCCAAGACTGAACTCATGGCTCAACAAACTCCTCCCTGAACATGAGGAAAAAGTATCAAGGTCTTGGTTTTTACTGCTGATGAACCTGCAAGTTGAATGAGCCTGGCACTGATTGATCTAATTAATGTCCTCAGCTTCTCCTGCCAGCTCAGGTCTGAGACCCTCAAGCATCACTTGGCTTTCCTTGAGAGCACAGAGCTCCAGCCTCCAGCGGCTCATCCTGAGCCAGGATTTAGGGTCAGGAAAGCCCTTCTGGGCTGGAAAGCTGCGGTGTGCCTGTGAGGAGCTGCTCCAGACCCCTCTGCAGGAGCAGCAGCGAGGCCAGGCTGGGGCAGCAGGACCGGGCAGTGCCAGGGGCGGCCATGGCACCCATCAGCTGAACTGTGAGCCCAGGGCACCGCGGGAGGTGACGGAAAAGGGACACTCAGGGGCTGAGCAGGTCCTTTGGAAGTGTGGGATCAGAGCCCCAGCCTGGCTGCAGCCATGGTTACCTGACACTGCTTTCCCTCTCACCCAGAAGAAGACAAAACACCTACTTCTGTCAGAATTTAGCTCAGGTTGCTAAGAGAGAACCAAATATTTATTTGTCTCCGTGCTGCCAAGCCCATAAACCCCAAAGCTGCCCCGAAATGAACCTGATTAAAGTTACAAACCCTGCACAGAGAGTCCCCACAAGGCCTCCAGCAGCACCAGGAGCAAGATTTGGAGCTGCTCGTGGCAGAACCTGGAGCTGTGATTGTGGAAATTGGAAAGGCGATGGATAAAGCTCCGATCCCAAGGGAGACCCACGGGAAAAACGTGAGAGGCTTCAAGGAGAAGGTAGAGAGGGACCCAAGGAGTGACCCCGTGGCTGCAGGTGAGCCCAGCCAGGCTGTCCCCAAAGGTCTCAGCAGAGGGACAATGCACAAAGCAGGGAATGGCTGCTCACGGTCCTGTCCGGAGCTGATTGAATCCTCAGGTGTTTCAGCACAGCTCCAAAAGTCACTTCTGACCCCAAAGGGAAGTTTGGGTCCAAGGCCAAAGTCCTGAAGAGCTGAGTCAGAACCAAAAGGGATCAGCAACGCCACAGCAAATGGAATTTGGATCTGAAATTAAGACCCAGAAAATCCTGGAATGGTTTGGGTTGGAAGGACCTCGAGTCCATCCAGTGCCACCCCAGCCATGGCAGGGACACCTCCCACTGTCCCAGGCTGCTCCAGCCTGGCCTTGGACACATCCAGGGACGGGGCAGCCACAGCCTCCCCAGGCGACAGAAATCTGCTTCCATATATAAACAATAATGTTAATATTAATATATATAACATTACAATCTCTAAAAAGCAATTATTACCAATAAAATTGGCTCCATGCAGCTTTTTTAACCTTTGAAAAGCGTGAAAAATAGCAGAGTAAGAGTGTGTGTGTGTCAGCTGGAAGGAGTTTCTGTCTAATTACAACCCCTGATCTGTGCAGCTCTTGGCACTGGAATACTGGGGAATAAAAATTCCAAACATTTAAAACACGCTTGGTCTTCCTCAAGTCTTTTTACCTCTCCCTGCCTTTGTTTGCCTTGTTTAGGAAAACCAGCTGGTATTAATTGCACTTCATCCACCACCAGCATGAACAGCAGCCAGAGATCAGGAATTAGAGCCTAATCCCAGGAATCACTCACTGGTTTGGGAAAAAAATTACATTATCTGTTCAAAACAGCAGTAAAATGAGGGATCAAAAGAAAAGGCAGGAGAGAGGCTGGTGGGGGGAGAGGGGCATAAAAATAAACTAAAATTACAGAAGGAGAAACAGAGATTTTAGAAGATGTCCAGAGCAGCTGTGGCTGCCCCTGGATCCCTGCAGTGTCCAAGGCCAGGCTGGACATTGGGGCTTGGATCACCTGGGACAGTGGGAGGTGTCCCTGCCATGGCTGGGGTGGCACTGGATGGGCTTTGGGATCTGTTCCAACCCAAGCACCTTTTCCAGCCTCATTCCAAGTGATTCCTTCACCTCAGCCATGCTCAGCAGAAGGAATAAAGTTCTGGACCTGGCACAGCTCTCCCCGAGCAAAGCTGTGCTGTGACTTGGGTTGGGATGGGAGTAGTTGGATAGAAAAAGGAATATTGGGAAAAATGGAATAAAGGAACAGTGATTCCTCCCCCAGTTCCTCCTGTAGGGCTGAGAGTCAGGAGCTGTGGATGTAGCACTGGATCCAAGAGAGGAGCATCGCCCTTCCCACAGCCATTCCTCTCTTGGAGATGGGAAGGAGATCAGGATATTTGCAAAGATTTCCCAGCAGTTCTCACTGAACTGCACAGCGAGGCTGAGATCTGCTCATCCATCGCCTGAGGAAGGAATTTGCCTGTCCCTGGTGTCAGGGACACAGAGGTGAGGCTGGTGGGAAGCAAGCACAGCTCCACTGCTCTGAGCTCTCTGCTTCTCCAGGCCCTTTTCCAGCTGCCCTATCCCAGGGAAGGGATATTGATGTTGGACATTGACCCAAGATCCAAACCCCTCCTGCCCTGCAGGGTTTCCTCCAGGCTGTTCTGCACTGGGATTGTGAAGGATTAGCAGGACACAACATTCCAGCCCTGGAGGTTCTGCCCTTCCCCAGCCCACAACACGCACAGACCCAGGGGCAGCTCCTGCCCTCCCTGAGCAGCACAGCTCCAGCCCAGGGCTGCTCCCCACAGCCAGGCCATCCCGGGGATCCCAGCCTGGGGGACACTGCCCAGGAGCTCCCTGCCGCAGGAGGATTTCAGCTGAACCCATCATTTCATCATCTCCGCATCTCACGGAGCTCCTCACGCCTCTTTTCCTTTTCAGGGGTGTTTCTCACAGCACCCCGAGGGTCCCATCTGCACTCTGGGCTGCCCTTCTGCTCCAGCCCTGTGCAAGATCCGAGGAATTCGGCTCCAGCCCAAGGAATTCGAGATTCCCAAGCCCTGCTCCTGTCCCAGCACGGACACCTCCACACTCCAAGGGTTTCCTTACCAAAGCCTCCCAGCTCCTCCAGGGACAAAGCTCTGCCAAGATCCTTGTCCGTGTGTGCTGCCCCTCTACTCTGCTCCTGTTCCAAGAGGGAGAGGAGCATTAATGCCCAGCCCATGGCCTCAGCAGCCCCGGAGCGTGCCGAAGGGAAGGCAGCGTGGGAGAGGCAGCAGCACATCCAGCTGGACAACACGGCCCTGGGAACTCACAAGGGGGAAAAGGCTGCCCCAGGGCCTGGGGAGCTCAGGCACAGCATCCCACGCCTCAGCAGGAAGCTGTGGATTGAAAACCAAAGCGCTGAGCTCATTGGGATTTGGGTTAGATCAGCTGGAGAGCAGCACAGCTCCGCAGGAGGAGGCTGGGCTGGCAGCAGGGTCAGCTCTGCAGGGAGGGGACAGCAGAGGGGACACGGAGCAGTGGCACTGCCCAGCACACACTGGGACACGGCAAACCATCCAGCAGAGCTGCATCCACCCCAATGGAGCTTTCCATCAAAGCCCCGAGGCACTCCAACAACCCCACACCCTTTGGAAAACAATCCAGAGGCTGCACAAGGAGCAAAAGCAAACTGTCACCTGAGAAAATGGGAAAAGGTCTTGGCCAGAGGAAAAATACCAGCTGCTGTGGGATCTTTTCCAATGGAAAAGCCACAACCACTCAGCTCAGAGGCTTATTTGAAAACCCAGCACAAGGAATAATTTCCTAAGTTGCTCCTCAGAACTGTTCCTGCCCCTTTGGGATGAGCTGATCCTGCTCCGGATGTCAACCTGTGCTCCTGGGAAATGTGACATTAAAGCCACGAGACCACGATTTTAGGAATGTTAAAAGCTCCTCTCTCGCAGTTTACAGAACCTCAGAGGAGCTGCTCCAGGGCTGGAGGCAGGCTGGGAGAGCTGGGAATGTTCCCTGGAGAAGGGAAGGACACAGGGAGAGCTGCGAGCCCCTGGCAGGGCCTGAAGGGCTCCAGGAGAGCTGCAGAGGGACTGGGGACAAGGGCTGCAGGGACAGGAGGCAGGGAATGGCTTGCCAGTGGGCAAGGGGAGCTTGGGCTGGGATGTTGGGAATGAGGAATTGCTGTGTGGGAGGGTGGGGAGGGGCTGGGCTGGAATTGCCAGAGCAGCTGTGGCTGCCCCTGGATCCCTGGCAGTGTCCCAGGCCAGGCTGGACATTGGGGCTTGGATCACCTGGGACAGTGGAGGTGTCCCTGCCATGGCTGGGGTGGGAATGGATGGGATACAGGGATGGGATACAGGGATGGGATGGGATACAGGGATGGGATGGGATACAGGGATGGGATGGGATGGGATCCATGGGATGGGATGGGATGGGATTGGATTTAAGGTCCCTCCCACCCAAACCCTTCCATGATTCCCTGCTATGACCTGAACATCATTTCCAGCCTGCAAAATGTCCACCAGGGAAAGATGCAATTCCCAGCCCTGCGATCAAGGTGCCACCCCCAGGACACCATTCCAGAATTGTCCCTCTCCTCAGCTGCCACCCAGGGCCCTGCAGCCTCGAGGGCTCTCATTTGGCCGAGGTTAATTCCACACTAATTAATGCATGAGGGGTGAGCTGGAGCTCACAGAGCAGCAAAGCACGGCGCAGGAGGTGCTGAATTCTGGCTCTGGTGGGAAGCGTGGGCATGCAGGGACAGCCACCACTCAGGTGACAGAACTGTCAGGTTATCAAGGTGGAATGGGGTCAATTCAAAGATAAACATGCTCAGCAATCCAAAAAACATCTCCCAAGCAGTTCCTTAGTCATGAAATGAAGAGATATAAAGAGTTACCCACTGCTATTGAGACAGCACTTATGACAGCTCCCAAGTAGCCCTGGATGAACTTGGATGTCGGAGAAGGCTTTGGAAAGAAAAACAAAACATATTTTCAATAAACAAACTTCTGGTTATTAATATTCAACCCATTTCCCTCCCCCCCTTCTTTTTTTTTTTTTTTTTTGTTTGTTTTGTTTTTGGTGTATTTGTTTCAAAGCAGAGACAGGTTTAATTTTGTCATATTGTTCTGTGACACATGGTCTGTCATCCAGAGAGGCAAAAGCCAGCGAAACTGTGGCCTCCCGAGCAAGGTTAAAGGGAATGGAAAATTAATTGGCATCAGAAAATTACAATAATAGCAGCTCAAAGGAAGGATGTGAGTGAAATTCAGCAAATGGTACCAAATTAGCATTTCTAGCCCAGAGCGCTGAACCCCAAACTCGCCACAGTCAATATTTAGTCTGTGCAATGTTCTCTCAATGAGCTGGATGGATTCCAGCTCGGCTTCCCACATCCCAACACGGGATGAGCGGAGGCTGAGGAGAGGGAAGGGAGCAGGAACATTCCCGGTGGGAACATTCCCAGCAGGAACACTCCCAGCAGGAACATTCCCAGCCCATCCCACTGCTGCCAGCGCACACAACCCTCGGCAGCTGGCGGGGGGCACGGAGCTCCCTCCTGCCCCCCAGCCCAGGGACCCTTCTGCTGGGAGCTCTTCTACATCCCAGTCCAACCATTCCAGCCCAGCCCAATCCAACCATTCCAGCCCAGTCCAACCATTCCAGCCCAGTCCAACCATTCCAGCCCAGTCCAGTCCAGTCCAACCATTCCAGCCCAGCCCAGTCCAACCATTCCAGCCCAGCCCAGTCCAACCATTCCAGCCCAGTCCAACCATTCCAGCCCAGTCCAATCCAACCATTCCAGCCCAGTCCAGTCCAACCATTCCAGCCCAGTCCAACCATTCCAGCCCAGTCCAGTCCAACCACTCCAGCCCAGACCAACCATTCCAGCCCAGTTCAACCATTCCAACCCAGTCCAACCATTCCAGCCCAGCCCAATCCAACCATTCCAGCCCAGTCCAACCATTCCAGCCCAGTCCAACCATTCCAGCCCAGTCCAGTCCAGTCCAACCATTCCAGCCCAGCCCAGTCCAACCATTCCAGCCCAGCCCAGTCCAACCATTCCAGCCCAGTCCAACCATTCCAGCCCACTCCAGTCCAACCACTCCAGCCCAGACCAACCATTCCAGCCCAGTTCAACCATTCCAGCCCAGTCCAACCATTCCAGCCCACTCCAGTCCAACCATTCCAGCCCACTCCAGTCCAACCATTCCAGCCCAGTCCAACCATTCCAGCCCAGTCCAGTCCAACCATTCCAGCCCAGTCCAGTCCAACCATTCCAGCCCAGACCAACCATTCCAGCCCAGTTCAACCATTCCAACCCAGTCCAACCATTCCAGCCCAGACCAACCATTCCAGCCCAGTCCAACCATTCCAGTCCAGTCCAACCATTCCAGCCCAGCCCAGTCCAACCATTCCAGCCAGATCCAACCATTCCGGCCCAGTCCAACCACTCCAGCCCAGTCCAGTCATTCCAGCCCAGTCCAACCATTCCAGTCCAGTCCAGTCCAGTCCAACCATTCTGGCTCAGTCCAACCATTCCAGGCCAGTCCAGCCATTCCAGCCCAGTCAGAGCCATGGCCTGGCTCAGCCCCAAGGCCCTGAGCATCATTCCTGTGCCTCGAGCGATTCCCAGATCCTCGTGCAGGTGACACTGAGCTCAAACTCAGCCTGCCCAGGGCACGGCCAACCCAGAAAGCCCTCAGTGCCTGCTCCAGGGGTTTCCTGGCCAGGCAAGAGGCAGGATCTGTGTTTCCCAGAGCCCAGCCCGTGCCCAGCGGGTGCTGGGGCGCTCACCTTGCTCGCGTTGCGGTTTGCATAGTTCACACACGCGTTGTGGCTCTGGTTCAACCACTGCGGGGACAAGGACACAGCGTCAGCACACAAACCCCACCAAAGCTGGCTCTGGGAGCTCTGCAGCAAAGCTCCTCTGCCTCGGGGCTGCTCCCGACTCAGCACCGCCCTGCTGCAGGGTCTGGGGCGGGTTGGGTGCCCTTCAAAGGGAGGGACGGAAATTCCGAGGTGTCCACTGAGGGCAGCTCTGCATCCCTGGTGCTGGACAGGCACCTCTGCCCTGCCTGACCCACCCCAGGGCTGTCCCCAGTGCTGGACAGGCACATCTGCCCTGCCTGACCCACCCCAGGGCTGTCCCCAGTGCTGGACAGGCACATCTGCCCTGCCTGACCCACCCCAGTGCCGTTGGTTTTTAACGTCACAGGATCTCTGGGGTTGGAAAATCCCTCCAAGGTCACCGAGCCCACCCTGTGCCCGATGCCCACCTTGTCCCCAGCCCGGAGCTCTGAGTGCCACACCCAGGTGTTCCCTGGACACCTGCAGGGATGGGCACTCCTCTGGGCAGCGCCTGCCAATGTCTGACCACCCTGAACGGGAAGCAATTCCTGCTGATGTCCTATTAGATCCATGCTGCTGCTAGGGTCAGCAGGAAGCCCAGCTGCCGTTCCAGCTGCCGTTCCAGCTGCCGTTCCAGCTGCCGTTCCAGCTGCCGTTCCCAAGCCCCACAGGCTCCCAGAGGATCCCAGGAGGTTTCTGAGGAGCAGGAGATGGGCAATGTCCTAGCTCATGGGTACACATGGCATTGAAGTGGCACCGGGACAGAGTGGCTGTCCCTGGATCCCTGGCAGTGTCCAAGGCCAGGCTGGACATTGGGGCTTGGAGCAGCCTGGGACAGTGGGAGGTGTCCCTGCCATGGCTGGGGTGGCACTGGGTGCGATTTAAGGTCCCTCCCACCCAAAGCAGTCCGGGATCCCATCCCTGGTCCATATCCAGGGGAGGTGAGTGGCCTTCCAGCCCCTGAGGGACTCCAGATGTCCCCAGGCACTGTGCAGCCACTCCTCCTGTCCCGCCCGGGACAGCTCCTGGCAAATCCCTGACCCCAAGCTCCTGCACACCCCGAGGTGTTCCAGCTCTGTGCTTTCCTCACGTTCCAGGCAGATCCACTCTGCTCGGAGCCTTCCTGCCTGCAGAATTCTCCATCCCCACTCACACTGCAGACAATAAAAAGACGTTTGCCACTAGAAAGGAGTCTGAAAATAACTCGTTCCTTCGTTTCAGCTGCTGATGGAATCACACTCGTGCTGTGTTTACTATGGAGCTCTCATTCCCGTGCCTGCTTCCTCCCCTTACTCCTAATCCCCAGAACTTTAACAGGAAATTACTCCAGCACCTCCCTATACACAGATTATTTCCCCCAAAGCTCCTGTAGCAGACTGAATGCAATCCTGGGCTTTGCCACGCACACCTACTCCCAAAATTCCTGGGACTGCCATCCCCAGCCCTGCACAGATGTTGCCCTTCCATCCATCGTGAGTTCCCCGAGGAAGACCCCAACTCCTTGTCCCCAAAAGGCAGAGCTGCAAGCTTAGGGCCAACATTTCCACAGATGTCGACAACCATTTACACCTGGACAAAATGGCTCCAAAAAGCTGATTTGGGGATTCTGGCCTGCTCTGCCTCTTCCTTGCCAAGGCACAGGCAGGTGTGGGATGAGGAGTGGAGCCAAGAGTTTGTTTAAAACCCTCCAGGCCTTTCCCTGAAAGCATCCAGCCCCATCCTGGCCACAGGCACAGCCAGTTTGCCCTCTGGGCCAAACCCAGCTGTTCCTCCCACATCCCCAGCCCTCCCCACAAGCCTTACCTGCCAAAACACAGTGGATGCCAGGGTCTGGTTGGGCAGGAGGAGACCCACGACCTGCAGGAGGAGAGATTCTCTCGTTATTAGAGCATCCTGGCTTTGCTCTCCGTGCTTTTCCGGGCATGCAAGCAGCCAAGCTGATTTCCAGGACTTGAATAAATTATCTTCATTTCTGGCTCTGTCTCGTTCCAGTTATTTTTTTCATCCCAGTCATTATCAGCCTCGCGTCTCTCAGTTTTCCAGGGGTGGAACTGCCTGGTGTGGCTGCCCCTGAGAGCTGTGCAGCATTAATTACTGCTTGTGACACACCTTGACAATCCCCTGGCAGCGACACTGCCCGAGATCAGCCCCCTCAGACCCAAACAATTCCATAATCCCGGTATTTCTGGAGAGACACACACACTGCCCAAAGATCAGCCCCTCAAACCCAAACAATTCCCTAATCCAGGTATTTCTGGATGGAAACACACACTGCACAAAGATCAGCCCCTCAAACCCAAACAATTCCCTAATCCCAGTATTTCTGGATGGAAACACACACTGCCCAAATCAGCCATCTCAAGCCCAAACAATTCCCTAATCCAGGTATTTCTGGAGGGAAATACACACTGCATGAAGATCAGCCATCTCAAACCCAAACAATTCCCTAATGCAGGTATTACTGGAGGGAAACACACACTGCAGGAAGATCAGCCCCCTCGAACCCAAACAATTCCCTAATGCCAGTGTTTCTGGAGGAAAACACACACACTGCAAGAAGATCAGCCCCCTCAAACCCAAATAATCCCCTAATCCCAGTGTTTCTGGAGAGACACACACACTGCCTGAGATCAGCCCCTTTGAACCCAAACAATTCCCTAATCCAGGTATTTCTGGAGGGAAACACACACTGCACAAAGATCAGCCCCTCAAACCCAAACAATTCCCTAATCCAGGTTTTTCTGGAGAGACACACACACTGCCCGAGATCAGCCCCTTTGAACCCAAACAATTCCCTAATCCAGGTATTTCTAGAGGGAAACACACACTGCCCAAATCAGTCACCTCAAACCCAAATAATCCTCTAATCCCACTATTTCTGGAGGGAAACACACACTGCCCAAATCAGTCACCTCAAACCCAAATAATCCTCTAATCCCACTATTTCTGGAGGGAAACACACACTGCACAAAGATCAGCCCCTCAAACCCAAACAATTCCCTAATCCAGGTGTTTCTGGAGGGAAACACACACTGTCCAAAGATCAGCCCCTTTGAACCCAAACAATTCCCTAATCCAGGTATTTCTGGAGACACACACACACTGCACAAAGATCAGCCCCTCAAACCCAAACAATTCCATAATCCCAGTATTTCTGGAGAGACAAACACACTGCCCCAAGGCGAGGGTTCAAGGTTGTCACTGCTGGTTTCTCATTCTCCTTTGGCACATTCCCTGTTTGGAGCACCAGGGGAAAATGTCCCTGGCACACCTGAGGGCAGGAGAGCCTCCTGGACGGACTTGTTTGGAAATGTGGGATTTATTTCAATTGGTTCGTCGCTGTTGGTGTGTCCCACCCTGAGCTGGGGCTGGCGGTGCCCGTCCCCAGAGGCTCAGGGCAGCCTGTCCCAGCACATCTGGCCAGATGTTGGCACACCAGAGGCTCTGCAAGGTCACCACGGCAGCCCCGAGGCCACCCAGGTGTGTCCTGGTCCCCAGGGTGTCCTTGGGACATGGCTCACTCCACCACAGGCCACGCCTCTGCTGTTCCTTAAAACTCATCCCTGACACTCAAAATACCTGGATTGGGGCATTTTTTCCTGGTTTAGGGCCATTTTTCCTGGTTTAGGGCCATTTTTCCTGGTTTAGGGTATTTTTTCCTGCTTTTAGGGCCATTTTTCCTGCTTTTAGGACAATTTGTCTTGGTTTGGGGCATCTTTTCCTGCTTTAGGACAGTTTTTTCCTGCTTTAGGGCCATTTTTCCTGCTTTAGGGCCATGTTTCCTGCTTTAGGACAGTTTTTCCTGCTTTAGGGCCATTTTTCCCGCTTTAGGACAGTTTTTCCTGCTTTAGGGCATTTTTTCCCGGTCCATGGCAATTTCCCCATCCAGAAGAAACTGCAGAAGAGGAAAGGGATGCAGAGCAAGGCGACCCCAACCATCAGCCCAACACACAGACCAGGAACTCTCAGCAAGAAACAGCTGCGGTAAGAGACTTCCCAACATCCTTCCCTCCTTCCCGTGCCTCGGACACCAACATTTCCCGAGATGTTTTCTTGTTGCAAAACCCCAAGGAGCAAAAACGCCGAGCAACTCCTCTAACTCCACAACATTTCTTTTCAGGCCACTCGTGTGTGTCTGCGAGGCAGGGAAGCTGTGAGCTCATTGTCACCCTGAACCCCTCCCAGCCCAGTCCCGGGAGGCTGGGGAGGGACTGGGATGAACTGGGGAGGGACTGGGATGAGATGGGGAGGGAAGGGAAGGTTTGGGAAGGGAAGGTTTGGGAAGGAAGGTTTGGGAAGGGAAGGTTTGGGAAGGTTTGGGAAGGTTTGGGAAGGGAAGGTTTGGGAAGGTTTGGGAAGGGAAGGTTTGGGAAGGGAAGGTTTGGGAAGGTTTGGGAAGGGAAGGTTTGGGAAGGGAAGGTTTGGGAAGGTTTGGGAAGGTTTGGAAGGGAAGGGAAGGTTTGGGAAGGGAAGGTTTGGGAAGGGAAGGGAAGGTTTGGGAAGGGAAGGTTTGGGAAGGTTTGGGAAGGTTTGGGAAGGGAAGGGAAGGTTTGGGAAGGGAAGGTTGGGAAGGTTTGGGAAGGTTTGGGAAGGTTTGGGAAGGTTTGGGAAGGTTTGGGAAGGTTTGGGAAGGGAAGGTTTGGGAAGGGAAGGTTTGGGAAGGGAAGGGAAGGTTTGGGAAGGGAAGGTTTGGGAAGGGAAGGTTTGGGAAGGGAAGGGAAGGGAAGGGAAGGGAAGGGAAGGGAAGGGAAGGGAAGGGAAGGGAAGGGAAGGGGATGAGCTGCAGCCCTCCCCGCACACCTGCAGTGCTCCCTGCACACCTGCAGCTCTCCCTGCACACCTGCAGCAGCTGCAGAGGAGGAGGCGACTCCTGCATTCGGGACAGAGAGAAACAGCACCAAACAAAAGGGGCCCGGGCTTGGGCGGCCTCGCTCCGTTCCCATCCTCTCTCCCTCCTCCTCCTCCTCCTCCTCCTGCCGCAGCTTTTCCTCCCACAGCCTCTCGTGGAGTTGCAGTGACTTTGTTCCCTGGCCCGGCGCCAGCCCCGAGCTGGTCCCACTCATTTGTGCTCATCCCCACGCAGAGCGCGGCACTAATTAACGCAGCACCTAACGAAGGCACGGCCGGAGCCTCGCGGCCCCAGCACCCCTGGAACCCCAAAGGCAGAGGGATCATGAGGCTGCGAGGATCGGGAACACGGCGAGGCAGAGGCTGGGGCTGAGCGCCGGGGGAAAATTCCGGCGGAAAATAAATAAATAAAAAAAGAGCACCCAAAATCTGTATGACTGAAAGAGGCACGTTTAAATGCAAACTCTCCATATGTGCAAGAGTCTGTCAAGAAATGTACAATTTCACTTTTAATTACTGTCAGGGGAAAAAATAACTAAGAAGGAAAACAAAATAAAAAAAAAAAAAAAGAGAGAGAGAGAAAAGAGCTTCCAAACACTGGCGAAGTATCAGCGACAGAATTTAATTGGTGATTGGGGTGAAGGGCCCTTCGTGGCCCCAAAGGCACCGCTGGGACAGCAGGGAGCTGTGAGCAGCCCCAGCTCTGCCCTGCACACCCCAAACCCTGCCTGAGGTGGGACAGTCCCCAATGCCCACCTGGGCCCCCCGAGGCTCTTGAGAACCTCAGCCAGAGCCTCACCATTTCCAAGGGCTGCGGGAAACAAGGGGTTAAAAGCTGTGGTGGCGGCAGGACTGTCCCCAAGGCCACGTTTTGGGCTGAATCCCCGAAATGTGGATAAAGCTTCCCTCCCTGGAGGGGAAACACCAACCCTGGGGGAGAGGCTCCAGCCCAGATCCGAACAGCCCAGCCCTGCAGCAACGGGGGGAATCCCAGGGGCTGGATCCCAAAATTCCAGGGCCTGGATCCCAAAATTGCAGGGGCTGGATCCCAAAATTGCAGGGGCTGGATCCCAAAATTCCAGGGCAGAATCCCAAAATTCCAGGGCCTGGATCCCAAAATTCCAGGGCAGAATCCCAGAATTCCAAGGCCTGGATCCCAAAATTCCAGGGCAGAATCCTAAAATTCCAGGTGCTGGATCCCAAAATTCCAGGGGCTGGATCCCAAAATTCCAGGGCAGAATCCCAGAATTCCAGGGTCTGGATCCCAAAATTCCAGGGCAGAGTCCCAGAATTCCAGGGGCTGGATCCCCTCCCTTCCTGGGCTGAAAAAAATGGGGAATGGGCAAAACCAAACCCTGAACACTCCAGTGCTGGGGGAGAATTCCAGGGCAGAATCCCAGAATTCCAGGACAGAATTCCAGAATTCCAGGGCAGAATCCTAGAATTCCAGGGGCTGGATCCTAAAATTCCAGGGGCTGGGTCCTGTCCCTCCCAGGCAGGAAAAAACAGGGAAATGGGCAAAACCAAACTCTGCACACTCCAATGCTGAGGAGAATTCCAGGGGCTGGATCCCACAATTCCAGGGGCTGGGTTCCCTCCCTTCCTGGGCTGAAAAAATGGGAAAATGGGCAAAACCAAACTCTGTACACTCCAGTGCTGGGGGAGAATTCCAGGGCAGAATCCCAGAATTCCAGGGCAGAATCCCAGAGTTCCAGGGCAGAATCCCAGAGTTCCAGGGCAGAATTCCAGAATTCCAGGGCAGAATCCCAGAATTCCAGGGGCTGGATCCTAGAATTCCAGGGGCTGGGTCCTGTCCCTCCCAGGCAGAAAAAACAGGGAAATGGGCAAAACCAAACTCTGCACACTCCAGTGCTGGGGGAGAATTCCAGGGGCTGGATCCCAGAATTCCAGGGCCTGGATCCCACAATTCCAGGGGCTGGGTCCTGTCCCTGTGGGAGTGAAAAAGGGGAAAAGGCAAAGCCAAACCCTGCCCAGTCCCACGTCCCATCCTGTCCCCTCTGTCCCCGAGTGACCCTGGCTCAGTCCCACCCCTGGCCCAGGGTGGATGCAGGAGGAAGCCGAGGGCTGTGCCAGGGCAGCTCAAAGAGCCAGGGCTGATGGGGCAGGGCAGACAAACCCAGGGCTCATGGGGCAGGGCAGACAAACCCAGGGCTCATGGGGCAGGGCAGACAAACCCAGGGCTCATGGGGCAGGGCAGCTCAAACCCAGGGCTAATGGGGCAGGGCAGACAAACCCAGGGCTAATGGGGCAGGGCAGCTCAAACCCAGAGCTAATGGGGCAGGGCAGACAAACCCAGGGCTAATGGGGCAGGGCAGCTCAAACCCAGGGCTCATGGGGCAGGGCAGACAAACCCAGGGCTAATGGGGCAGGGCAGCTCAAACCCAGGGCTCATGGGGCAGGGCAGCTCAAACCCAGGGCTAATGGGGCAGGGCAGCTCAAACCCAGGGCTCATGGGGCAGGGCAGCTCAAACCCAGAGCTAATGGGGCAGGGCAGACAAACCCAGGGCTAATGGGGCAGGGCAGCTCAAACCCAGAGCTAATGGGGCAGGGCAGACAAACCCAGGGCTAATGGGGCAGGGCAGCTCAAACCCAGGGCTCATGGGGCAGGGCAGACAAACCCAGGGCTCATGGGGCAGGGCAGACAAACCCAGGGCTAATGGGGCAGGGCAGACAAACCCAGGGCTAATGGGGCAGGGCAGACAAACCCAGGGCTCATGGGGCAGGGCAGACAAACCCAGAGCTCATGGGGCAGGGCAGCTCAAACCCAGGGCTCATGGGGCAGGGCAGCTCAAACCCAGGGCTAATGGGGCAGGGCAGACAAACCCAGGGCTCATGGGGCAGGGCAGCTCAAACCCAGGGCTAATGGGGCAGGGCAGACAAACCCAGAGCTAATGGGGCAGGGCAGACAAACCCAGGGCTCATGGGGCAGGGCAGACAAACCCAGGGCTCATGGGGCAGGGCAGCTCAAACCCAGGGCTAATGGGGCAGGGCAGCTCAAACCCAGGGCTAATGGGGCAGGGCAGCTCCTGCGGGGCCAGGACAGACCGAGGGTTGAGCAAAGCTTCACCTGCCCCACGGTGAGCTGAGTTATTGCCATGGGGGAATCAACCCCGGAGGGGCAGAGGTGGCCCCACAGTGCTCATCCCCACCCTGCTGGCGGCTCGGGGTGTCCAGCTGACCCCAAACCCTGCCCTCGGGCATTCAGCTGACCCCAAACCCAGCCCAGGGGTGTCCAGCTGACCCCAAACCCAGCCCTGCAGTGTCCAGCTGACCCCAAACCAGCCCAGGGGTGTCCAGCTGACCCCAAACCCAACCCTGCAGTGTCCAGCTGACCCCAAACCCAGCCCAGGGGTGTCCAGCTGACCCCAAACCCAGCCCTGCAGTGTCCAGCTGACCCCAAACCCAGCAGTGGGGCATCCAGCTGACCCCAAACCAGCCCTGCAGGGTCCAGCTGACCCCAAACCCTGCCCTGGGGCATTCAGCTGACCCCAAACCAGCCCTGCAGTGTCCAGCTGTCCCCAAACCCAGCCCTGCAGTGTCCAGCTGTCCCCAAACCCAGCTCTGGAGCATTCAGCTGACCCCAAACCCTGCACTGTAGTGTCCAGCTGACCCCAAACCAGCCCAGGGGTGTCCAGCTGACCCCAAACCCAGCCCTGCAGTGTCCAGCTGACCCCAAACCAGCCCTGCTCGGGGACAAGGCCAGCCCAGCCTGAGCCCAGCGCAGTCTCTCTTGAGGAAATCCCATCCCCCTTTGTGAAATACAAGACTCAAACTGTTTTTATGCTGGAGCAGGCTGCCAATTTTGTCACTAAATTTCACAGATCGATTGGCATAAATGTTACATTTTAATTTTAACATTTGAAACGTTTGGGTTTTTTTCCCTTTTTTTTTTTTTTTTTTTTTTTCTAAATGACAAGAGGTTCCAGTTTATCCTTTACAGCTCCTGAAATTGGGCTCATCTGACAGCTCTCGGCTCCTCTGACAGCTCTGGATTGGGGCCGATTTCATTGTCAATTTGATCGTTAACTCATTTTTGTTTAACCTTTTCTTTTAAAATGCCCCACACAGAGTTGCCACAAAGCGTTGCTCAGCACAACAAACAGCAGAGCCCTGCTGAGCGCTGCCTTTGGGGTTCCCAGCCCCTCGGGAAGGGGGAGCACCTCGAACCGAGGGGTTGAGGAGACTGAATTCCGTGTATTTCGCTCCTTCAGCCATTTTAATGGTCTAATAAACCGAGACACGAGCTGGTAAAGTGCCTCTTGACACTGATTTTGGGGGAAACTCTGCCTCGGTTTCCCCATTCAGACAAAACCGGGGTTAATTAATTGTCCCTGTTTGGATGAGCTGAGGTTTCAGCAGTGAAGAGGCAGAGCAGAGTTCTCTCCCTTCTGGCTTTTGCCATGGAGAGCACCCAAAATTCGCAATACTCCCCAAATTCGCAATATTCCCCAAATTCGCAATATTCCCACAAATTCACAATATTCCCACAAATTCACAATATTCCCACAAATTCACAATCACGAGGACAAATCAGCCCCATCCTCAGCAATAACCTCAGGAAAGCACTGCTTTAATTAACCCAAACGAGAGCACACGGCACTGGCCTGCTCCTCACGTTTGGGAAGAGACTCGTGAACCACGGAAATGCAAAATAAAAGTGCCCAGAGATGAAATCCAGAGTTGCAGAAGTTGCATTTTGCAGGCAATGAGTTCTGCTTGCCGGAGGGAGAGATGAGGAGGGCGAAGGAGGTGGTGGGAATGATGGAAAATGGATAAATAACCTCAGACAGAGGTGGGGTTAGCTCAGCAATATCCTCATATAGAACAGATAAATAACATCAATATTTCAATTGATAACCTCAAACAGGGGCTGGGTTAACTCATCAATATCCTCATACTAAATATATAAATATCATCAATATATCAATAGATAAATAACCTCAAACGGAGCTTGGGTTAGCTCATTAATATCCTCATACAGAACAGATAAATACCATCAATATATCAATAGATAAATAACCTCGTAGTAGGTAAATAACTTCAAACAGGTTGGGTTAATTCCTCAATATCCTCATACAGAACAGATAAATACCATCAATATATCAATAGATAACATCAAACAGAGGTTGGGTTAACTCATCAATATCCTCATATGGAATAGATAAATACCATCAATATTTCAATGGATAAATAACCTCAAACAGGGGCTGGGTTAACTCATCAATATCCTCATACAAAATATATAAATACCATCAATATATCAATAGATAAATAACCTCAAACAGAGGTTGGGTTATCTCATCAATATCCTCATATAGAACAGATAAATACCATCAATATATCAATAGATAAATAACCTCGTAGTAGGTAAATAACTTCAAACAGGTTGGGTTAATTCCTCAATATCCTCATACAGAATAGATAAATACCATCAATATATCAACAGATAACCTCAGACAGAGGTTGGGTTAATTCAGCAATATCCTCATATAGAACAGATAAATAACATCAATATATCAATAGATAAATAACCTCAAACAGAGGTTGGGTTAGCTCATCAATATCCTCACGCAGAATAGATAAATACCATCAATATATTAATAGATAAATAACCTCATAGTAGATAAATAACTTCAAACAGAGCTTGGGTTAACTCAGCAATATCCTCATATAGATTACATAAATAACCTCAATATATCAATAGATAAATAACCTCAAACAGCTTGGGTTAACTCATCAATATCCTCATATGGAATAGATAAATACCATCAATATATCAATAGATAACCTCAAACAGGGGTTGGGTTAACTCATCAATATCCTCATATAGAACAGATAAATACCATCAATATATCAATAGATAAATAACCTCAATAGTAGATAAATAACTTCAAACAGAGGTTGGGTTAATTCATCAATATCATCATATAGATTACATAAATAACCTCAATATATCAATAGATAAATAATCTCATAGTAGACAAATAACCTCAAATAAAGGTTAGGTTAATTCATCAATAACCTGATAGGTAATAAAAAAAACCTCACTATATGAATAGATAAATAACCTCAACAGCAGATAAATATCCTCAACCTGAGGGTGGTTTAATAAACAAATAATAGATAAATAACCTCAATATATTAATAGATTAAAACCCCTTAATAACAGATAAATATCCTCAACCTGAGGGTTGTATATAATACATATATAATACTTAAATAACCTGATAGACAATAGATAACCTCAATGTATTAATAGACAAATAACCTCAAACAGAGGTTGGATTAATTCATCATTAACCTGATAGATAATAGATTAATTCCTCAATATATTAATAGATAAAAACCCCTTAGTAACAGATAAATATCCTCAGCCTGAGGGTGGTTTAATAAATATATAATAGATAGATAACCTCAACGTATTAATAGATAAATAACCTCAATAGTAGACAAATAACCTCAAACAGAGGTTGGGTTAATTCACCAATAACCAATTATCTATTTCTATAGATAATAGATAAATTCCTCAATATATGAATAGATAAAAACCCCTTAACAGCAGCTAAATGCCCTCAGCCAGAGGGTGGGTTTTCCGTGATGGAAGTCTCGTTAATAGGAAATTAAGGTGGGAATCAATCCTGTGGGAATGGCACGAGCTGGGGAATGGGAGCATTGTGCCAGGAAATGCATTTCTGTGCCCACAACCCAATACTTACAATGGGGGTTCCGAAGGGAATGTAACCTATGGGGGGAAAAAAAAGAGATTAATGAATTTGGATTTGAATTTGGATTTGAATTTGAATTGATGTCCCACTTCAGGGGAGAAGTGGCACAGTGAGGTGCCCTCACTCCACCCCACCCAGGACACCTTGGACCTCCTCCTGATGCATCCTCCTGCTTTTCCCATCCTCCACCAGCTCCTCCTGGCTCGTGCTCTGCTCCCTGGGATTTAACCCCTCCGGGTGAGGGTGGCTTGGGGACTGCAGCAGCATGGGAGAAGGAATCTGAAGGAAGGGAAATCCAGGATGGAGAGAAAGGGACGATTTCAATCCCAGGCGAGGGATTAAAATTGATAATTCAAGCTCTCTAATACAGAGAGTCTTTTCCTCCGGTTTGATTGAGCACCGCAAAAATCAAACGCTTCCCATTTCTCCCCTCGACGGCTGCCAAGTGCTGTGCTAATTATAATTCATCTCTCTGACTTCCCCTGGAAGGTCTCAGAGCCTTCTCCTGATAGCACTGAACGGAGCTGGATCGGATTCACAGCCAGAGAGGGCAATGTCCTGACAGCAGGAGATATTGGAAGACAAACCCAGGACGAGGCAGCCAAGCAGAGGGTCCTGGCTGCTCTCGCCCTCCATCATCCCTGAGAGCTGCAGCACAGACCCCCAGCCCTGCCCTTCCCCTGCGCCCAGCAGGCAGGGCAGGATTTCACCCAAAACCACGGAGAAGGCTCTGTTTATTGGAACAGCTCTGCTGGGAACGGACCGGGGCTGTGCTGGCGTTCCCAAAGAGCTGCTGGGGAGCTGACCCCGGAGAGGGCAGGGCATGGCAATGGCTCCATCACCGAACAGCTCATTAAGGCACAGAGAGGCTGATCCTCCCTGCAATCCCAATCCTGGGGCGACTGGGTATCAAACCAGGGCTCATCCCATTCCTTCCTGGGGAATGAACCCCCTCAGCCTCCTCTGCATCGCTGAGGATGGATCAAGCTGCTCACCTCTACACCCTTCACGTTGTGGGCAACGAGTTTTGCCATTTACTGGAAAATTAAAATGCTCCTAACAGTGACAGACCCCTCAAAAAAATGTCAGAAAAGGCATTGGCTGGAGTCCATTTAAAATCAGAAGTTCCCTCTCCTCCGTGAGGAAAAAGGAAATGGGAAAGGAAGGGAAAGGAAGGGAAGGGAAAGGAAGGAAAGGAAGGGAAAGGAAGGGAAAGGAAGGGAAAGGAAGGGAAAGGAAGGGAAAGGAAGGGAAAGGAAGGGAAAGGAAGGGAAAGGAAGGGAAAGGAAGGGAAAGGAAGGGAAAGGAAGGGAAAGGAAGGGAAAGGAAGGGAAAGGAAAGGAAAGGAAAGGAAAGGAAAGGAAAGGAAAGGAAAGGAAAGGAAAGGAAAGGAAAGGAAAGGAAAGGAAAGGAAAGGAAAGGAAAGGAAAGGAAAGGAAAGGAAAGGAAAGGAAAGGAAAGGAAAGGAAAGGAAAGGAAAGGAAAGGAAAGGAAAGGAAAGGAAAGGAAAGGAAAGGAAAGGAAAATACTAAGCACTACATCTCACAGTGGAATTTTGGATCCTGATTTTCCTCACCTGCAAAGGGACTCTGGTGTTGGAATGACTTTCTGATCTTGGTCTCAATGCTGCCAAGATGGAATTCCAAAAGAAGAGGACCCCCCACCTGCTCCCCACACCACTTTGCCCCAATTCCAGATGAAACGAAGGGATAAGCGTACCTGACATTCGGAAAGGCATGAAGATGGTCTCGTTGGTGTCGGGGTGGATGATGGCCTGCAAAAGGCACCAGAGAGGCACAGTGAGGGCGCAGGGCACAGCAAAGCCACCCCTCAGCTCTCAGCTCCTCCTCTGACCACACAGAACTGCCCTTTTTTGGGACCCTCCCTGCTTTTACAGCTCCCACCAAAGGCAGAGCCCCTCCCAGTGCTGCCTTGCCCTCTCCTGGAGCAATTGAACATCAGTTAATCACTAAGGAGGAAATAATTGCACCTGAAATACAAAGGGTGGCTCTTTCTTGGTTCTGGGATGTCCCAAAAGCCTAACCCTAACCCAGAGCTGCACCTTAGCCCCAGCAAGGGCAGATTTAGAAGGGGAAAGGAAAATGATTTTCTGTCCCTGTTTGTTTTCAGCTCCTCCACCAGGGCTGGGATGTCCCGGGGAGCAAAGCTGGGAACAGCCCTGGCAGGGAATGAGGAGAGAAACCCCTGATCCTGCCAAGGGCTCAAGGAGGAACCCCAAGGACTCGTGGGGCACACTCCAGGGATGGATCCCGTTCCAGAAACACCTTCCCATCCACCTCGGGAGGGGCTGGGATCACACCCACAGGGGTTGGAGCTGCAGGACACCCAAAAACTGCACAGGGACACCCAAAAACCACACACGGACACCCAAAATCCCCACAGGGACACCCAAAAACTGCACAGGGACACCCAAAAACTGCACAGGCACACCCAAAAACTGAACAGGGACACCCAAAAACCACACAGGGACACCCAAAATCCACACAAGGACAACCAAAAACCACACAGGGACACCCAAAATCCCCGCAGGGACACCCAAAAACCACACAGGCACACCCAAAAAACACACAGGGACACCCAAAAACTCCACAGGGACACCCAAAAACCACACAGGCACACCCAAAATCCCCGCAGGGACACCCAAAATCCCCACAGGGACACCCAAAAACCCCACAGGGACCTGGATTTCCGTGAGAATCCAACCCTGGGAAACCCCATCCCCCATGGGAATGCTGATGGACAGCAGCACATTTTTTGGGGCCATTTTCCCCCCAGATTTCCCCCAGATTTCCCCCAGATTTTCCAGTCAGCCCAGTCAGCTGCGCTGGGATGAACTGGGAATGAGGAATCCATTCCCGAGGGATCTGGGACTGCAGGGAGGAGGTACAGCCCAGGCACAAACCTTCCCAAGGAACTGTCAAACTATTTGCAAAAGACTGGAGACAAGAAAGCTCTTGACTAGACAGGAAGGAGAAAATGAAGACATCAAAATATATAAATATATATAAAAAAAAATCAGGCTCTTTGGTGGCAGAGTGTTCTCAGCATTTACATTTCCATGGGAAGGCAAAACAGCAACTGGCAAAGGGAATGAGGGAGAAGAGGACAGGAAAAAGGGAAAAAGCAGCAATAGCTGGAAACAATATGGAGAATATAAAATATTTTAAAAATTTATTACCTGTTTGATTTTTTGAGCTCCCCAGAGCTAGAAAAAGAAAACATTAAATGTTAAAATAACCCAGTGTAGTTTTATGGCAAACCCCAAATATTCATCTTTGAGCTGCTGCAGGCAAGGAGCACAAGGATTTGGTACCAAACCCTCATTTTCTGCAGCCCTCAGGGAGGATTTCAGGATCCTCTCCACACCTGAGCTCCTTCACACCTGCACGGGCAGCGAGGCCAGCGAGAGACAGCACCGAACTGATATGAAATGGGGAGAAGGAACAACAGGAGCCAGACCTGAGAGCTCTGCAAATCCCAAATTCTGTGCTGCACAACGATCTCAAGGTAAATTTAGCACAGCCTCTCCCTGGATGAGCTTCCTGCGGAAATCCAGCCTCGCTGGGAACAAAGGTGGAGCAAGCCCTGCGGGGAACACCAGGATCCTCCAAATAAACCCTGGGTTTAGAATAAACACAATAAACAGCCACCAGCTCTCGTTTTTCACAAGGGAAACGCACCGAAAAATGCTCACGGACAGGAAAAATCTCATTTCAAACTCTCCCTGTTGCCTCCTGAGAGCTTCAAAGCACCCCAGAGTGGCTCAGGGTGGAGATGGATGAGCACCGAGGAGGAAAATCCCACGGAGGAGGAGAGCCCAACACCCGGAGATGCTCTGGGACAGACACGACCCCAGCCCACCCTTCCTTTGTAGGGGCAGAGGGTTAATTACACCTGCATTAATTACACCTAAACCCAAATTATAACCTCCAAAGAGCCCAAGGGTGATGTGCATCACTGTGGAGATGGATGGAACGCCAGGATTCTGAAATGGCCCAGGATTCTGACAGAGCCCAGGACTGTGAAATAGCCCAGGACTCTGAAATGGCCCAGGACTGTGACAGAGCCCAGGATCCTAAAATGGCCCAGGACTCTGAAATGGCCCAGGACTGTGACAGAGCCCAGGATTCTGAAATGGCCCAGGACTCTGAAATAGCCCAGGATTCTGAAATGGCCCAGGATTCTGACAGGACCCAGGACTGTGAAATGGCCCAGGACTCTGAAATAGCCCAGGACTCTGAAATGGCCCAGGACTCTGAAATAGCCCAGGATTCTGAAATGGCCCAGGACTCTGAAATAGCCCAGGATTCTGAAATGGCCCAGGATTCTGACAGAGCCCAGGACTGTGACAGAGCCCAGCAGACCGTGGGTTTGCGGTCCCAAACTCGAGTTCAGCTCCACTCTGGGTCAGCCCCGAGGCCCCAGGACCTCTGTGTGACAGCCGCGGGGTTTGTTCTCCCCTCGGAGCTGCGAAGCCACCCTTTAACCTCGGTTTTGATTTCAGAAACACAAATTTGCTGCGAGCCAGGAGCCTGGCTGCTTCCCTGGCAAGGCTCCTTTGCCAATCCCTCCCCACCCTCGCGGCTCTTTTCCTTCTTTCCAATTTGTCAACATCCTCCCGAGCGGAGGCCGCCAGGAACGGGGGAATTATTCCAACAAGAGTTGTGCCGGAGCCAATCCCGGGGCAGGAGAACCTGGGGAGCTCTGCTCCCGCTGCTGATCAATCCCAGGGTGGGGATGGCTCTTTTTGGCTCACGATTACCCCACCGAAAGCCAGCCCAGGCTGGGGGCACCCTGCAAATCAGGGGTTCGCCCTGCAGATTTCATCCTTAGCAGGGCATTGATGAAGCCTCATCCCTCAGCCGAGGTTTATTGCCATTCCCGAACAGAAATCCATTAAAAGTCTGTTGGAATGAGGTGATTGCTCTGCTATAAACTGCGTGAATTGACCCATTGGTACCAAAAACCCCAAATTTCACTCCCAATTCACCTCACGCTCCAGAGAGAAGCTCTGCGATGGACTCCACTGCTTGTGATGAGTTACTGAACATCCAAATCTCACATATCCATAGGCTTTTTCCTGAGGAAGAATTCTCTTCTGAAGGAAAATCATTATTCCCCCTTTTCCAGGTGGAAAACGGAGGGGGGGGGGACACAGAGATAAAATCCTTGGGGGTGGTGAAGACGAGGGGTTTCAATTTTGGGATGATTTTGGTCCCAAAATCCGAAGGGAAGGAGGCTCCGTGCCCGGACAGTCACCAGCTCTGTGGCTGGCCACCAGCTGCAGCACTCCCTCGGGGTGAAGGTGCAATTCCTGCAGCTCCAGGTGAGCTCCCAGCACACCCCAGGAGCCCCACAGCTCCCCAGACCTCCCTTCTCCCGCACGGCAAACAGAACTGTGGGATTTTCCTCTCCAACTGCCGGCACTGACACCAGCAAAAAGGAAGAGGGATGGTTTCTGAGCCAGCATTAGGGCTTTTTTGGTCAAATTCTCTAATTTCATTAATTGATCCCAATATTTATGCCTTTCCCTGCTGCAGTGCAAATATTGTTAGAACATGCGATTTCATTACTTCTCCAAAGAGACTTCACAAGATGCACCTGATGAGTCACCTCAGCATTCTGCCAGCTCATTTTCCCTTCTTTCTCCTCTCATTCCCTCTCTGTCTGCAGCGTTTTCCAGCAGCTCCAGCCCCCCGACGAGCCCTGCCAGCCCGGGGCTGCTCTGGGAGAGCAGGCTGTGGTTTTGCGGGGATTTCATTCCCTCTCTCGGCCATCCTGGAGGAACAGCCGCGTCTCCATCTCGGTCACACCAGCAGGAACCTGGGGAATCTTCTCTGGAGCACAGGGAAGCTCCAGACCGAGCTCAGCGTGTTTGAGACTCCAGCCCAGGTTTGGTGGATTTGATCAGCCTGCATCAGGAGGGTCTCCTGGGATGGAGGATTTCCTTGGATGGCTCAAAGCTTTGCCCCCATTCAATTTTGGGATGACACCAGAGAAGCCCAGAGCGCTGGGCACCATTATCCCGACATTCCACTCTCCAGCCTGCAGGAATGGACACTTTTCTCCAGCCTGTGGCCCCTGCAGCTTTCCCCTGGGTGGGATCAGTCTGTGCTCCATGCAGAGCTCCTTCCAGGACGGCAGGAATCAGCTCCAGGCCGTTCACAAGAGCTCTCAGAGTCAGCTTTTCAGGGCACTGCACTCACGGATCAGATTTCCAGTCAGCCTTCCCAGGATTCTGCTCCTTCTGCAGTTTTTCTGAGGAGGGGACAGCACTTTTCCCACCTCCTGTAGGAGACCCCGAAAGCCCTGAGCTCAGGGGTCCCAGCACGGGAGGAGCTGGAGCTGCTGGAGAGAGGCCAGGGAGGCTCCAGGATGATCCGAGGGATGGAGAGCTCTGCTGGGAGGAGAGGCTGGGAGAGCTGGGAGTGTTCCCTGGAGGGGAGAGGCTTGGGGTGACCTCAGTGTGGCCTTGCAGGGCCTGAAGGGGATCACAAAAAAGATGGAGAGAGATTTGGGACAAGGGCTGGAGGGACAGGAGGCAGGGAATGGCTTGCCAGTGGGCAAGGGGAGCTTGGGCTGGGATGTTGGGAATGAGGAATTGCTGTGTGGGAGGGTGGGGAGGGGCTGGGCTGGAATTGCCAGAGCAGCTGTGGCTGCCCCTGGATCCCTGCAGTGTCCAAGGCCAGGCTGGACATTGGGGCTTGGATCACCTGGGACAGTGGGAGGTGTCCCTGCCCTGCCATGTTACAAAATCATGATCTTTAAGGTCCCTTCCAACCCAAACCATTCCAGGATTCTGTGACTTTATGAACTCAGGAGCTGAATTCAGTCACCAGAAACGTCACCTGCTCATGATATTTAAGGCAGGGACCAAAGACCACCAGAATGTGAAGAGAACCAAAGCTGTGGGGAGGAGATGGAGACTGGAATAAATCTTGGGAAGAGATGTGATCTTTGCTTGTCAGGACATTCATTAGCAATCCTTATTTAGCAGCAGAATTGCAGCTTAGAGATAGTTTAAAAAAAAAAAAAAAGAATTTATTTAAAGAATCCATCCAGCCCCAATCTCTTCACCAACACCTGTCACTATAAAAGCAGCACGAAGGGTTCCAGTTCTCCTTAATGGATGAGCCTCCTCCTATTAAACACAGGAACACTTCCCAGTCCTGCACTCAGAGGTGGGAATTTATTTGTCACCCCCATCATAAAAACCTTCTGCCTTATTCCTAACCCAAATCAATCCTCCTTCAGCTCAAAACCACCTGGTGCCACCAGTTAGGAACTGATCCTAAATCCATGGGTGCCTGCTCTGGCTGTGCCACGCAGGAATAACTCTGGAGAAAAGCCCTTATGGATTAATCACTCGTTAATCACCCATAATGACAAGGCATTTCTGGTCAAAGAAGGAATTAGGAGTCCCGGGGTAGATGAGCTCAGTGTGGAGGAGAAAACGCAGAGCTTTAAGTTCTGCAGAGCCTTCAGTGGGGTCTGCCTGGGTTAGGCTTTGCACCATCACACAACAAAATTCCCTAAGGAAGGACAAGGCCAGAGAGGAAATCATTGAAGAAGGAGCATTTTTAGGCAATTTGTTTCATCTGCCCAGTCAGTTCCAGCTCAGAAGCTGTTCCTCCCCTTCCTGCTCCATCAGGGACGTTCTCACCTCTCCTGGGCCCAGGAAATCTGGATTTTCACGAGGTAACAGCCTGGAGTTTGCACCCCGTCAGGAATTGCCAGTGGTTTCACACCCCGGGAGTTGTGAGGTTTATTAAAGCACAGCTCGGATCATCCATCCCACGCTGAATTCCAAATATTGGGTGGTGCAGAACGTGTGATGCGGCAGAGCTCCTCCCGGGGCACACCGAGCTCCTTCCCTGCACCTCCAAACCCACATAATCCCAATAACCCCAGTTGTTTAAATGACATCAAACCAGAGGAGGAGAAAGAATTAGCCCAACTCCACCTGCTCACAGATATGGAATCTCCTGTCTGGCTTTCCTGACAAACCAGGAGAATGAGGAACACGATCCACTGGCTGCCCTTGCTCCTCACAGGAATCTCCCCACTGCAGCTTCCACAAAAGCTCCTCAAATCTTCCCATTAGGAAGGTTTTGGTTCTTCAGGACACAAAGCTCAACTGACCCCACATGTGGGATAAACCCCAAAGGGATAAACCCCAAAGGGATAAACCCCAAAAGGATAAACCCCAAAGGGACAAACCCCAAAAGGGTAAACCCCAAAAAGATATAAACCCCAAAGGGATAAACCCCAAAGGGATAAACCCCAAAAGGATAAGCCCCAAAGGGATAAACCCCAAAAATATAAACCCCAAAAGGATAAACCCCAAAGGGATAAACCCCAAAGGAATAAACCCCAAAGGGACAAACTCCGAAGGGATAAACCCCAAAGGGATAAACCCCAAAAGGATAAACCCCAAAGGGATAAACCCCAAAGGGATAAACCCCAAAAGGATAAACCCCAAAGGGACAAACTCCAAAGGGATAAACCCCAAAGGGATAAACCCCAAAGGAATAAACCCCAAAGGGACAAACTCCGAAGGGATAAACCCCAAAGGGATAAACCCCAAAAGGATAAACCCCAAAAGGATAAACCCCAAAGGGATAAACCCCAAAGGAATAAACCCCAAAGGGACAAACTCCGAAGGGATAAACCCCAAAGGGATAAACCCCAAAAGGATAAACCCCAAAGGGATAAACCCCAAAGGGATAAACCCCAAAAGGATAAACCCCAAAGGGACAAACTCCAAAGGGACAAACCCCAAAGGGATAAACCCCAAAAGGATAAACCCCAAAGGGATAAACCCCAAAGGAATAAACCCCAAAGGGACAAACTCCGAAGGGATAAACCCCAAAGGGATAAACCCCAAAAGGATAAACCCCAAAGGGATAAACCCCAAAAGGATAAACCCCAAAGGGACAAACTCCAAAGGGATAAACCCCAAAGGGATAAACCCCAAAAGGATAAACCCCAAAGGGATAAACCCCAAAGGAATAAACCCCAAAAAGGATAAACCCCAAAGGGATAAACCCCAAAGGGACAAACCCCAAAAGGATAAACCCCAAAGGGATAAACCCCAAAGGGATCTGCTCATGTCCTGCCCCTCCTGACACTGAAAGGACTCAGCACAGGAGGCTCCTCCTGAAGCTCTCCTGGGATGCCAATGGAAAACTTTGCCACTCTAAGCATTGTTGAGTCACTGAACAGAATCTCAGACTCATGGAACTGTTTGGGTTGGAAAAGACTTTTAAGACCATGGAGTCCAACCGTTCCCAGCACTGCCCCATGTCCCCGAGTGCCACATCCACAGGGCTTTAAACCCCTCAGGGATGGGCACTCCACCAGGGCTGTTCAGCCTTCCCAGGAAGGAATGTCCCCAATGGCCACCCTGAGCCTCCCCTGGCCCAGCCTGAGGCCGTTCCCTCTCCTCCTGTCCCTGTTCCCTGGAGCACAGCCTGACCCCCCCGGCTGTCCCCTCCTGGCAGGAGCTGTGCAGAGCCACAAGGTTCCCCTGAGCCTCCTTTTCTCCAGGCTGAGCCCTTTCCCAGCTCCCTCAGCCGCTCCTGGGGCTCAGCCCTGCCCAGCTCCGTTCCCTGCCCTGGACACCTCCAGCCCCTCAGGGTCTCTCCTGCCCCAGAGCTGTCCCACAGGGGATGGGCACTGCCCTGGCCCTGCCGATTCCCAGCACCAGGAGCTGCTGCTGGATCCCAAACCAAGTGTGGGAGGATCCAGAATCGAGTCCCCACGGATAAAATAAGGCAGCACTGAAATAACACCGTGCAGCCTCCCAGCACTCAATAAACATTAACTAATTAATCCTCCCAGCATTCTCCTGGAAAGGCTCAGCAGAATGAGAATCACTCACTGAAAGCCATCATTGCACCAGGATTGGAGAAGGACTGGGATACCATTGGATCCTGGAATGGTTTGGGTTTTTGGGACCTTTGGGGTGTCCAGGCTGCGCTCGGCAGGGCAGGCTCCCTAATCCAGCCAAGGCTGCTCCAGATCAGATTTGCTTCATCTCATTTGAGCCACACCGAGCTCGCCAATCTGATCTGCTCTAATCTGGCCGTGGCTCTGGATAAACTCCCTAAATCCCGAGCTGATGAGCTGAAACAGAGCCAGGCTGGGACTGAGGAGGAGCAGCGGTCGGGATCAGGGAGCTCCTTTGAGGTGTCTTTTGTCCCTGAAACGGTGCCTCAAATCCACTCATCTCAGGGATATTACTGAGAATATTCAGCTTGCAGGGAATGGGGAATCCGAGCCCAGCCTTTGGCACTTTCCTGCCAAGAAAAGGGAGCAGCGGGACAAGGATACATCTCCGTTTTATCGCATCCTGCAGGAGACCAGAGGGGGAAAAAATTACAGTTTACTGCAAATGGACCTCTTCGCTCTTCATCAACACTGCTAAGAAAAGCCATTATTCCCCAAAAGGGAGGCTGTTTAGTCCCTGATGGATTCATTGTTCTCTGCTGTGTCTGGACCAGCGTGAGAGCTCTCCCCGCTGCTAACCTGATTGAGGCAAGAGCACCGAGAAACGCTGCCCATTAGGCTGCTGAGCCTCTTTGCACTTCACCCATCCTAATGGGGAAGAGATGAGACAGTTTCAAAACAGCGAGTTGCCAGAGCTGCATTTGGAAAGGCTGAGGAGTGAGAAGTCACAAGTGACACAGCACGGTTCAGCTCCGCCAACGCGCAGGAAGGGCTGGCTGGAGCATAGCGAGTGTCTGTCTGCGAGGGACAGCTCCCAAACTGCCTTTTGCACATCAGTCAGCCTGGGATTATTTTTAATTTTGTACTTCTGTAATTTTTTCCTCCCCCCGGCGCTGAGGGGTGAAGCTCTGGGGTGGAGCTGAGGGTACAAAGTCACGGAGCTGGGTCACTGCTCCCGTGCGCTCACAAATATTACATTTGCTCACAAATGTTCCTGCATTTAGACAGGATGTTCAGGTGGACACCCAGTCGAGTGCAGGGGCAGGATTCCAGCACTGGAATCACAGATTTAGGGAGCTGTGCTGGACAGGTGACCTCCTGAGGTCCCCATCAGCCTGAGCCAGGCTCCGATCCTACAGGAAAGAGGAAGGTGTGGATCAAAAATCCCAAAACCTGGTAGCTACAAGGATTTCAGTCAGCAAAGATCCGCAGCCCAGGCTGTTTATTCCTGGTTTTATGATCCCTGGATTAATTTCCAGCCTCCACCTCAGGTTAATCTCACCTTCAGCAGCTCTCGGTGGTTTGTGCTATGGCACCGCAGCCCCAGCACGCCTGATGTGCATCCCACCCCTCACAGCACAGAAACAGGGAAAACACGGGGAATGAAAGGCAGGAAACGCAGCATTTTGGGCAGGGGGAAGGGAGCTGGAGCTTTTATTAGGCTCAGCTCCCTGCAGCAGCCAGCTGTGGCAGCGCGGGGCGCGGCGAGGTGGGAACACATGGCCGGGAGAGAGAGCGGAGCGTGGCACGGTGCTCCGAGCAGCTCCGAGCAGCTCCGAGCAGCTCCGGCTGCCACGGCTTCACACCTCCCTGCAGAGCCCGGGCACGGAGCAAACGCTGCCAGTTCACAGCTGAACCCCCCAGACGAGAATTCAATGGGCAGCACCTCTGCTCTGCTTGGGGACAGAGCATCTCTGGGAGCCCGAGGAGCGCTTCTCATTCATTGTCTGCGTTTTTAAACCTCTGCCTGGCATTAAAAACTAAAATACTCACACGATAAAATGCAGAGTCCCCCCGAGGCACTGCTGCTGTGAGTGGCTCTTTACCTCTCTCTGCTGGCAGGAGCACAGGGAGAGCTGAGGTGCCAGCCTGGCACTGGGGACAGGGACAGGAGCATGAGGAACTTCACCTCTGGATCCCTGAGAATCCTCACATTTCTGTATCTGCTGCTTCTCTAGACACTGCATTTTCAGGGCAGAGCCTACAAATGGGCAGATCGGGGATTTGGCCCCAATTTCCAGCAGCATTCCAGCAGCATTCCAGCACCCTGGGCTGCCGCCGGTCACTTCGTGGAGCCCTCTGAGCTGCTGAGCGGTGAGATTAAAGCAGGAGCTCAGCAGCTCTTCCTACCCCCATTTCTGAGGCCAAAATTCAGCCTGCAAGGGAAAGGAAATGCAGTTCAAGCACGGAATGACTGCAGGGAATTCCAGCTAAAAGAATTAATGCATTTTATGGGAAGAACTGCTGAACAAACCTGAAGCACCCCCGGTGCTGATACCCAACTGCAATTCTCCCAAGGCAGATCTTTGGTGCCTGAACCTTGAGCACAGCCAAGGTTCCTCAGCCTTGGAAAGGGATTTTTCTGGAGCCCAAGACTCCCCCAGCCAAAGCAGCTGTGCCACGAGGGAGGGATTCCAGTCCCTGTGGAGCTGGGAGCCGCCGAGTGCTGCCTCCCTCAACTTTCCCCAGTGCTGCCATGCCAGCGCCAATCTGTTCCCCCAATCTGTGCCGGGCGCTCGGACAGGTTGGGAGAGGGACTCGCACGCACACAGGGCACAGATGCGATCCCACAAATTAGCGGGAGAAGCCTGAGGATAAAGGACAAAAGCCACATCATTATGCCCTGCAGTTGGTACAGCCTTTTGCTTTGAGGCTAAACCTCAGCACCAGCGTTCCCAAAACAGGGAAAATGGCCATGTTTGAGCAAGCTGCCTCTCCATCCTTGTTTATCAGGCTGATATTTCCCAGCCCTCACCGTCAGGGGAGAAGCTATTCCCTCAAATGAAACCTTTTCCCTCCAGCGGAGATTCCCTCCAGGAGGCAGTTTGGGGAATTGTCTGCCCTGTTTGGAATTGGATATGTTACAGTCTATACCTTCTGCTGCAAATTGGCTCCCAGAGCCCTCGTGTGTGTCATTTGCACCTTCCCACTCGCAGCAGCCACCGGGGCTCCGTGGGGACGGATCCTGCCAGCCCCGGAGCAGCCTTGGAGCCTGCGCTGGAAACGGCTCCGGCTCGGGGACATCCACACAGGGACCTGCACAGGGACTTCCACAGTGACCTTCACATGGGGACCTGCATGGGGACCTTCAGTAAGGGACCTTCATAGGGACCTGCACACAGGGACCTTCACATGGGGACCTTCACATGGACCTGCACATGGGGACCTGCACAGGGACCTTCACAGTGACCTTCACATGGGGACCTGCATGGGGACCTGCACGGGGACCTTCAGAGGGACCTTCACTCAGGGACCTTCACAGGGACTGGTGCAGGGACCTTCACACGGGGACCTGCACAGGGACCTTCACAGTGACCTTCACATGGGGACCTGCACATGGGGACCTTCAGCAAGGGACCTTCAGTAAGGGACCTTCACATGGACCTGCACATGGGGACCTGCACAGGGACCTGCACGGGGACCTTCAGAGGGACCTTCACTCAGGGACCTTCACAGGGACTGGTGCAGGGACCTTCACACGGGGACCTTCTCAGAGGGACCTTCAGAGGGACCTTCACACAGGGACCTTCACACAGGGACCTTCACTCAGGGACCTTCACTCAGGGACCTTCAGAGGGACCTTCACAGTGACCTGCACATGGAGACCTGCACAGGGACCTTCACACAGGGACCTGCACACAGGGACCTGCACAGGGACCTTCACAGGGACCTTCACTTAGAGACGTTCACAGGGACCTGCACACAGGGACCTTCACAGGACCTTCACAAGGACCTTCACTCAAGAGACCTTCACAGGGACTTTCAGCACATCCCTCTGCCAGTCCCTGGGGGATTCTGCCTGCAAAGGCTGCTCAGGTACCATGGGACCACCTAAATGAGCAGCCTGGGCTGGTGGGAGGTGTCCCTGCCCATCCATTGGGACTGGATAGGCTTTAAGGTCCCTTCCAGCCCAAGCCAGCCCAGGATTCTGGGATTCTGTGGTTAAATGAGGAGCACAAAGGGCAGGGAATGAGGAATCTTTATAGAAAAGGAATAACAGGGCCAGGGAGCTGCTCTAGGGCTGGAGGCAGGCTGGGAGAGCTGGGAATGTTCCCTGGAGAAGGGAAGGACACAGGGAGAGCTGCGAGCCCCTGGCAGGGCCTGAAGGGCTCCAGGAGAGCTGCAGAGGGACTGGGGACAAGGGCTGCAGGGACAGGAGGCAGGGAATGGCTTGCCAGTGGGCAAGGGGAGCTTGGGCTGGGATGCTGGCAATGAGGAATTGCTGTGTGGGAGGGTGGGGAGGGGCTGGGCTGGAATTGCCAGAGCAGCTGTGGCTGCCCCTGGATCCCTGCAGTGTCCAAGGCCAGGCTGGACATTGGGGCTTGGAGCAGCCTGGGACAGTGGCAGGTGTCCCTGCCATGGCTGGGGTGGGATGGGATGGGATGGGATGGGATGGGATGGGATGGGATGGGATGGGATGGGACGGGGTGGGATGGGATGGGATGGGATGGGATGGGATGGGATGGGATGGGATGGGACGGGACGGGGTGGGATGGGATGGGATGGGATGGGATGGGATGGGATGGGATGGGATGGGATGGGATGGGATGGGATGGGACGGGGTGGGATGGGATGGGATGGGATGGGATGGGATGGGATGGGACGGGACGGGGTGGGATGGGATGGGATGGGATGGGATGGGATGGGATGGGATGGGACGGGATGGGGTGGGATGGGATTTAAGTCCTTTCCAGCTCCTCCCAAACCATTCCGTGCTGATTCCATGAGTGCAATACCTACAGCGCTGCAAAAGGTGGGACACAAATGACACCTGAACGGTTCCTCCCATCACCACAAAGCCTCTCCTTTTCCTCTCCCTTTCCAAGGATCCTCTTTTCCCCTTCCCCTGGGCCGGGGGGTGGAAAGGGACCCAGGGACCCACGGGTGCCACAGCAGCACCTGCGGCTCCGCTCTGCAGGAGCCACGGGGCCACAAACAGAGCCAGGCCAGAGGAACTTCACCAAACCCAACAGCTCTCTTGGGCTTTTCACAGCGAAAATTCCTACTTTTCTAGAACTTCTAAACCCACCTAAGTTTCTGCCATCAAACATTTCTGGATCCACAGAGCTCCATCACCCAAAATGCCCCCCCAGGAGACCAAACCTAGCCAAGCCTTCAGGGGGTTTCTCCTCCAAGCATCTCCTCTAATCCTCCTCAAATATTTAACCCAAATGACCAAGAGAACAAAAAAACACCCCAAATAGTTGCATTCCCAAGGATATCTTTTCATTTTGAGGAAAATTAGAAAATCCTAAGAGCCTGTTGGGGATTAAAGATAGTGTGTGGTATTTCCACTGCACAGAATATTTGGGGTTGGGGGGGTTTTAACAAAAACTCAGCTGCATATTTAATAAAAACCAAGCCTGGCTTTGAAATATTTAAATGAAAACTCAAAGAGATGAGCTCAGTTGAAGAAATGGAGACTGGAGTGTGTTTTCTTGCTGCACTGAATAAACACTGATCAAGCTGCTCTTTCTCCTCTGTTTTGCTGACTACATCATTGACACAGCCAGGCTGAAAATCCTGTTTCTAAAACATCTTTCTAACGTAGGAATAAACCCCCCAGCTCTCCTCCGTAAGGAGCTCTCAGCAGTGCAGCAGCTATCGACAGGTGAGAGATCAATTCTTCATTTTTGCTAATGAGGCCCCAGAAATGGGTTTTTCCCACCTTGAGTTAATGGTCATTTTGCCGAGTGCTGAAATCGCTCCGAGAGGAAGAGCAGGAGCCTCAGGATGGGTGGGAGAGGCCTGGAGGGGCAGAGCTGCAGGGCTGTGTCCAGCACGGACTGCAAACCGCCCGAGAGCTGCTCCCGGAACCGCTGCGAGCACACTCACGGCTCTGCGAGGATTTTTATCTTTAGCTAGCCCAGAAGCGTTCCATTCCAGCTCATTTGGAAAAAGCTGCCTGGGGAATGCAGCAGAGCAGGGCTGGCTGCACAGAGCCCTGTCAAGAAGCTGCGTGCGGAGGAGCCGCGTGCTGACATAGCTCTAGGCTCTGTATTTTCCATTTCTCACGCGCCGGAACCATTGCGGCGAGCGCCAGGGACGGTGCGGAGCCGCCGCAGCTCCCGCCTGCCATCGCCGCCGAGCTCCGCCGATTTCTGAATGAGGCACAGAGAGATTCGAGCTCTGTCAGGCGCGGCTCTCTGTCAAAACAACTCGTCTGCTCCATCTCGGAGCTGCTCCCGAGGGGAGCGCTGCTGCTGGGGAATGAACGCGTGCAAACTCTGCCCAGGGCGCTGCGCTCAGACGCTGCCGAGGTGACCGCGGTTCCTGTGCTGATTGTGAAACTCAGGAGCCCATTTGCCATTTCTGTGCCCAATCCAGGCCACTCCAGCTCAGCTCTGAGGGGCTCCAGCGGCCAAACGGGAGTCAGCTCTTCAAGGAGATGAAGCCAATTCTCTGTTGGGATCACTGCAGGCCTCCCAGCCTTTCTGATGAGCGATAACAGCAATTTATCCTCTCTCAGACTCCGTGCTCCCACGCCACCACTCCAACATCCACTCCGTGCCCACGGGAACACAAAGGGACCAGCTCAGATCCCAGCCAAAATCAGTCAAAAATCGAATTACCTCTACCTGCTGGTGTCCTGCCACCTGTGGCAACCTCACCAGTGCAGCAGAGGAGTGTGACACTCAGCTGTCACACAGGACGGGGCTCAGTGCCTTGTCCCAACACAAATCTGAGCAGCTGTGCCACAGAGCTGTGCCTCTCCATCACTTCACTTTCCCAAATTAGCACCAGAGCACTGCAAATTGTCAGTGCCCCACAGCCAGAGCCCATCCTGCAGAGGGGCGCACAGGAAAAACAAGAAAACTGTCAATCTTAGCTCCAGGAAAACAAAAATGCATTTTCCAGGTGTCTTTGGTGCAGGTCTGGGGTGATAATGATGGGAGTGGGATGCTTTGGGCTGTGCTGGCAGGGAACAGGGACAGGAGGAGAGGGAACGGCCTCAGGCTGGGCCAGGGCAGGCTCAGGGTGGCCCTTGGGGACATTCCTTCCTGGGAAGGGCTGAACAGCTCTGCTGGAGTGCCCATCCCTGAGGGGTTTCAGAGCCCTGTGGATGTGGCACTCGGGGACATGGGGCACTGCTGGGGATGGTTGGACTCAGTGATCTCAGAGAGCTTTCCCAACCTCAGCAATTCCAAGATTCTGCTGCCCAATTCCCCTCCTGTTCCATCAGAACCAGGCAGCCCCGGAGCACAGAGGGACAGGAGCTGCTGCTCCAGGATCCTTCCCCAGGTCCCCAGGGCAGCTCCAGCCGCTCCCTGATCCCACGTTTGTGCTCCACAGCAGCCTGGGCTCCCTGAGGGTCCCTGTCCCTGTCCCCTCCATCCTCACCTTCCCAGAGAGGCTGTGGATTCCCGGGAGAGCGTTCCAGTCCCACAGCTGTGCTGGGACCTGCCACGGAGCTCTGCCGTGGGGTGGGTGGGAAGGGCCCTAAGGTTACTCAGGGACACCTTCCCCTGTCCCAGGCTGCCCCAAGCCCATCCAGCCTGGCCTGGGCCGGAGGTGCTCGCTCAGCCCTCGCTGCGGTTTGGTTTAATTAACGCAGTAATTAAACACCAGCAGCTCCTGCAGCAATCCCACCCGGGCTCCTCCAGGAGCAGAACCCCACCGAGCCCTCTGCCATCACCAGCACTGGGACCCAAGGGACCTTGTCACAAATTCACTACAAACCCATGGTTTTTTCACTGTTGTGAGAACATTTCTGCAGCCAAGGCCTTTTCCCATCGTCTGCTGTCCCCTGCCTCACCTGGATTGTCACCCAGGCCCTGCCACTCGCTCAGCCCCACCCCTGCACACGCTGCCACCAACACGAGCCGCGCTGCCTTCGCCTGCTCCCCCCAGAATTCTGAATGAACTCTGGGAATAGCCTGCCTGTGTCACTCTGCAAAATGTAGGTCAAAAGTCTGCGTGGTTTGTCACAGAGAGTGACTTGTGTGTCATCTGCCTCAGGCAGATGGAACTGAGTCACTGCTGCTGCATCACTGCTGCCTCCCTCCCTCCTCCCTGCCTCCCTCCCCAGCCCCGAGCCTCTCCTTGCCATCAGAGGCTGCTCGGAGAATGCAGTGACATCAGGAGAGCAGCAGGCCAATGCCTTGTGACAATTCCCCACTTATTTTTCGTGGCAGCAGTGCCTCCTTCCCAGCACAGCACCTACCGCCCAAGCTGCTCCTTTCTAAAGTGAACATAAATTTGGGTTTCCTTCATTCACCTCCTGTGTTTGTCTTTGACGAGAAGAAATTATCACTTGCGAACGGGGAAAAAAATAAAAGAATGTAAATATATATATTTGTATTATTTTATTATTTATATATTTATATAATATAATATAAATATATAAATAATTTAAAAATTAACCTAGAGGGTGTGGGAGAAACGCTCCCCACCACTTCCATCCCTGTTTATTTGGGAGGTGCACTGCTCCTCTGGAATTGCTGCTCCTTGCATCCCCTCAGGCAGGTCAGCTGTCACCTCATCCTGCCTTTTACATGACAATCAATTAGTCAGCTCTAAATGACATAGAACTGATTCATTTTGTGCTGGATGCCCAAACAGGACCCAAAAAAGCCCCTGGGTCGGAGTCCTGGTCAGGAGTCTCCACATGGACAGGAAAGGCAAAGAATTTGAGGTAACACTCACAAGAAAATCAATGATTTTTGTTTCATGGCACTGATCTGGAGGTAAAAGACTCCAAAAGCAGTTTGAGTCCTCTGAAATCCTCATCTCTGCTTCCACAAGTTCCACGTGCAGAGGAACATCAGGAAAAAGTCCAGAAAACAGGACTGAGGTCTTGGAGACATCACCAAATGCGTCCCTCTGTCCCAAAGTCCCCAAAATGACCCTTCCTTTTCTCAGGATCCCCCAAAGCCTGCGAGGACCTTCACCCATGGGGGTTCCCCAACCTCCTGCTCCCATCCAAGGGCAGGAGCACCCCACAGGTGAAGGTACAACCCCAGCACCAGGAGGAGCTGATGGACCCCAAACAACCTTTGTGTCTGGGCAGAAATGGAAATTATTGGAACAGGAACAGGGCAGGGGCTGTGCCTCACAGCTGCTGCTGCAAGAACCCATGGGTCTCACAAAAAGGTTTCATTCAGTTAAAAAATTACTTTTTTTTTTTTTTGCTTTTAACTGTATGAGCATTTTGCAAGGGAAGGCAGTATAGGATTTTATCAGCAGAAACACCAAAAATGTCCTTCAGCAGAGCTGAACCCCCAGCCCTGAACCCCCAGCTCATCCTCCCCACGGAACTGCAGGGATGAGAAAAAATGGAACATTTTCCCCTCTGACCTCTTTGTTGGTGACTCCTGGGGGCAGAGTGCCATGTTTGTAATCCTCCAGCAGCTGCACCGCTTCCTTCAGGCGACTCTGCAAGAAAAGCAGCAGCCAGGAATTAAAATGTGGAATGATGGTGTCCTTCGGGAAAATCATGTAATGGAGTCCTGGAATGGTTTGGGTGGGAAGGACCTTAAATCCCATCCAGTTCCAACCACCTGGATGGGCAGGGACACCTCCCACTGCTCCAAGCCCCAATGTCCAGCCTGGCCTTGGACACTGCAGGGATCCAGGGGCAGCCACAGCTGCTCTGGCAATTCCAGCCCAGCCCTCCCCACCCTCCCAGATAGGAAATCCTTCCCAAATCCCATCCATCCCTGCCCTCTTCCAACTGAAATCCACTGTGATGGGCCCTTTTAAAGGGATAAAGGAGCAGTGGACATTGTCCTGCTGGTTTGGATTGACCCCCAGAAGTTGGAGCAAAACAGTCGCAGGTGAGGAGAGAGGAACAGAGGAGGAAATGGGAAAACCTTCCCCTGGCACTGGATCTGCAGAAGACCATAAAAACCTGAGTCTCCACAGAATCCCAGCAGGGTGGAGAGCCTGGGGGAGCCTGCCCATGGCAAGCGTCATCTGTGGGAATTCAGTGTCCCCTAAAACGCAATGTCCTCTCCAAAAACACCAAAAGCAGCTGGCACTGTGATGGCAGTGACAACCTGAGCAGCACTGGGGACTCCAGCCCAGCTTTGTGTAAAGAAAGGTCTTCCTCACAGTGCCATAAAACAGAAGAATAAATAAATATATCAATGGTCCTACAATTCTATTTTGTGTGTATATATATTGTATTGTATTATATAAATTGCATTATATACTGTATAACATAATCTAATCTAATCTAATCTAATATAATATAAATCCTATATTCATCCTATATTTTATTATAGTCATACTATATTATATAGAGAACATATATAAAGAAATATATATGCATACCAATATATAAATTTTTTTTCTTGGAAGAATATATATGTATTTATATAGAATATATATTTATGTATATATACATATATATGTATTTATATAGAATTATATAAATTCTATTTATATAGAATACATATATATTCTATATATAGAATACAATGTATATACATATAGAATAAATGTATTTATTGAAGTATAAAATCCGACCCAAGTCAGAAATAGAGACTCAGAAAGATTCTTCGATTTGCCCAAGCTTGAGAGAAAGGAATCAGATATGAAAAGCAACTTCCACGGGGTTAAACCTGCTTATCCAGGTCTGCAGAAAGCTTGGGATCACTCAGCAATGGCTCCCAAATATCTGAAGGCAAACGCCACTTCCAAAAGCCTCCTGCAGGCTGTCCCTCCTCACCTGAGTGACCCCGACCCTGGAGTGACACTGCAGCCGCAGCTCTGCTGTTGGCAGCTTTTCCACCATCAGTGCTGGAGGACACCCCAGGAATAGGGAACATTGTCCCTGAGCAGCCCCGGGGGGCTGGGGGCTCCCCCCGAGCCCCTGCAGCCCTGCCAGGCTCCTGGTGCCCCCCGAGCTCCCCCCGAGCTCCATCCTGAGCCCCTGCAGCCCTGCCAGGCTCCTGGTGCCCCCCGAGCTCCATCCCGAGCCCCTTGCAGCCCTGCCAGGCTCCTGGTGCCCCCCGAGCTCCCCCCGAGCTCCATCCTGAGCCCCTGCAGCCCTGCCAGGCTCCTGGTGCCCCCCGAGCTCCCCCCGAGCTCCCCCCGAGCCCCTGCAGCCCTGCCAGGCTCCTGGTGCCCCCCGAGCTCCCCCCGAGCTCCACCCTGAGCCCCTGCAGCCCTGCCAGGCTCCTGCTGCCCCCCGAGCTCCCCCCGAGCTCTCCCCGAGCCCCTGCAGCCCTGCCAGGCTCCTGGTGCCCCCCGAGCTCCATCCCGAGCCCCTGCAGCCCTGCCAGGCTCCTGGTGCCCCCCGAGCTCCCCCCGAGCCCTCGGGGCTCCCCAGGAGCTCACAGCCACGGATCCACGGCAGGGACACTCCGTCCATCCCTTTCATCAAAGGGCACTTCGTGTTTCCTTGGAAGCCCAACCTGAAAGCAGCAATTAATGACCGAGTGCTGTCCTGACAACATTCCAGACCCGTGGGACAGGGGAATAGTGGGATAGGGGAATAGTGGGATAGGGGAATAGAGGGAAGAGGCAATAGTGGGAATAGTGGGAGTAGTGGGAATAGTGGGAATAGAGGGAATAGAGGGAATAGCGGGAATAGAGGGAATAGCGGGAATAGTGGGAATAGTGGGAATAGAGGGATAGGGGAATAGTGGGAATAGTGGGAATAGTGGGAATAGTGGGAATAATGGCCACTCCTGCACCTGGGACTGGATCCAGGGCCCTTCTCCAGTGGCTCAGCTCATCCTGTCAGTGCCACCTTATTCCAGCCCCAAGGGTTCCATGCTTTCCATCTCCTGGCAGGGCTCAGCAGCTGCTCAGCGGAGCAGGGTCAGTGCAAACTTGAGGTCTGGCAAAAAACCTCGGCAAAAAATTTCATATTCCAGGCAAAATGTGTGCTCAGGGATGGTTTGTTAGGCCAAGGTCAGTGTCACAGGCAAAGCTCCAGCCTGTGTCACCACACTCATGGAACAGGTGACAATTTCCCAGTTCCTGCCCAGTTTCTGGGAATGTTGGCCTGGAATCATTCCCTCTTTTCCAGACCTGACTGACCCTCGGGGAAGAGCTGCCCACCGCCCTTCTCCCACTTTTCCAAGCCACTTGCTCAGGACCTAAAACCACAAACATCCTGAGATGGGAGGGCCCACAAGGATGGCCCAAGGATCCAACTCCTGCCCTCCCAGAGCTGCTCTGGGTTTCTCCCACCACGTGGGGCTCGGACCCCTCGCAGGTTCTGGACTCCCCTTCATTCCCATCCCAAAAGGGACCAGGCTGGGGAAGGCATTTAAGCATTAACAGCATTTAAGGCCAACATTAGACCTTATTTCAGTGCCAGGTGTGAGCAATTCCTTTTGTTCTTCTTTGCCATTTTATTGGAGCATTGGGAAATCCATAAAACCAGAGCCACTGTTTTTTACAGATGTTGGAGAGTCAAACATGGATTGATCATGTTCAGAAATCTCCAAAGGCCAGGCAATCCCATTCCACCTGAAAAACGGTGTGGAAACACTGTGCCTTGCTCCAAAAATCAGAAAATTACTTGATATAGAAAAGCTTTCAGGACTGGTTCAAAAAAAACCCATCCACAATTGCTGAATCTGCCTTAAAAATTAAACTTAGCTTAATAAAAAATAACATGGAAGTGACAGAGTGAGTATTTCCTGGAAGGAACTTGCATTCTGTAAGAGCACAAATGTGTCCTGTATGCTGTCACGGATAAGGGCAGGCACTGGGAATCCTTTTCCAACCTTTTTCATCCTTTTCCAACATTTTCATCCTTTTCCAACCTTTTCCATCCTTTTCCAACCTTTTCCATCCTTCTCCATCCTTTTCCAACATTTTCCATCATTTTCCATCATTTTCCATCATTTTCCATCCTTCTCCATCCTTTTCCAACCTTTTCCATCCTCTTCCAACCTTTTCCAACCTTTTCCATCCTTCTCCATCCTTTTCCATCCTTCTCCAACCTTTTCCATCCTTTTCCATCCTTTTCCATGTCTGTCCAACAGCCCTGACAGAGAAAGAGTCATTATTGCAGCCAAGTCCTCTTGCCACTGGAGAAAAAAGCAGAGTTTTGAATTGGGGTGGCATTTTCTGGGGATGCAGAAACATCCCTGGGAGAGCTCCTGTTCCTCCAGAAGGGTTTAGGGTCTCCGCCAGGAGCAAAGCTGACCTTGAGGAAGGGGCACAGGGAATGAAATCCAATGTCATGGACATGTGGCCAGACCCCTGGGAATTCCTGCAGGAGCCTCAGGGTCTGCAGAACTCCACTAAAAACCACTCCAGGGTGTGGTTGGTCACTGGGAATTGGTGAGGAGCTGCAGGGCTGAGAAACAAATTGGAATTTTAGGCTGTTCCAGGCATTTCCAGCCTGTAAGGAGAGGCAAGCCTACAAGATCACAACTTGTGTCTCTTGGAGTTATTCCTGAGAGCCTTGGGCCTGTTCCAAAACATCCTCTGGGGTTCCCTAGCAGGAGAGCAGTAAATGGTGAGTGTACAGGAGCACAGAGAGAGAATGCCAAGGCAGGAGCTAACGCCTGCAGGTCCAGGGAAGGGGAGCCTCGCTGCCTCCAGAGCCAGGACCATCCGGGGAGTGCCAGCAGGGCACCCTGGAGAGCCATTTGTGCCCACAGGGGACAGGTCTGGTCCCCGAATTACCTACGGAGTGCCTCGCACACGCTCTCCCAGAGCAGCGCGGAACTCTGAATGGAACTGCCAGCAAGGCATGAATGGGGCCCCGTGCTATTTTTTCCCCCTTCTCTTGAGGAAATCTTAGTAGTTACTATAACAACCCTGGCCAGATCCCATCTTGTTTAGAATGGTAACAAACAGCAAACAAAAAGGCTCGGGCTCGCTTTTAAAATCGCAGTCCCCACGAGTTCCCTCTCTCGGCTCCGGGGGACACAGGGGAACTTTTGCAGAGAAAGGAGTCCTGCACCAGCGCTGCCGTGGGTCCCCAGGGCCACAAAAGGGTGGCACAGAAAGGCACAAAAGAGTGAAACTGAGTCCAGGAGATCCTTTCACGTGGCTCTGAGGTGCTCAGGTGCTTTCAGCAAACACCCCCAGCCTCCACACTTAGGGGAAAGACTCGATCGTCTCCTATTCCTTCTGGAAAAGTCAGGCACGTTCTTTTAACCAGAACCTCCAAAAAAACAGGAACAAACTTCACCACATGCAAGAGCTCCAAATGCCAGGCAGCTCCACTCGCCGGCTTTCAGCACGATGCAGCTCCACTTGATAGCTGATAATGTCTAAGATTACACTTCAGCTCCTTTTTAACAGCAAAAACGAGGTCTGTCTGCAAGGTTGTGCTACTGTTTCAATATTTATTGTTGCTTGGTTTCTCTGCTGCTGTCTGTGGGATGAAGTGTCACTCGAGATTTTACAGCATCGCTGATAAAAAAAGCCCCACAACCACGTTTTTTCCTGGAGTGCCTCGTTCCTTCCATACCCCTTTCCTCAGAAAAACCTCGAGCACTTCTAGTGGTGGCTGCTGGGGTCTGAGCTCTCACAATAGGGTGCCAGACAGACCATCTGCAGCCGGGGATGTTCTGCAGAGCTCAGCCCTGCAGCACCCACCAGCCCCAGCCTGGCTGCGGCAGGCAGCCTCTCCCAGCACCTGCGGGAGGCTCGGGAGCACAGCTGGAAAAGCCTGCCCAGGTGGGAATTACACTCATTGAGGAGCAGGGAATTGGTGCCCAGGTGGGAATTACACTCATTGAGGAGCAGGGAATTGGTGCCCAGGTGGGAATTACACTCGCTGAGGAGCAGGGAATTGGTGCCCAGGTGGGAATTACACTCAGTGAGGAGCAGGGAATTGGTGCCCAGGTTGGGAATTACACTCACTGAGGAGCAGGGAATTGGTGCCCAGGGTGGAATTACACTCGCTGAGGAGCAGGGAATTGGTGCCCAGGTTGGAATTACACTCGCTGAGGAGCAGGGAATTGGTGCCCAGGTGGGAATTACACTCATTGAGGAGCAGGGAATTGGTGCCCAGGTTGGAATTACACTCGCTGAGGAGCAGGGAATTGGTGCCCAGGTGGGAATTACACTCATTGAGGAGCAGGGAATTGGTGCCCAGGTGGGAATTACACTCATTGAGGAGCAGGGAATTGGTGCCCAGGGTGGAATTAACTCGCTGAGGAGCAGGGAATTGGTGCCCAGGTTGGAATTACACTCGCTGAGGAGCAGGGAATTGGTGCCCAGGTTGGAATTACACTCGCTGAGGAGCAGGGAATTGGTGCCCAGGTGGGAATTACACTCATTGAGGAGCAGGGAATTGGTGCCCAGGTTGGAATTACACTCGCTGAGGAGCAGGGAATTGGTGCCCAGGTTGGAATTACACTCGCTGAGGAGCAGGGAATTGGTGCCCAGGTGGGAATTACACTCATTGAGGATCAGGGAATTGGTGCCCAGGGTGGAATTAACTCACTGAGGAGCAGGGAATTGGTGCCCAGGTTGGAATTAACTCACTGAGGAACAGGGAATTGGTGCCCAGGTTGGAATTACACTCGCTGAGGAGCAGGGAATTGGTGCCCAGGGTGGAATTACACTCATTGAGGAGCAGGGAATTGGTGCCCAGGTTGGAATTAACTCGCTGAGGAGCAGGGAATTGGTGCCCAGGTTGGGAATTACACTCATTGAGGAGCAGGGAATTGGTGCCCAGGGTGGAATTAATTCACTGAGGAGCAGGGAATTGGTGCCCAGGTTGGGATTACACTCGCTGAGGAGCAGGGAATTGGTGCCCAGGGTGGAATTACACTCGCTGAGGAGCAGGGAATTGGTGCCCAGGTTGGGATTACACTCGCTGAGGAGCAGGGAATTGGTGCCCAGGTGGGAATTACACTCATTGAGGAGCAGGGAATTGGTGCCCAGGGTGGAATTAATTCACTGAGGAGCAGGGAATTGGTGCCCAGGTTGGGATTACACTCGCTGAGGAGCAGGGAATTGGTGCCCAGGTTGGGAATTACACTCGCTGAGGAGCAGGGAATTGGTGCCCAGGTTGGAATTACACTCGCTGAGGAGCAGGGAATTGGTGCCCAGGTTGGGAATTACACTCGCTGAGGAGCAGGGAATTGGTGCCCAGGTTGGAATTACACTCATTGAGGAGCAGGGAATTGGTGCCCAGGTTGGAATTACACTCGCTGAGGAGCAGGGAATTGGTGCCCAGGTGGGAATTACACTCATTGAGGAGCAGGGAATTGGTGCCCAGGGTGGAATTACACTCATTGAGGAGCAGGGAATTGGTGCCCAGGTTGGAATTACACTCAGTGAGGAGCAGGGAATTGGTGCCCAGGGTGGAATTACTCTCACTGAGGAGCAGGGAATTGGTGCCCAGGTTGGGAATTACACTCATTGAGGAGCAGGGAATTGGTGCCCAGGTGGGAATTACACTCACTGAGGAGCAGGGAATTGGTGCCCAGGTTGGAATTACACTCATTGAGGAGCAGGGAATTGGTGCCCAGGTTGGGAATTACACTCATTGAGGAGCAGGGAATTGGTGCCCAGGTGGGAATTACACTCACTGAGGAGCAGGGAATTGGTGCCCAGGTTGGAATTCCACTCATTGAGGAGCAGGGAATTGGTGCCCAGGTTGGGAATTACACTCACTGAGGAGCAGGGAATTGGTGCCCAGGTGGGAATTACACTCACTGAGGAGCAGGGAATTGGTGCCCAGGTGGGAATTACACTCACTGAGGAGCAGGGAATTGGTGCCCAGGTGGGAATTAACTCGCTGAGGAACAGGGAATTGGTGCCCAGGGTGGAATTAACTCACTGAGGAACAGGGAATTGGTGCCCAGGTTGGAATTAACTCACTGAGGAACAGGGAATTGGTGCCCAGGTTGGAATTAACTCGCTGAGGAGCAGGGAATTGGTGCCCAGGTTGGACTTACACTCATTGAGGAGCAGGGAATTGGTGCCCAGGTTGGGAATTACACTCACTGAGGAGCAGGGAATTGGTGCCCAGGTTGGGAATTACACTCACTGAGGAGCAGGGAATTGGTGCCCAGGTTGGGAATTACACTCACTGAGGAGCAGGGAATTGGTGCCCAGGGTGGAATTACACTCATTGAGGAGCAGGGAATTGGTGCCCAGGTTGGAATTACACTCGCTGAGGAGCAGGGAATTGGTGCCCAGGTGGGAATTACACTCATTGAGGAGCAGGGAATTGGTGCCCAGGTTGGGAATTACACTCGCTGGGGAGCAGGGATGGGCCATGGCTGCTCCCTCAGCCGGGCTGGGGGCTGTGGATGTGCCACAGACCTGGGGAGATGGGATCAGCCTCCACCCGTGGGATCTCGGGTAGGATTGGGATCAGAACCCTCCGGGATCTGCCAAGGGCTCCTGGCACAGACTGGAGCCACCAGGGGCTGGGACACACCTGCAGGGATCTTCTGGAGAGGAAGGGCATGGAGCAAACCCTGTACCCAAAGCCAGCCCCGATCAGCCTGAGTGACAGAATCGCACAGTCCCAGAATGGCTGAGGCTGGAAAAGCTCTCTGAGATCATTGAGTCCAACCATTCCAGCACTGCCCCACGGTCCCGAGTGCCACATCCACAGGGCTCTGAGATCCCTCAGGGATGGGCACTCCACCAGGGCTGTTCAGCCCTTCCCAGGAAGGAATGTCCCCAAGGGCCACCCTGAGCCTCCCCTGGCCCAGCCTGAGGCCGTTCCCTCTCCTCCTGTCCCTGTTCCTTGGAGCACAGCCCGACCCCCCCGGCTGTCCCCTCCTGGCAGGAGCTGTGCAGAGCCACAAGGTTCCCCTGAGCCTCCTTTTCTCCAGGCTGAGCCCTTTCCCAGCTCCGTTCCCTTCCCTGGACACACTCCAGCCCCCCAGGCTGCTTCCAGCAGGAGAAAGAACAGCCCCACAGGAGATCAGCCCCACGCCAGGAGCTGCTGGCCACCACTCCAGCCCCACGGCAGGACAGGGGACAGCCGAGCTGTGTCCCACGGAGCACACCTGTACCTGTGCCAGAGCCCTCCACCCAGCCCTGGAGCTCTTCCCCTGAGCTGTCACCTTGTCCCCCTCGCTGCAGGGCTGTGTCTGCCTGCAAGATCTGTGCCTTGTCTCCTCTTGGATCCCAACGGGAGGCTGCACATGGCTCGGAGCAGCCTCCAGAACCCCATATGTGCACATACAGACCGTAACAAAGTCATTATGCCAGGAGCACGACAACACTCCTGCCACAGAACCAACACACAGCCAGCAGGGGCTGCCTTTGGGGTCTGGGGACACCCACGGCCGGGCCGGGCACGGGGACAGTCTGAGCCTCGCTCTGCTCCTTGGGGCTCACACCGGGACCGTGGGACCCATGGTGTCCCCTGTGCCCTGAGGGTCCTGCTCAGCCCGGCCGTGACTCGGTGCCACATGCCACCCCAGGGCTCTGGTGGCCACCAGCAGCAGCAGCTCGCCACATCCAGCTGTGCCCTGGCAGCTGCCATGCCGCGGTTCGGGGCCGAGTCTCCGCGGATGACACACACGGCAGACTTGACTCCAGCTGGCCCCATTGTATTGGATCCACAGTGACAGACAACAGGAGCCAGAAACTTTTTGTTCGAGTGGAGCCAGCAGATGTGACACTGAATAAACACAGACAGTCAATCTGCTGAGTAAGAAGGTATCGTTCATATAAATAACATACATCTAATCCTGCTTCCATTTTAAACCCAAATATGGGAATGCAAGATGCTCTGCAGATCCAGCCTTCGAACAATGAGATAAAGCGAAGGCAGAGAGCACACAGCCCCTCCTGAGCTCTGCGATTCTGATTTCACTCTGCTCGGGATTATTATCAGAGCTTCCTCCAGGAAGAGCTCCCCACAGGGTGTGAACGGCGTGTCCAGGCTAATGGCAGATGGGACAAGTTCACCTTATCAAAATATCTGCTGCTCCCGATGGACCTTAATTACCGAGCAATTAAAAGTACGATTCCAACCATTTTAACCTCACACATCTCCAACCAGGCTCTGCACCCACCCAGGGGCCTCTGGTGGTCTTGGGGACAGGACTTGGTGACCTCTGAGATGACACATTTCCCACCTATGGGAGAAGTTGGCAAAGTGCAGCTGCCAAAAGATGATTTCATTAGCGCGGCAGTAACGAGGGGAATTAGCACCCAAGGAAAGCCCAGGTCAGAGGTGCTGCAATACAGACACGGGGCTGGGCCCTGCCCCAATCCATCTGCACTCTGGGGCAGCACAGCCTGGTGGGATTTGGGGGAGGAGAAGGATTCCCCCAGGAGATGAAAGCCCAGGTTCAACAGAACCCAGTGCTCTGCGGCATCCCCCGAGGATCTCCTCCTTAAGAACCTCTGAAACACAGGGAAGTTTCAAATTGGGTTGAGAATCTGCTGTATTGAAAAAGAAATGAGGAAGGGAAGAGTGTCACTGAGACTAATTATCCTCAGCATCACTCGATTCCCCCTCGGGGCGATCCCTCCGTCCTCCCTCAGCACAGAGCCACGGGCAGGATGCACGGATGGAACACACAGCCATCACAAAAGGACGGAGAAAAATTAAATATTATCACATTTCCCAGCATCTTCCATGGGATTAACCTCCATTCCCATTAGACACTCATTTATCTACTCTTTTTTCCTGTTTGCCAACGAGCTCCTCCAAGACAAACAAGGATTTGTTTGTTCCCTGGGAGCCCCAGGCCCGGGAGATGCAGCCATCTGTCAGGGGAAGGAGCTCCCTGCACACGGCTGGGGCTCAGCAAACCCTGCCCAGGTTCTGTTTGCCCCCCGATTATCGAAGGGAAGCGAAGAGCTCCGAGTTCCACATCTGCACACACTCACTGCTGCAGAGCAGAGATCAGACACACAGAGCTCAGAGGGCACGACAAGCAAAAAGCACATTTTGTGCCCCAAGAAGTGACCCAGGCTCTGCCAAGAGACTTCTCCATGAAAAGGGAACTCATGGGGACATCACAAAAGGTGCTGCAGGTCTCCTGAGGCATCCCTGTCGTGGAACTCCAGAAACACCGAGGGCATTTCGCTCCTTGGAAAGCCTCCAAGCCATTCCTGAGGATGGGGAATTCAGCCCTGTCCTCCCCAGCCCCCAGAGATGGACACAGAATCCCCCTGCTTTGTTGAGGTTCCCTTTGGAACCCAAAACTGCTCAATTTTGACCCAGGATAAAACTGGGCCAGTCAGACATCGTTCTTTTTTTAACTCTGTGTTTCACCTTCTTAAAAGAACCTCATCGAAAGCTGTCTGGGAGGATGAAGTTACACCAAGTGACCCCTCTGAATCCCCACCCTCACCAACCCCCCAAAACCTGGAAAGGTTTGAAAAGGTGACCCTGGGAAGGTGGAAAAATGTGTGGTTGAGCCGAGGTCACCCCATGGGGGTTCAGAGCAGGGACTGAGCTCAGAGCCCACCCAGGAGCTCAGATCCCTCTGCACTCCATGGGGAGCAGTGAGAATTCCCTGCAGGAGCAGAGGAGATTCAGCCCTTGAAAGAGCTGGGAAGGGCTGAGCCCCAGGAGCGGCTGAGGGAGCTGGGAAAGGGCTCAGCCTGGAGAAAAGGAGGCTCAGGGGAACCTTGTGGCTCTGCACAGCTCCTGCCAGGAGGGGACAGCCGGGGGGGTCGGGCTGTGCTCCAGGGAACAGGGACAGGAGGAGAGGGAACGGCCTCAGGCTGGGCCAGGGGAGGCTCAGGGTGGCCATTGGGAAAAGATAAAATGAAAAAAAAAATATAAAGGAAAAAGCAGCTGCCCATCACTGAGAATCCAAAGTTCTCTGGCCAACAGGCAGAATTCCAGACCAGGAGCAGAACTATTCCTCCCCAGGCATTCCCCATCACCCTCAGGCATTACTGGAGGGAAGCAAAGAGCTGCAGTCAGGCTGGACAGCACTAAATGGGAATAAAGCAGCAGGAACCCCAAATCCTGTCACAAACAGGGCAATAACCGAGGAAAAACAATAAAAATATCTGCTTGAGTGCAGCCACTGCAGAACCACCCCACAAACCCACCCAGCTCACTCCTCCATGGAAGTCATATCTGCTCTCTCATCCCCTCACCTCCACTTTTTTTCCATGAAGACCTTTAGGAATTTTCCTTCTGAGAAGACCAAATCACTGTCAACTGTGCCTAAAACCAGCTCAGGAAACTGTGCCTAAAACCAGTTGGGAAAACTGTGCCTAAAACCAGTCCAGGAAACTGTGCCTAAAACCAGTCCAGGAAACTGTGCCTAAAACCAGCTGAGGAAACTGTGCCTAAAACCAGTTCAGAAACTGTGCCTAAAGCCAGCCCAGGGCCTCCCCAGCAAGCAGAAGGAGCTGCAGTGAGGATTCACCGGTGCCTGGTGCAAAGTGAGTTTCTGTTGCAGACTGAACAGCACTCGTTGGGGCAATCAATCACCTGCGAGACACAGAGCCACTGGAAACCTGCTCTCATTACTGCTGCTGCTCACAGGAGCGATGGTTTCCATCTCCAGCTAATAAACAGTGCTTCCCAAAACAGAGCGTGCACACATTACCTCAGTCACAAAGAGGGTGCGTGGGTCGATGATGTCCAAGAAGTGCCTGAATCTGCCATAAAATGAAGTCTGGAAAACAGGAGACAAAAAAAAACAAACCCCATGGTCAGTGAGAAATTGCTTTTCAGGGTTTATTTCCTTTGCAGAATGAAGTATCAACTGAAAATAAATAATGCAGGAGGTCTTCACTGGTAATTTGGGATAGGTGAGGGCCTGGACCCTGCCAACACTGATCAGACGCTTTAACAAAGAGAGGCTACCAAGCTGCTAAAATATTCTTTGGGAGAAAACTAAAGGATCAAACATTGCCTGTGGGACTCCAGGGAGATGCCTGAGGCCACAAAACCCCAAAGTGCAGCTCCAGAGCTCCTGCACTGAGCTGGAACTCCCACCCTGCAGTGCCTCTGCCACGACCCCTGTGCTGCTCAGCCTCACTCCTGCCAGCTCTGAGCACCAGGACAGCCCCAGGGCACAGATTTTGGGGATGGATCAGGATGGAGGGAGAGCCTGTGGCTGCCCCTGGATCCCTGCAGTGTCCCAGGCCAGGCTGGACATTGGGGCTTGGAGCAGCCTGGGACAGTGGGAGGTGTCCCTGCCAGGGCAGGGGTGGCACTGGATGAGCTTCCAGGTCTCTTGAGCCCAAACCATTCCAGGATTCTCTGGACCCCTCTTTTTGCTCCTCAGCAGCTTTCACACGGTGTTATTCCCACACAAACACACCCAGCCTGGATTTCCCCAAATCTTTTTCCCTAAGAACAAGCCTGAGCAGAGCAGGCTGCTCAGGGCTCCAGCCAAGCTGGCCTTGGACACCTCCAGAACCTGGAAAAGAGCCTGAGAGGAGGGGAAGGGATCTGTGAGACACCATGGGAGGGTCATGGGCAGCTCTAGAACCTGGAAAAGAGCCTGAGAGGAGGGGAGGGGATCTGATACACCGTGGGAGCATCATGGGCAGCCCCAGGGGAAAGGAAGGGATCTGAGACACTGTGGGAGCATCATGGGCAGCTCTAGAACCTGGAAAAGAGCCTGAGAGGAGGGGAGGGGATCTGAGACACCATGGGAGGGTCATGGGCAGCTCTAGAACCTGGAAAAGAGCCTGAGAGGAGGGGAGGGGATCTGAGACACCGTGGGAGGGTCATGGGCAGCTCCAGAGGAAAGGAAGGGATCTGTGAGATACTATGGGAGGATCATGGGCAGCCCCAGGGGAATGGAAGGGATCTGATACACCGTGGGAGGATCATGGGCAGCTCCAGAGGAAAGGAAGGGATCTGAGACACTGTGGGAGCATCATGGGCAGCTCTAGAACCTGGAAAAGAGCCTGACAGGAAGGGAGGGGATCTGTGAGACACCATGGGAGCATCATGGGCAGCCCCAGAGCAAATGAAGGGATCTGATACACCGTGGGAGGATCATGGGCAGCCCCAGATGAAAGGAGAAAAGGAGACTGGGCATTAAACAATGACAATAAGAACATCCATGGAGTCTGTGCCACCTCCAAGCACCAGCCCGTGGAACATCGATGGATTAGGGGCACTGGGATACAGGAACATCATCGTCCCAACTTCAGCCTGGATTTCGTGATCCTGAGGGAGGGCAGGGCCAGACCCTCGGGCCAAGAGGACACAGCCCAGCTCTGCAGAGCCCCTGGGGACGTGGAGCATGGGCACGGAGATCCTGGAGCTCTCCACGCACACGTGGCCCATCTCCTGCTGGGCCGTGCTGCAGGGCTGGGCTATAAATAAAGGACTGAGTGTGGATGGAGCAGCGGGAATGGCGTTTAATCACTGCTGGCAGCGCTCCCCGGAACGTGCTGCTGCCTCCCTGCTCCTCCAGGAATTCTGCCCCCTCCTTCCTGCAGAAATGTCTCTCCACGGCCCTGCCAGGACACTGCTGACCACCCCGCTGAACAGCACCCGTCCTCACTAAACTCCGCTATTTTCCACGTGCTGCACTGAAAAAAAGAACAAAATAGCTCCACGCAACTCCAGGAGAAAAGCACAGCGGTTTTTAATTAGCATGGATTTAATTAACACTAATTCTGGTACTTTCGAGCATTTTTGAGCTTGACATTTTCTGCCTCCCTTTTATTTTGGGTTTGAGCATCCCTGCAGATGCCACCAGCCCCCAGCACCGCTGTCCAACCCGTGCCAGGGGTGCAGGGGGCCGTGAGCAATCCCTGAGTCAGCCCACCCACCCCCGAGCAATCCCACGGGCGTCAGCCCCGTGCCACAGAGCATCCCACGGAGCATCCCACGGAGCATCCCACAGCCCCAGCTGCGGGAACTGCCTGCCTTCAGCAGCAGCAGGACGGGGGGATCCGAAATCTGAGTGATCTCCAGTGCCCCACCGCCTTTGGTACCGTGACACAGAGGGGAAAGCAACATTACATAGAATGAAATGGAATTAAATGGAATTAAATAGAATGAAATGGAACATCACTGTTTTACACCCACCTGACCAAGGAGTAAACCACAAGGGAGGGGAAGGACACCTCAGGGTCCAAGGGGCAGGATGTAAATGTCATTCAGAAGCACAAATTCCCATTTTCCAGGCTGCCCAGGCTCTCGGGAAGCTGATCCTACGCCCCAGGGCTGGGGTTTGGCTGGCACTGAGCTCCTGCCCTGGTCCTGCCTGGCCAAGCTCAGCAGCAGCAGCAGCTCAGGACAGGTCTGAGCAGCTCAGATCCCTCCCACGATATCCCATCCCACATTCCCTGCTCCTCTCCTCTCCTCTCCTCTCCTCTCCTCTCCTCTCCTCTCCTCTCCTCTCCTCTCCTCTCCTCTCCCTCACACCTGGTGCTCAGCTGGGGAGCTAAGAGCACCCCAAACCCTTACACCAGGGATTCATGGAATGTTTGGGGTGGAAGGGACCCTAAAGCCCACCCAGGGACACCTCCCACTGTCCCAGGTGCTCCAACCCCAATGTCCAGCCTGGCCATGGACACTGCAGGGATCCAGGGGCAGCCACAGCTGCTCTGGGCCAGGGCAGGAAGGAAGGAGGGATTTGTTCCGAGCTGCTGCTGCCTGAGCTTGTCCACTCTGTGGTCAGAGAACAGCAGAACCAGCGAGGGGTCTGAGTCTGAACAGGTTTTGTTTGTTGTGCTCAGCTCTGCTGAGCAGGAGCCTCATCCGACAGAGCCACGAGGGCTCCTGGGGCTGTCCCTCTGCTCCCTCCCCGCACCCCTGGCCAGCTCCCCAACAGAACACATCCTCTATTTCCTGCAGCCCAGCCATGGAACTCTGATTTTCCCTTCCAGGTGCTGTGGAATTCTCACTTCACACATTCTCACTGCTGTGCTGTTGGGCTCCCCACCTCCCAGGCCATCCCTGCTCCCCAGCTTTGCTCTCCTCACTAGAAGCCAAACGGATTTTTTCTGTTCGAGATTGGTTTTCAAGGAGCTGCATGCAAAACACAAAGTGAAAAAAACTCCCCAGCAATTCTTAATAATTCAGAGATTTGGGGGAAATTCCTCCCCGTGAGGGTGGGGAGGGGCTGGGCTGGAATTGCCAGAGCAGCTGTGGCTGCCCCTGGATCCCTGCAGTGTCCAAGGCCAGGCTGGACATTGGGATTTAAGGTCCCTCCCATCCCAAACCAGTCTGGGATTCCATGTCCAGCAAACCAGAAGCTGTCAGGGAAGGAAATGGGATGAGGATGGAGCCCCTGGCCACAGGAGCAGCTCAGTGCCCTCACTGCCAGCCCAGCCCTGATTTCCATGAGAACTGGGGATGGTTCCCTTTTCCCAGGCTCATTTCCAGCCCTGCTCTCATCCTCATGCCGGGCATGGAGCTTGGGAGATGCCCAAAAGTTTGACCTTCAGCTCCCAAATATCCATCCCTGGGCTTTTTCCCCCTGTAATTCCTGAAACAGCTGCTGTAGTAAACTGGGAGCAAACTGAATAACACAAATTTCCTGTGATTAATCGGGGCTATTTTGGGACCACTTCTCACCAGGCTGCGAGCAAGACGAAGTGGTTGGGAATATTAATTCCCTTCCAGGGCACAGCAGCTCGGGAGTGTCGTGGATCTGGGACCTGGGCCATGGAGGTCCAGCTGAGTCCAAGAACCAGAAGGAATCGACTCTTTGTAGGCTCCAGGGATTTGGGAGAAGCTAAGAGGCCATTAATGATGTGTTAATCACCTTCCAGAGGGAAAGGATTCCAAGGAGCCTGCTGGGCAGCCCTGGGAAGAGCAGGAGGTGCAGACAACCTCACCACTGTAATTACAGCCTTATTTTCCAAACCAGGTAATTAATCCAGAGCAAAAGGCACGCAGATTCAGGGCGGGGCTGAGCTCAGAACCAGGCTTGTGTCAGCTCTGGATGGATCAGGAGGGACTCAAGCGAAACCTGAGCACACGAGGCTGATTGAAGGCATTGAGGAGCAGGGCTGAGGCACAGCCACGTTTGTGCAGTGCACACACTTCTCGTCCAGCCCAGCGAAATTCAGGCTAAAGCCCTGGATTCTGTCTGATGGACTCCCAGGCCCTTTCCAACCCAAACCATTCTGTGATTCCATGATCCTTCTGCGCCCTTTCAAGAAATTCCCTTCTCCACAATGACATCCCTCGAGGAGAGAGGAGTTCCATTCCATTGATTAAAGTGAGGAATAACAGAGCAGAGGCATCACCTCATCCCCTGCGTCCTTATCTCACCGCAAGGTGATCCTGGGCAAGGAATCCTGCAATGGTTGGGGTTGGAAGGACCTTCGAGCCCATCCAGTGCCACCCCTGCCAGGGCAGGGACACCTCCCGCTGGATTTTGCCAGGATAAATGCCTGGGCTGTGACCCCAGAGCACTGGGAACACACAGCAGGATTTGGGAGAGGGAGCACTCAGCAGATCTGAAAAGGAAAAGGAATAAGGAAATAAAGAAGGGAAAAAAAAAGAGGAGCACTTCTAACAAATTAGCCCTACTTGTCGGAAAATGAAGTCCTTATCACACATTCTCGAGCCCAACGTCCTCATTTCTTCTTTCACCTAAAAATAGCCCCGTTTCCACCGGGAGACGGAGCCGCTTTCCGGCAGGGAGCTGGGAAAAGGTGACTCGACAGAACATCGCCCGAGATGGGAGATGAGGCAAGGCACGGAGCTGCAGAGGCAGCAGGGAAAGAGGATTTCAGCAGCCCAGAGGTGCTGCTGGCTGGAGCTGTGCCCCTGCTGCCCCAATTCCTCCCGGTGCCTCCCGGGAGCTCCGGGGCACAGCGGGAAGGGAATTCTGCTCTGAACCAAATCCCGGGGCCGGCTCTGCTCCGAGGCTTTTGTTCCCAGCACAGAACTTCTCCTTGTTCTCCCCTCGGGGAGAAGGGTGCCCTGTGCCTGTCCCAGCCCCAGTTCCAGGCCAATGTCCCTCGCACAGCTCCCAGGGAAAAGAAGCGCTGGCATCCCACGGGATACGTCTGGAATTTCAACAACCGCCCCAGCTCGCTAACCCTGCCCAAAACAACGAGGCATCCTGGTCAGCTAAAGCTGCGATCTTATGAACAGATAAAAACCTGCAAAGGGAAGGACAGGCAGAGGCAGGGAGGTGTGGGGAAAGCAGGAGCAGCGGTGGGGAAGGTTTGGGGCCCGCTGATCCCTTGGGAATGCACTGGGGCTCCTCTCCAGCCCCAAGGTCGAGATGGGGGCAATGAAGAACTGGAAGGGTCTGCGCCAAGGCGGAGGAGCTGCGCTCTGCCAGGCCGGGGTGGGAGCAGGAGTGGGACGGTGCTGTGCCCCAAACGGAGCAGAGCCAGCACAGGAGCCATAAACCCCGAAAACATTCCAGCCCCCCTTGTTCTGTGGGGTGTCCAGCTGGGGTGTCCAGCCTCGGGAGAGGCAGCAGGAGAAAACGGAATGAGGGATGAAGCCAACAGGACACAGCACCACAACCTCTCCTGCAGCTCCCAAAGCTGAAAATTCACGGGAAAGGGATAAAGCCACTGAGAAAAAGAAGGAGGATGATTTGGGATGCTCGGGGTGCCCCTGGCAAAGCCTTCCCAAAGCATCCATTCCCAAGGGCACTGTGGCCAAGGGGTGACCCTTGGTCCGGGCCCAGCCCCTCCGGCAGGAGCAGCAGCCAGGAGAGGCTCCCCACTCCCCGCAGGCAGGAACATCCTGCCACAGCCCCGAAACGTTTTCTCAATGCTGCCACAAGTGACAGTCGCTCCTTAATGAACAGAACGCACCGATTCCGTGCCTGACTCGCTGCCAAGTGTGCCTGGAATCATCTGTGGTGTCTAGAAGGGAGAAGCGTCTCCTCCTCCTCCTCCTCTCCTGATTAAAAAACTCCCTCTCTCCCCAGCCGGAGCGTCCCTCACGTTCCTGGGGGTGTCACCCCTCCCTGGCACCCCGAGGATGTGCCCCCAGTGCCCTCCTGGGTGGGAAGGGATCCCAAAGCCCATCCCGTTCCCATGGGCAGGCACACCTCCCCTGTCCCCAGCTGCTCCAAGCCCCGCAGGGATGTGGGGTTTGGGAAGAGGCAGCAGATCCAGCATGGGAATGGCTCCCATGGGAACCCACAGCTCATCCCAAAGGGGCGGCTGGGGCAAGCCGAGCGCGGTTCAGTCGGGATCCTGGATTCCTGGGGATCGTGGGAATCCTTAACCCGGAACGCCCGGGTTAAGGAGCAGATAGTCCAGGGAGTCCTGACCAGCTCCAGAGGGACTCAAAGAGATTTTCTGACCTTTTTGAGTGGTTCCACAGGCACAAGTGCTCTGTGGTCATCCACACTGGGTGGAGGCAGCACAACCTGAGCTGCTCTGCTCACCTGGGGACAGGTGTGTGAGCTGCCATCCTGTGTTATCCTACTCCTCACGGTGGGTGTCACAGCCCAGCCCTCACCCCCTTGGCACCACACCCGAACAGCCCCGGGGAGGCTGGCACAGCGCCCACCCGAGCATCCCATCCCACCCGGCCCGGGAGGCCCCCCTCCATCCCAGGGCTGCCCTTCCCCTCCCTGCCGCCTCGGACGGCCCGGGCAGAGCCCCTGCCCTCGCGCCATCCCCGGGGGGAAGGACAAGCCTGCGCCATGCGACACCGGGACCCTGCCCGTCCCCGCTGCCCCGGGCGGCGCCCGCGGGGCTCGAACCCGCGACCCCCGGGCCCCCCGCCCGCCGCGCTGCGCCCCGCGCCACAGGGGCGCGCAGGGACGCGCCAGCGCCCCTCGCCGCGGGACCCGCCGCGGGCAGGGGGCGGCGGCTCTGACTGACAGCCCGGCCGGCCAATGGCGCGGGGGCTGCGGGCCAATCAGCGCGCCGCGCCGCGGGGGGGCGGGGCTAAGCGGAGCGGGGAGCGGGGGGCTCCGCTCCGGGGCTGGGGGGGGCGATGCCGCGCGCGGGGCGGGGGCAGCTCCCGCCGCCCCTCCCGCTGTCCCCGCCGCCCCCGCCGCCGGCCGTACCTGCTCGAAGCGGGGCTTCCCCAGCTGGAACGGGGGATAGTCCGCCGGCTCCGCCATCCCGCAAGCGCCACTTTAAACAGCCTCCCCCGCCGCCGGGCCCCGCCCCCGGCCGGCCCCGCGCTGATTGGCTGCGGCCAACCGCAGCTGCCGCGGGGCACGCCGGGATATGCAGTCCGCCTGCCGCCGCCGGGGGCGGGGCCGCGCCGCTCCGCCAGCCAATGGGGAGGGCGGTGCCGCGCGGGGCACCATGGGAAATGTAGTCCCGAGGGGCGTGGGAACCCGAGGGGGGAGCAGGGAAAGGGGGGAACCCACAGAGTGAGGAGGGGTCCCTTGTGGGTGTCACATGAAAAGGAGACGTTTGCCTTAATTGTGCGATGGATTGAGCAAATAATAGGACACAGAAAGAGGAAAGCCCAAAAACTTCTGAAAAAACTACCCCAAATCTCATTACATTTTCATCCCTACGACGTCTATGACAAGAAGGACATGGAAGGGCTGGAGGTGTCCAGGGCAGGGAACGGAGCTGGGCAGGGGCTGAGCCCCAGGAGCGGCTGAGGGAGCTGGGAAAGGGCTCAGCCTGGAGAAAAGGAGGCTCAGGGGAACCTTGTGGCTCTGCACAGCTCCTGGCAGGAGGGGACAGCCGGGGGGGTCGGGCTGTGCTCCAGGGAACAGGGACAGGAGGAGAGGGAACGGCCTCAGGCTGGGCCAGGGGAGGCTCAGGGTGGCCCTTGGGGACATTCCTTCCTGGGAAGGCTGAGCAGCCCTGCTGGAGTGCCCATCCCTGAGGGGTTTCAGAGCCCTGTGGATGTGGCACTCGGGAACATGGGCAGTGGTGACCTGGGCAGCGCTGGGGATGGTTGGACTCAATGATCTTGGGGTTCCTTCCCAACCCAAACAACTCCAGGACTCTGTTTCCTTGTGCAAACGCAGATTCCTCCCTCGATGGGAGCCTCACCGTCACCACTGACCTTTGCAGCAGCTGATGACAAACCAGAGCAGGGACCCAGCGGTGATAACGATTTGTGCAGATAAAGCCAAGGTCGTGCGGGGCTGGGGCCACGCCGAGCCATCTCCGGAATTCTCTTCCCCAGATTAGTGGGATAAGAAGTGTCTGGACCTTCAAATGCCGGCGAAATTGTTTGGAGGATTAGGATCAATTCTCGGAGGAAGAGCACAGGGACAGCAAATAGATGGAGCTGTGTGCGGAGCAGGGAGGGAACCTGGGGAAGGCTTGGTGCAAAGGGAGCAAAGGCAGCAGTGACAGAGCAGCTCAGGAACAGGATTTCCATCTAAGGAAGAATTAAAAAGTACACCTGAAATAAAAATCCCTTATTTTTGCTACCCAGGGAAGACTGTGAACATCCCATTTTGTTGTGGGAATGCTGCTCATGGATTCAGAGCTGATCATTTCCTGTTTTCTTCCCACCTGCAAAAGCAATTTCTGTTTTTAGGCTAATTCAGCACTGATCCCCTTCACTGAATCCAAATTTCCTGCAGCTCCGGGTGGAAGAGGGATGGAAAAGGGATGGAAAAGGGATGGGAAAGGGATGGAACAGGGATGGAAAAGGGATGGGAAAGGGATGGAAAAGGGATGGGAAAGGGATGGAAAAGGGATGGAAAAGGGATGGGAAAGGGATGGAAAAGGGATGGGAAAGGGATGGAAAAGGGATGGGAAAGGGATGGAAAAGGGATGGGAAAGGGATGGAAAACAGGCCCTGGCCATGTCCAAAGAGTGAAAAGGGGAACAGAAAAGAGCAGGAAAACGGTATTTTATAATTTTTGTTTGTTTTTCCTTAGGGATACTGTTGAAATCGAGTTGTTCCTGCTGCCTCAGGGGGACAGCAGCAGCATGGCCTCTCGTGCCGTGCTGGACACCCCAGCTGTGGCCAGGGATGGGAGATGAGGAGCCAGGATCGGCTCCAGGGACATGTCCTGCTCCTGCAGCGCTCCCACCGTGGCCCTGCTGCTCCCGAGAGCTCAGGGTTCGCTGGTTTTGACTCCAGGTGGCTGCAGCTCCAACCTCCCCGACCCCACAGCTCCGGCACACAGCTTTTCCTGCGATCTTGGACCTTTATCCAAACCCAGCCTTCCCTCAGGGTTCTTTTCTTCTCCCCAACTCTGTCTTTAAAAGGGAAAATAAAATCAGAAAAACAAAATCGTCATTGACAAAAGCTTTCCGAGGCAACTCCCCTTCCCTGAGGGTTCCATCCCGAGCTTCCCGAGGCTGCATATCTCTCCATGCTCCCCCAAATCCCTGTCTCTCCATGCTCCCCAAATCCCTGTCTCTCCATGCTCCCCAAATCCCTGTCTCTCCAGGAAGCCACCCCAAATCCCTGTCTCTCCATACTCCCCAAATCCCTGTCTCTCCAGGAAGCCACCCCAAATCCCTGTCTCTCCATACTCCCCAAATCCCTGTCTCTCCATGCTCCCCAAATCCCTGTCTCTCCATACTCCCCAAATCCCTGTCTCTCCATGCTCCCCAAATCCCTGTCTCTCCAGGCTGCCACCCCAAATCCCTGTCTCTCCAGGCTGCCACCCCAAATCCCTGTCTCTCCATGCTCCCCAAATCCCTGTCTCTCCATGCTCCCCAAATCCCTGTCTCTCCATGCTCCCCAAATCCCTGTCTCTCCAGGACACCACCCCAAATCCCTGTCTCTCCATGCTCCCCAAATCCCTGTCTCTCCAGGCTGCCACCCCAAATCCCTGTCTCTCCATGCTCCCCAAATCCCTGTCTCTCCATGCTCCCCAAATCCCTGTCTCTCCAGGACACCACCCCAAATCCCTGTCTCTCCATGCTCCCCAAATCCCTGTCTCTCCAGGACACCACCCCAAATTCCTGTCTCTCCATACTTCCCAAATCCCTGTCTCTCCATGCTCCCCAAATCCCTGTCTCTCCAGGAAGCCACCCCAAATTCCTGTCTCTCCATACTTCCCAAATCCCTGTCTCTCCAGGCTGCCACCCCAAATCCCTGTCTCTCCAGGCTGCCACCCCAAATCCCTGTTTCTCCAGGAAGCCACCCCAAATCCCTGTCTCTCCATACTCCCCAAATCCCTGTCTCTCCAGGATACCACCCCAAATCCCTGTCTCTCCATGCTCCCCAAATCCCTGTCTCTCCAGGATACCACCCCAAATCCCTGTCTCTCCATGCTCCCCAAATCCCTGTCTCTCCATGCTCCCCAAATCCCTGTCTCTCCATGCTCCCCAAATCCCTGTCTCTCCATGCTCCCCAAATCCCTGTCTCTCCATACTCCCCAAATCCCTGTCTCTCCAGGATACCACCCCAAATCCCTGTCTCTCCATGCTCCCCAAATCCCTGTCTCTCCAGGATACCACCCCAAATCCCTGTCTCTCCATGCTCCCCAAATCCCTGTCTCTCCATGCTCCCACCCCAAATCCCTGTCTCTCCATGCTCCCCAAATCCCTGTCTCTCCAGGATGCCACCCCAAATCCCTGTCTCTCCATGCTCCCCAAATCCCTGTCTCTCCATGCTCCCCAAATCCCTGTCTCTCCAGGAACCCTCCCTCCCCGCAGCCTGAGCCAGATAATTGATACAGTCCCTAATGTTGACACACGAAATGTTTTGAAACAACAGAGGGGAGAGAATCTGTTTATCTCAAACCACATTTGGAGTGACATAAGACTATCACTTTTTTGGTTAAATACCAGAAAGAATATCAATTCTTTGGCTGATATCAATCCCACCAGATCCATCCCGACTGACAACTTGTGTTTCCCTGGTTTGGGGAAGGAGGAGGGGGTGCTGCTTCCCCAGTCAAGAATTATGTTTCTTTCCAATTTGGGGTTTTTTTTGGGGGGGAACAACCCCCCCAGGCACTGTGTGAGCTGATCCAGAAGCTGAGTTTGGGAGGGCAGCTCCGGGAGGGCTCCAGGGTGGCTCCTGTGAGCCCAAGGGCAGCCCTGGCCGGAGCAGGGTCCTGGCAGGACTCGTGACCCTGGGGTGACCCAAACCGGAGCAGGGTCCTGGCAGGGCTCGGGACCCTGGGGTGACCCAAACCGGAGCAGGGTCCTGGCAGGGCTCGGGACCCTGGGGTGACCCAAACCGGAGCAGGGTCCTGGCAGGACTCGTGACCCTGGGGTGACCCAAACGGAGCAGGGTCCTGGCAGGACTCGTGACCCTGGGGTGACCCAAACCGGAGCAGGGTCCTGGCAGGGCTCCTGACCCTGGGGTGACCCAAACTGGAGCAGGGTCCTGGCAGGACTCCTGACCCTGGGGTGACCCAAACCGGAGCAGGGTCCTGGCAGGACTCCTGACCCTGGGGTGACCCAAACCGGAGCAGGGTCCTGGCAGGACTCGTGACCCTGGGGTGACCCAAACTGGAGCAGGGTCCTGGCAGGGCTCGGGACCCTGGGGTGACCCAAACCGGAGCAGGGTCCTGGCAGGACTCGTGACCCTGGGGTGACCCAAACGGAGCAGGGTCCTGGCAGGACTCGGGACCCTGGGGTGACCCAAACTGGAGCAGGTCCTGCAGAAGTGCAGCCCAGGGGAAGGACTCGCAGTTCCACGAGGATTTGTGTCCCAGGGAAGCCCACGCTGGAGCAGGGGCAGAGAGTGAGGAGGAAGGAGCAGCAGAGGCCACGTGGGATGGGCTGACCACAGCCCCATTCCCTGGGAGAAAATTCAGGAGCCTGGGAAGAAGGGAGGAGTGAGGGGAGGCGATTTAAGGTTTGGGTTTATTTCTCTTTGCCCTGTTCCGGTTTGATTGGTAATAAATTAAACTGATTTCCCCCAATCGAGTCTGTTCTGCCCGTGACAGTCTCTGTGAATTCTGAGGGATCTCTCACTGCCCTTAGCCCAAAAGGAGCTTTTTGCTGTATTTTCTCTCCCTGCCCAGCTGAGGAGGGGAGAGACAGTGGCTTTGGGGGGACCTGGTGCCCATTCAGGGTCCCCCCCCTCACTGAGGGAGTTTTGGGGTCCCAGACCCCTCCCCGATGGGGACAGCTGGCTGTGGGGCCAGGCTGGCTCAGGGACAAAGCCACAGGAACGTTCCTTGTCAGCTCCCATCTGCAAAGCCAGATTTGGAGCAAACTTGCGTTGGGCAGCAGAACTCCAGCTTGGAACAACAATCCCAGGCAGTTCCTCCTGCAGGGATGGAATTATTGCCGTCAGTCCCGAGCCTGTGCTGAAGGCAGGCACAGACCCCACGGAGTCAGGCACGGGGCATTCAGCAGGAATCAGGGCTTTAAATCCTGCTTTTCCAGCTTCCAGACCCCACGGAGTCAGGCACGGGGCATGCAGCAGGAATCAGGGCTTTAAATCCTGCTTTTCCAGCTTCCAGACCCCAGTTCTCCCCGTGCCTGCCCCAGTTGGTCCAGGCTGCCTTTCCTGGGATGGATCACCTTTCGGAGGGGCACAGCTCAGCATCCCGAGCCCACAATGTGCTGAACATTTCCCTCCCGAGCCCTCCAGGGTTAACAGGAGGTGCCGGCTCCCAGGGCTCCATCCAGCTGGAGGAAAAATAAACCGGGATTAGAGCTAAGGAAGCTCCTCTGTGGCAGCAGCACAGTCATTTACAGGGGCTTAGGGGGAGATCATTTTCTTGCAGGAAAAGGCTTGGATGGAGAGAGGAAGGTGCTGAGAAGGAAAAGGGCTGAGTGGGGAAAGGTGAGGGGACTGGGGAGAGGAGCTGCAGGAAGAGCTCTGGGGAGGGATCAGGGCAGGGAGGAACTCCACAGAGTTCCTGGGAGCAGCGATGGAGCCGAGGGTTCCCCCAGCCCCCGAGGCAGCTCCTTCCTTCCTTCCTTCCTTCCTTCCTTCCTTCCTTCCTTCCTTCCTTCCTTCCTTCCTTCCTTCCTTCCTTCCTTCCTTCCTTCCTTCCTTCCTTCCTTCCTTCCTTCCTTCCTTCCTTCCTTCCTTCCTTCCTTCCTTCCTTCCTTCCTTCCTTCCTTCCTTCCTTCCTTCCTTCCTTCCTTCCTTCCTTCCTTCCTTCCTTCCTTCCTTCCCTCCCTCCCTCCCTCCCTCCCTCCCTCCCTCCCTCCCTCCCTCCCTTCCTCCCTCCCTTCCTCTGTCCCCCCATCAGGAGCTCTCCTCCCTTCCCTCCCTCCCTGAGCAGAGCTGTCCCTTTCCCTGTCCCTGTCCCTGTCCCTTTCCCTGTCCCTGTCCCTGTCCCTGTCCCTGTCCCTGTCCCTTTCCCTGTCCCTGTCCCTGTCCCTTTCCCTGTCCCTGTCCCTGTCCCTGTCCCTGTCCCTGTCCCTGTCCCTTTCCCTGTCCCTGTCCCTTGGCACTGCCCTGGGCTCTCTCCCCTGCTCAGCTGATTTTCCACAAATCTCAGGAATGCAACAATCCCAACCCTCCTGCAGTGCAGGGTGAGCAGCAGGAGAGCTGCGTGCCGAGAAAATCATGGAATTGAGATTGGAAAAGCTCTCTGAGCCCAGCCAGTCCAACCATTCCCACCACTGCCAAGGCCACCACTGCCTCATGTCCCCAAGTGCCACATCCACAGGGCTCTGAAATCCCTCAGGGATGGGCACTCCACCAGGGCTGCAGCGCCCTTTCCAGGAAGGAATATTCCCAATATCCAAGCTGAGCCTCCCCTGAGGCTGTTTCTCCCTGTCCTGTGGGACTGTCAGGGAAGGTGGACGAGCTGCTGGAGGCGTTGGACACCTCCTCCTCAGCAGCAAACAAACAGAAATGTCACTCGGTGTCCAGGCGCCGTCAGCACAGACGCTGTTGTCAATGAATCAGAAGTGTCTAGGAACAGCTTGAACAACTTTTATTTTTTTTAAAGTGCTTAAAACGTAAATAACAAGCTCTTTATAAACATTAGTTGCAACTATTAAAACATGAGACACACAGAACCCACTTCCTGCGGACGTGAGGAACAGGGAAACCAACAACTCCAAAAACCCCGACACTTCTCCCACTTTGGGATGGTTTTCCATGTTTTTAACCCCAAACACAGCGGTTCCTCCCCAGACAAGGCTGAGTCTACGTCACACTGCAGAATCCACATCCCTTCAGGTTTGTTCCAGTTTAAGGATAAACCTTGGTGGTTCTTCTGGCCCACACGAGGCCTGAAGGACCAGGCAAGGGGAAAAGAAATCATTGGCCAAAGTTCTTGAGAAGCAAGAAACCCAAGTGTGGGCTGACAACAAAGGCAGAGCACAGCGCCCTGCTGCAGCCTTGGGGAACAGCTCGAGCGTGGCAAAACAAACCCAGAGAAAGGCAAAACCACAGGGAGTTGTTATGGCTGTGTTTAAAACAGAAGAGGGAGAAGCTGCTGCTGGCCCAGAAAATCTTTAGGGTCTGTTGGGCTCAGCAGAGAGGAGCTGAGGTCAGAGCGTGGCCAGGAACACAGAACAGGAATGCTGTTCCTGCCCCTGGGTCCCAAATAAATCACTGAATAGGGAGATTCAGTCACTAAACACAGAGATAAATTCCAGATGGAGCATGGACAACTTGAGAATATCCCCTCAATTCTCTTCCTCATCCCCTCCCTCTCTGAGAAAGCATTTAGGTCCTCAAAACCCTTGGGAATGTGGAAGTTTAACACCAAAATTACAGATTCACCTCAGTGCTGCTGTGTAGCCAAGCTGCTGCTCTTATGCAGAGAATAAAAACTGCGAGGTGGGAGGGAAACCCCAAATTTTCAGAACAGCAGGGTGGGGAAACAGAGAACAGAGACAGGAGCATCTTTGGGACACCTTTTCCTGAACACAGGAGGTACCTCTGGACTGCTGGACACTCGAGGACAGACAAGGAACATCCATCGCTGCTCGACTCTTCTGCAGCCCCAAATCACCTCCAGGGCCAAGGGACTTGGAGCTGGGAGGGGCAGGGACTGCTGGGAACGGGAGATGGGGGACAGAACAGAACAGGTATTGCTGGGAACGGGAGATGGGGAACAGAACAGGTATTGCTGGGAACGGGAGATGGGGAACAGAACAGGGATTGCTGCAAAGGCAGGAGATGTGGAAGCACCTATTGCTGCAGAGGCAGGAGATATGAACAGGTATTGTTGGAAACAGGAGATGTGGAAGCACCTATTGCTGGAAAGGCAAATGAGGGAACAGAAGAGGTATTGTTGAGATGGGGAACAGAACAGGTATTGCTGGGAATGGGAAATGGGGCTGGAAAGGCAGGAGACATGGAACAGGTATTGCTGGAAACGGATGTGGAAGCACCTGTTGCTGGAAAGGCAAATGAGGGAACAGAACAGGTATTGCTGAAAAGGCAGGAGATGTGGAAGCACCTATTGCTGGAAAGGCAGGAGATATGGAACAGGTGTTTCTGGAAAGGCAGGAGATGTGGAACAGGTATTGCTGGAAAGAGGAGATGAGGGAACAGAAGAGGTATTGCTGAAAAAAAGGCAGGAGATGTGGAAGCACCTATTGCTGAAAAAAAGGCAGGAGATGTGGAAGCACCTATTGCTGCAAAGGCAGGAGATGTGGAACAGGTATTGCTGGAAAGAGGAGATGAGGTATTGCTGAAAAGGCAGATGTGGAAGCACCTATTGCTGTAAAGGCAGGAGAGATGAACAGGTATTGCTGGGAACAGGAGATGTGGAAGCACCTATTGCTGGAAAGGCTGCACACCTGGTACAACCTGCTGAGCTCTGAGAGTAACTTTTTATATTCAAGTGCAAAACATTCAGGCTTTGGAGCGAGAAAGGCAGAGCTGACTAAGGCAGAGGGGGTGAGGGAGGCAGTGAGACACGATGGAGGAGGAGGGAGAGGTGGGAAGGAGGTGCCGTGGGATCCACGCAAACATTGGCACTTGTGTGGGGAGCAGCACCAACGCCCTCCATCCCTGCTGGGGCACAGGGCCAAGGAACGCGATGTTTTTATGGACTGCAGATGTTGGCTCTGCACCTCCCTGTTCATGCCCACCTGAGGAACTCCTTTTCCAGCCCCATTCCCGTGCCGTGCTGCTTTCCCAACGCTGCATTCCCAACGCTGCATTCCCAGTGCTGCTTTCCCACTGCTGCATTCCCAACGCTGCATTCCCACTGCTGCATTCCCACTGCTGCATTCCCAACGCTGTATTCCCAACGCTGCATTCCCACTGCTGCATTCCCAGTGCTGCATTCCCAATGATGCATTCCCAACACTGCATTCCCACTGCTGCATTCCCACTGCTGCATTCCCACTGCTGCATTCCCAACGCTGCATTCCCAGCGCTGCTTTCCCAATGCTGTATTCCCAACAATGCATTCCCACTGCTGCATTCCCAACGCTGCATTCCCAGCGCTGCATTCCCACTGCCCACGGCTCCTCCCTGACTGCCTCCAGCTCCCAGGGACAGGGCTGGGCACCCAGAGAGGGACTCTGACCCTGCAGGCAGAGAGAGGTCCCTGGAGAAACACCTTCCCCTGGACGCTCCCGTGCCACCCCAGGAACACAGAGGGAGGAGGAACAGAAGTTCAGGAGGAGAAGCAGAGCAAACCCACAGGTATTTCCCACGAGGGAGAGGCAGGCAGGAGTGGGAGGTTCATGGCTGGTGCTCTCCCAGGGAACAAATCCTCCTCGTTCAGAGTCCACAGGCAAGACAGGAGCAGAGCTCCCTTTCTCCTGACCCACAGTGTCTGTATCCAGCTGGGTTTTGTCCTGCAATGCTCAGCTTGCCCTTCCCTGCCGCGGCAGCTCCTGATCTCTGCCTCCCCCTCCCCTGAGCTGCTGTGCAGAGCTCCTGCAGGGACCCAAGGCACCTGCACAGGTGGTGGGGAGGCTCTGCTGTCTGCGGGTGAGAGTTGACTCACCTTTTTTTGGATAAGAAGGAAAACAGAGGAGAAACCTGCCCCAGACAGGTTGTGTGGGACTGAGAATTGGACTTCAGAGCCTTTTTGGGGTAGGGAACTGCTACTGGCCTATGGCAAAAGGCACAATTCTTCAAAGCCATGGTCTGTATTGAAGCAAGTAAAGAGGAGAGTAGGGAGGATTTAAAAGAATTCGTTGACTTTGGGAGATAGAGAAGAGGGAGAAGATGCCTTTCATGTTGAAATCCCACACCAGCTGCCCCTCTGCCTGCACAGGGATCTTCTCCTGGCAGGATGAGAGAGGAAACAACATCCTTCCTATCCTCTTGCACAGCACCTGCAGATCAGCTGTTCAAGCAGGTGAATCAGAGCCCTTTTGGTGCTCACTTAGCGTCAGCAGTGGGCAGAGCTGCCCCAGGCCCCCCAGGCCAGGCCCAAGCCCCCGAGAGCCGATGGTGGCTGCAGATGTGATCCACGGGGGCTGCAGGATTCTGGAATTGTGGCTGTGCCAGGAGGGTTTGGGGTGCCTGACCCCGCAGGGGCCCTGCAGAGGGGTCAGACCCCCAGCCTCGCTCCTGGGGCGTTTTGCTGCTGCGCTGGCAAGGACGAGGCAGAGCTGGGGGAGCAGCTGCGGGAAGCCATCCCCAGGGAACACCGAGTGGGACACTCAGTGTGGATTCTGCACTCCACGGTCCCTCTGGGGCACGCCAGCCTGGATGCAGACGATCTCCTGCTGCACTCCTGGGCACCATCCCACATTCCCCTTCCCACATTCCCAGCCCAGCCGTGAGGGACGAGGCAGTGTCACCCCTGGCACAGGCACCGAGACAGAGGCAGCACGCCCAGCCGGGCTCTGACAGCACTCCACGAGTCGGTGCTGTCCCTCTGGGGAGCATCTCGCTGTGGTCAGGATGTGGCACGAACTGCAGGTGGCTCCTCAGGCACAGACCCTCACTGGGGTGACGGGGGCAGGAGGGGGAAGAGGCATCCCACAGGCTCTGGTGGAGCCTCACTGGGTCTGAGCGTCCCCAGCGTCACCCACCAGTCCAACAGCACCCTCCGGTCAGGGGACAGCACCTCTGCCAGAGCAGAGCAGAGCAGAGCGTGGGCAGAGCAGCAGCAGCAGGATGGAGTCACGGGGAGATGGTTTCCAGCTCTCAGAGGTCCATGGGTCACTTAAAGCTCTGGAGGAGGAGTGCCTGGGAGATGGCACTCGGTCACAGCGACAGGAACCTAAGGAGGCGTCAGCCTCGTGTGCAGGGCTCTGCTCCTCCCCGCAGGGTGCTGAGAGCCCACCACCCTACAGTTCCCTGGAGCCGAGCTGGGCTAAGCTTGGGCTGGGCAGGAGCAGATCTCCCTTCCTGCTAAACTCTGGGAACAGAAGCCTCTGGAGCTGTCTGGTGCGAGGAGGGGAGCGCAGGGGTGTTTGCAGCGTGGTGACAGGAGCAGGGCTCTGGCTGGGGGCTCGGGGCCGGCCTCACTGGCCCTGGCCCTGGCCCAGCGGGATCTGCAGCAGCGTGGGGGACTGCTCCATGATGCGCACCAGCAGCTGGTCGATGTAGTTCTCCAGTTCGTGGATGTGCTCCTCCTTCTTGCTCAGCTCCGCCTCCTTCTGCAGCAGGAGCTGGATCAGCTCGTCGTGGGTCAGGTGGTAATACTTGGCTGACTGGTCCAGCAGGGTGGGGTCCTGGGGGAACCGAGAGGGTCATTCAGGGGTGGAACTGAGACCTCTGCTCCTGGGAAGGTCAGCGGGATGCACTCCTACTCTGTGTCTGCCTTCCCAAACCGGAAAGGCATGAGCAGCACGGGGGAGCCGCGCAGACCTCGTGTGCTCGTAAAGCACCACCTGAACTCCTGCAGCACCCCCAGCCTTCCTGGGAGCAGCAGGGCTGTGCTTGTCCCCCACTCAGGTGAACCCAGCAGCATTTTCCATGTGAGGTCGGGGAGGCAAACGGAGTGGCAGTGGACAAAGGGATGGAGGAGTCACCCTGGGAACACCCTGTGTGTCTTCAGAGGTAACCGAGGTGCTTTGCTGGCCTCAGCATGCCACTGTTTGGGGTATATCCAGGTCAGCAAAGCTCTGGGAAGGAGCTTCCCTCTGCCAGGACTGAGAGCCCTTCAGACCATCAGTCAGGCAGCTCCACCCTCCACCTTCCACATCTTGTGGAGACCAGGCTGGACACTGGGGCTGGAGCAGCCTGGGACAGTGGGAGGTGTCCCTGCCCGAGGGACGGGTGGGATGGGATGGGCTTTGGGGTCCCTTCCCACCCAAGCCATTGCATGATTTTATAATCAGGGATTCACCCACGCTGCACAATCAAAGCCCAAACCAAGCAGGCAGTGGGGGAACCATGGGGTGAGGAGGTGCAGAGACCATGGAGCCATGGGTGAGAAGGTGCAGAGATCATGGAGCCATGGGTGAGAAGGTGCAGAGATCATGGAGCCATGGGTGAGGAGGTGCAGAGACCATGGAGCCATGGGTGAGGAGGTGCAGAGACCATGGACCCATGGCAGAAGGAGGCTGAGCAGCAGGATCCCAGATCCGCACCCAGCCCGTGGCATGACCCCACTGTGCCTCCCCAGAGCAGCCACCAGCACAGCTGGAGCAGGCTGGGCACAGCTGGAGCAGGCTGGGCACAGCCTCATCTCGGGCACCTTCCTACCTTCAGCTTGGCGTCACTTTTGTCCAGCTGGGAGGCCGGGGCCACGGGCTGGACGCTGCTTGTGGTCACTGTCTTCAGCCTCTCCAGGCCATTGCTGAGTGCCGAGCTCAGGCTGCTCTTGTGCTGCCTCCTGTCGCTGGAGCCCTCCTGCACGGCGCTGAGGGGCTTCACGGGGTGGGGGCTGCAGAGAGCAAGGGTGGCACGGTCAGCACCCCCAGCTGCTGCCGCTCCCTGGGCATGGACAGCGATGGCACACCGAGGGGATTGGGCCCAGCCAAAGCCCAGTGTCCGAGCTGCCCAGAGAGCCAGCGGGGCAGGGCAGGGCCCAGGGCGCTGTTCCCACCCCACAGGAGATAAGGAGCCCCAGGACACGTGCTGGGCTGAGATACTGCCCACGGCCCTGCCCGGTCCTCACTGGGAACGCTGTGTGTCACAGCTCCCGACTGCCAGGCGCTGGAGCAGCTGCCAAGCTCCAACCCAGCTCCAGTGTGATCCCAGGCTGCTGCACCCACTGCCCAGAGCAGCTCTTTGCTGCCCAAGGACCCCCAGCTCAGTTGGGGTCACCCCTGATGCTCCAGCCCAAGAGTTGAATGTCATCTGCCTGGAAGCCACCACAGAATTTGTCCCTCTCCATGAGGCCAAAAAGAAGGGGGAGGAGTTAGTTAAGGGGGAATTACATTTTCATTTACTTTTTGCCTCACTCTTCACCCAAAAGGTTTCTTTCTGGGCTTGAACAAAGCCCAGTTCCTTCTCAGCATGATGGAAAGAGAAGTGACCTGATGCTCTCCCCTGCAAGGAGCAGGCACAGCTGTGCACCATCCTCGGGATGGGAAGATCCCAACATCCATCCATCGCCGTGGAAAGATCCACACATCCACTGGGAGCCCTGCAAAGCCTCTGCTGCACTCACGGGCTGCAGCAGCCACCCTGCCAAGGTGCCAGCCCCATCTTCTGTGTGTCCCAGTGGTGCTGTGTCCTCCTGCCTCGTCCGCGGTGATGGCATCAGGACATACCAAGGATGTGGAAATCCTCGCCAAGCACGGTGCTGCCTGCTGCTGTCCATGTGCTGGGAGGGGACAGCGCTGGCAGCCACCAGCCAGCTCCAACGAGCCACAGGATCAGCTCCTCCCGAGGGGCAGCACAGGGGCAGCTCTGATCTCTGCCCTCTGGTGACCCAGGGAAGGGCTGGAGCTGGGCCAGGCTGGAGAGCAGGGAAAGGCTCTTCCCCCAGAGGTGCTGGGCACTGCCCAGGCTCCCAAGGGAATGGGCACAGCCCCGAGGCTGTCAGAGCTCCAGGGCTGCCCAGGGTGGGATTTTTGGGGTGTCTGTGCAGGGCAGGGGTGGGATGGATGATCCTGTGGGTCCCTCCAGCCCAGGATACTCTGTGATTCTCTGAGCCCTCACCAGAGCTGTCCAAGCACATGGACAGAGCCCAGCATTGCTGAGAAGCCTGAAAGGACGGAGAGGGATCCCACAGACCTAAGGTGGAGTCCCTGACAGTGCCAGGGGTTGGAGGAGCTGCTGTTCAGCACGAGGCTCCAGCACTCCCCACTGGGCACTAAACCCTGGCCAGGAGCTTCAGCCACCATGACACACGGGACAGGGGCTGGGGGAGCCACCAGGACTGCTCATCACAGCCAGGCCTGAGCCCCAAATGTCACCGTCACCTCACGCATCCCCCAGCCAGGACAGAGACTGCGACCAGAGCGTGGCTGGGAACCTCCCTGGGCCCAGACTGACCTGGGCACCCAGAGGGAATCCTTGGGTGTGTTTTGAAAGGGGGGGCTATTTGCCACCCAGGTGTGGGCACAGGCAGCTGCCAGCCCCGTGGCCAGTGGAACAGTCCCTCCTGCAGAGCTGGAAAGGGTATTTTTAAAAATAAATCATTATCCCACTGCTTCCCACTGAGGGTGGTGTGTGCAGGGCTTGGCTGAGCCGACCAGGGCTCTGCCTCCTCCATTTGTCACTCTGGGAGGATCCAAAACCTGCAGCCGTTCCTCCAGCTGTGTCTGTCCTGGGATGGTGGCTCCAGGTCCTTCCAGGGGAGCTTCACACCTCGCAGCCAGGCCTGAAGTCCTGAGGGTCCTGCCAAGAAGCTGTGCCAGTTCCCGCTCCTGGCACACAGATGTGAACTCGAGTGTGGCATCAGCTGCTCCCAAGCTCCTAATCCAGCACTGCTTCCCAAGAGGATCTGAGGCTATGGTGGAGATCAAGCCAAGGTGGACCAGCCCAGGGTGACACTGTCCCAGCTCTCCCTGGTGCTCCTGGTCCCTGCTGAGGACAGGGACAAAGGTGCGTTTCCCTACAGCAGCTCCCACACGAAGCCTTGTCACCCATTCAGATGCTCCTCACGGAGAACGAGACAGCAGGGGACAAATCCAAGGGAATCACTCTGTCGTGGCCAAGCTGCTGTGCCTGGAGCACCACGCAGCACCCAGGGGCAGCTCCCCATGGAGAAAGGGTCTGTGGGGGGACCGGCAATGACAGCTCGGGACCACCTCTCCCAGTCTGTCCGTGGCAGTGCCAAGCCACTCCCTGAGCTCCAGGGGCTGCGCGAGGGTCACCGCGGTGAGGTGATCGAAGCTGACACCTCCATTTCAGAACACTTGGATTCTCTGCACTCCTGCCACGAGGGAGGCACGGAGCAGCCTGTGCCACACCTCGGTACCTGTGACATCTCCAATGACACCTGTGAGTGCCATGACGTGCTGGGACAGTCCCACATGCAGGAGTGCACAGCTGCCAGGCTCCTCCAGGCAGTGCAGCTCCCAGGGCACGTCCCAGGCCATCCCTGGGGATGTGACACCTTCCCCGCAGGAAGGCACCATCCCGCCCTGTCCCCAAGAGCAGCACAGGACCCTCCACACCCCCGAGAGCTGCAGCTGATCCTCCCTTGCCCCAGCAGCCACACCAGGTGACCAAAGAGCCCTGTGGCCACTTGGGAAGGGGCCATGGGACCCCAGTCCCCGATTGCAGCTCTCCTGAGGAGGCACTGAACCCCTCACACCGAACTCTCACCACCCCACACCAGGTGCTGGCTCCCCTTCCCCTACAGACACCTCTGTCCCAGCCAGGCCTTAATGCCCCTTCCAAGTGTGAACTCTTTCTTTTTTCTTCCATCTCATCTCTGTCTAAGTGCCACTGGCCATCCCAACAGGAGACAATCCTGGAAAGGGAACCATTGCCATGGGCATTGGGAAAAGGTCCCTTCCAGCTTTCCTCCCTCTCTCTGTGACAGTCATCACATCTCCCCAAACCTATAAAATAGTTCAGAGCCTCAGAGCCTTCCCCAGAGGCCTCTGTAGCTCTTCAGAGGTTCTTCAGTCCCAGCAAGGATCCAAAACGTGCTGGAGCGACCGGAGCAGGGAGGTTCCGGGAGTTCCTGCTGTGTACCACGACAGAAGCCAGCACTGGGGTCACAGGCAGCTCTTGGATCTGAGCCCATTCCCACCCCAGCAGCCAGCCAGGCCTGATGGGTGCACAGGCAGGCCTGAGGATGACCATGAGCAGGTCCTACTGACCAGGAGAGTCCTGTACCTCCCTCACTGCCTCAGCTATCCCTTTGGGATCGCGGGACACTTCTCTTTCCATGAACTGTAATAAAATTCAGGTTTCTGTGCAGCATCTCTGCAAGTTTTGAACAAGGTTATCTGCTGGAGGACGAATAAACCAATTAAAAATGATGGGAAGATCTGGCTTAAATAAGAAGATAAAACAGCATCTGCCAGCCCCAGCCAGATGCTGGTCTGTGCTCCCAAGATCATTTTGCACCTCACACTCGAGCCAAGGAGGGATCCCCCTGTGGAAGGGCTGGAGCTCACCCAGTTCTGCTGGCCCCATCCTCCCTTCCTTCCTCGCCCCAGGGCCACGACCATTGTTCTTGGGCCAGGCAGGATTTTACCATTCCAGTGCCCCCAGGAAGCTCCATTTGCCTCGTGATCAGTGAGGCAGATCAATAAATCCCCGACAGAGCTTGGCACATCCCTGGAAGAGCTTGGTCCTTGGGCAGGCAGAGCCCAGGACACACCAGCGGAAAATGAGTTGAACTGAAGGACCTAGGGCAAGACTCCATGCCCTGAACTCACCAGCTTTGCTTCACGGCATTTCTACAGACCCACGACTGGCCTGGGAGGAGGAACAGCCCCTTCTTTCCACCCTTCCCATTCCCATCATCCTCAAGGCCAAATCCCACCTGCTTCATCACCAATGGGCATCTTGGCAGGAGGGAGGGGAGAAGGGCATTTTGCCCCGGTGAAAAAACTCTCTTTTTCTGGCTCTGGAGAGAAGGAGGTTTTTAGCACCCGATGGGCACTTGAAAGGAAAGCAGCCAAAGCTGAATGAATGGAGAGGGCAGGGGCAGCAGCTGTGCACATGCCATGAGGGAACTCAGGAGAGCACCAAGAGCCAGCAGCTCTCCTGGCAGACACGGAAAGGCATTTGCTCTGCAAGCACGGGAAGATGATGGAGCCAAACCAGCACTGAGTGAAGTGTGGGTGCAGTTCCGCCATGGCTGAGTATTCAGCCGGGGCAGGTTGGGGGTGCATGGAACCCTTTGCCCTGGTCAGGGCAAATGCAGGTCACCTGTGGCCATTCCCCACCGTGACCCCAGAGAGCTGAGGCTCCCAGCAGCCCATGCCAGGCTCTCGGGGACCATGGCAAGGTGGGGGAGGAGGAGCTGCAGCCTCCTTGCAGTGAGCCCAGCCGGGAGGAGCCCTCTCACCCTGCCCTGCGGAGAGCAGAGGGCACAGGGCTCAGCTCTCCCCAGCACACACCCTTCGCCTCCCCACAGTGCTCACCTGGTCGTCTGCTGGCCAAAGGGCTTCTCAGCCGGCTGTGTCTCCCTGGGCAAAACCAGGAGCGCTGAAGCTTGTGCGTCCCCGGGCTGCGGGCACGGGCAGGGCTGGGCGGCGGCGCGGCGGCTGGCGGGGACCCCCGCGGGCACCGCGGGGCAGGGGGGGCCACGCGGCTCGGGGTTAGTGGCAGCCACGAGGAAGGGGGTGGAGAAGGCCAGGGGCTGGCTGGCATGCAGGGGATGAGGCTGGGGCGCGTGCCCGGGAGCGATAGAGGGCTGCAAGCCGTGCCCCGGCGCTTCCTGCCGCGGCGTGGAGAAGCCGAAGGTGCCCTGCTCAAGCTTTTCGGGCAGCACAGCTTGGACAGGCAGCGGGGCCGGGCACTTCTCCACAAAGGGATTGCTCGGGGAATTGGGGCTCAGCGCCAGGGTAAAGGGGTTCCTCGGGGCTGAAGCCCCCTGAGTGAGTCTCTCCTCTGCCCTGTCTGGCTTCCAGAAATCGGCTTTCTTGAAGTCTATCCTGCTCTTTGCCGAGTGCTCCCTGGGCTCACTGGCGGGGGCCCTGCTCTGCTCTGCCTCCTCAGGAGGGGCACAAGGCTCGGGCTGCTCTCCTGCTCGCCCCTCACCATCACCCCACGCCAGCTCCAGCCGGGATGGACTCTCCCCACGCTCTAACCTTTGGCCTTGTGGGTTGGGTTGCCCAGCTGCCTCCTGCTCTTCCAGAGCCTTCCAGAATATTTCTGGCTGGCCCAGGTCTAGCTTGGAAGGTGGGTTTAGTCCTGAAATACTGAGCTCCTCAGGGAATGGCTCCTGTCTGGAGGCTGTCTCCCACTCGGCACTGTCTGTGGCCCCCATCTGAGGGGACACACGGGGCTGGCTCCAGCTCTCCTCAGCACCCGACTGCTCCAGTCCATCCAGGGACAGCTTGGATGTGCAAGTGTCGAACCGCTCAGCCACGTCTGTCTCGTTCATCTCCAACAGGCGTTCCCCCACAGAGGTGTCCCCTTTCCCCAGCTCGCTGGCTCCTGTCCCCACGTCAGCTGCCGAGTCCTCGGCGGCAGCTCCGGCAGCCTCGGGCGCTGGAAACTCGTTCCCGGCTTCAGCGGTGTCTGCTCCCAGCGTGGGCAGGCTGCGAGGAGCTGGCACGGGGGGCTCGCTGCTCCCGCGGCTTCTCGGCAGTTCCATGTCCGCTCTCGGGCCCTCTGACTCTTCCCACTGCTCCTCTCTGCCACGCTGGGGGTCACCAGGCTCCCCCTCCTCGCCGTCCCCCCCGGCGCCGACGGCCGCGAACCACCTGGGGGGTTTGGGGGGTGGCACTGCGGGGCCGGGCCCCGGCTCCTCCCGGCCCTGGGGCGCCGTCCACGGGGACAGCACCGCGTGCCTCTCGCGGACGTCGGCGCCGAGCTTCAGGAGGCTATCGCTGGCCTCGAGCCGCATGCTGGCCTGCAGCCGCAACACCGAGCTCCGGATGTCGAAGGCGCCCTCCTGGCCACCCCCGGGCTCGGCGCCCGCCTCGGGGAACCGTCGTGCCGCCACGTCCCCCAGCACCCGCGGGGGCACGGCCACCACGGCGCCGCCGGGCAGGGCCTCGGGGGCCAGCTCGGGGGGGAAGGAGCTCCTGGGTAACACACAGGCAGCGGCACGGGACGAACTCTGGCCTTCAAAGGTGCCTTCGCCCAGGAAGGGCGGCCGCGGGCCGAAGGCGCCCTCGGGAGCCGCACGCTCCTCAGCCGCGCCCGGGGTGCTCTCAGAGGGGTCGGGAGTGGATTCCGTGGCTATGGTCATCCAGCCGTTTGTTCCTGCACCGGGGGATTCCTCCTTGCCACTGTCCCCTTCCTCCCTAGCGCTATTTCCAGTGTTCAGTGCTGCTGAAGCCTCTTTCTCCCCGGGGTTTCCCGAGGTGAACGCGGCTGTCCAGACCATGGGCGTGCTGCTCTTCCTCCTCCTCGCCATGGAGCCCAGGGACACGGGGCTCAGCACATCCTCGATCACCGTGGCCTCCTGGGTGGTGCTCACCAGGTTGGCCCCCACATCTAAACTGGAGAAATTAGTCCAGGAGCGGAGAGCTGCAGGGATTTCAGCGCCCACGGGTGACTCGGCCCTGTCAAACGCTTTGGTGCCCTTCTGGCAGGGCGGCTCAGCCGATGTCTCTGCCGGGCTGGCTGCGTCGGGGTCGTCGATGAAAGCCACGCCCTCAGCTGCCACCGAGGCAAAGAAGTTGTCCTTGTTCCTCTCTGGTTTGAGCCTGCTGGTGGCAAAGGCATCGAAGGTATCGTCCCACTCCGAGGGCAGCGGGGGGACGGCGGGGTCGGTGTCGGCAGGAGGGAGCTCTCCCGGTGCTGGGGGAGTGGTTTCTGGCACGGGGACACCAACGCTTGGGGCTGGAGGCTCCCTCTCGGGCTCTGTCTGCCTTGGGGAGGCAGAGGGACTGCCATCCTCAGAGGAATAAAAGCTCCCAGCGACCTCTGCTGCAGCATGCGGCCCAGGCGGCAAACTAGAGAGAAAGTGAGTAGGTGAAGGAGAATTTAGTACCTGGTCAGCGAGGAGCTCCTCAAAGAAGGGATTGCTCTGCAGGGAGTTGAGGAATGGGTTGGTGGGGGACAAGCATCCGGCCTGGCTGTCTCCAGGAGCGGCAGGGAGGTTAGAGCTCGGCATGCTAGCGGGAAGGGCAGCGGGACACGGGGCAGGGGAGCGGGCAGCAAAATGAGAAGGAGCGTCTGAGCTGGTTTCTACCTGAGGAGACACTTCCAGGCTGTGGAGGGAAGACAGAACAGTCCTCCTGGTTAATGCTGTGACAGAGCTGTAAGCACACACCACACACACCACAAACGCTCCGCTCCAAGCAGGGCGATGACCAAATCCATGCCTGGCTCTTGTTAGGCAGAGCGATGATTATGGAGTCAAGGCGTGGAAAGGGCATGCACGACACACAGCAAAGGGCAGCCCTTCTCCCAGGACAGCTCTCCACGGTCCCCTCTGTGCCTCAGGAAGCCCAGCAGCCAGAGAGGTTTCCCCACCTCCTGCAGCCCAAGGCTTCGCTCAGTGCCTTTGTCCCGCTGCTGGTGGCACCCAGGGCAGGTGGAGCACGAGGAGCCAGCCGGGCTCCTGGATCAGAACTGCTTGAACCACTCGAGGCACACGGGATGAGCCTTTCCCAGTTCACCCAGTGCCTCCTCACTGGTTTGCCAGCATTCCCAGGATGGAGCACACACGGAGCTCTCGCTTGCACAGGAGGGAGGGACGTGACTGAGGGAGGCTGAGGAGTAAGAGCCCAGCAGGAAGGAGCAGGTGGCCAGGACAGGGCCCTGTCCCCACTCTGGACTCTGCCCAGCCTCCCACGTGCCCCTTGTCACACCACTTGTGCCCAAGATCCCGAGATGCCTGAAACCCCCCAGGGGATCCCAAGGCAAAAGGAGTTCAGCACACCTGGAACTCAGATCTCAGCCCGAGTGAGGCTGACAGCTCCTGGCTGCCTGTCCAGGTGGGACTGAGGGACCTTTCTTTGGGATCTCACTGATCTTCCTTTGGGAACAGCTCCAGCAGTGTGCAGTCAGCACCCCGAGGAGGCTCCCCAGGCTCAGAGGTTATCTCATCACAAAGAGGGGTGTCGTGTGGACACCCCATGCCCATCTGGTACTCCGACTGCCCCTCTTTCCTCCGTGGCCCCCATGCCCTCGACTCCCCTTGGGAGGAGCAATTCCATCCCCAGGATAGGGGTGTAGTTGCACTGTTTTAGAAATCTTTCTCTTCTTTCTCAGGGAGAATAGAGATAAGCTGCATTTTTGTACTTTCTTAATCTCTGTGTTTGGTCCTAGGTGTTGTATAGCTGTGACCAATGGGTTTAGGAGGTGGATTCCCTGCCGACCAATAGTTGCTAGATTATTAATGGATATATAAAGAAGTTTCTGTAAATAAAGTTTCTCTTTTCGCCATCTCGGGTCCATCTGCCTGCTTCCTCTGCCAGCTTCTGCGAATCTCAGGAAATCTAAAACCACATAGGGGCACCGGGTCCTGCCCCATAAGGGATCCCATGGGATTGCTGCCTCCTGCATTGACCACCCTGTTGAGCTCCAGGGAGCTTCCCTTTTGGCTGGGGAGAAATGTGGGCATGGATCAGCCAACTCTGGGCACACCGAAGTTTAAGAGGAAGGAATAAATTAATTGCTTTGCTAACCAGGTACATCCAGCCCTGGGGCTACACTATTTCCACGTCATTGTGGATACACCAAACATCTCAGACACGTTTTAAAGCAAAAAAATGCCATCTTGAGGCAAAAGCTGACGCTGGTGGTGGTGCAGTTGGCTGGTCTCAAAGCAGGGAGGGCACTGGGCAGGCAGCACCTTGGCCATGAGTGATGCACCCACCATGGGGACCCCCTGCCCCACTCCTGGCAGCTCCACAGCCCCTCCTGGGCCCTCGTGCTCCTCTGAGCAGCTCCCTGCAAAGTTGCCTGTTGGTGGCATCGATGCCACCCCAGTGCCCAGTCCCAGTTTGGAGGCAGGAAACACTCCGGTGAGCAGCCAAACCTGACCAGCTCTGCTCCAGCACCCATGGGACACCACCCAGGCACCACTGAGGGGAACTGGCACTGCAGGGACAGGGAGAAGCCTCAAGCCCTTCATCCTCACTCAAAGCTCGGCTCCCCTGGGGCACAGACAGCTCGTGGGTGCCCTCTCCTGCTGTCACACAGCAGCAGTGGTGGCCGTGCCCTGCCCGGGCCTGCTCCGGGTCCTCTCCTGCTTGGACCAGGGAGGAGCAGCCAGGAATGCACCCCGCAGGTGACAGCTCTGAGCTCCTCAGGAGTCTCCAGCAGTTATGGGAGCAGCTGATGCACCCACAGGCACAGAGCACTCCAGACTGGCAGCCACTCTCTGCTTGGAAGAAAACCTCTCTCAGCATTCCCAGCCTGGAGATCAGCATGGGTTGGACCTTTTTCCCTGAGTACCCTCGAACTGAAGCTCCCCAGGAGAGGAGAGCAGCTGCTCAGTAAGTGACCACTCAGCTGGGCGAGTTCACAACAGCCACAAAGAGATTTTAACAGAGCAAAACGGGGCACATGCTCCTTTCCAGCTGGAAAGGAAGGTGGCCAGGGAAGGTGACAAGGGCCAAGCACCACGATCCCGGGGTCACTGCAAGGGACACCTGCCCCAGCCCCACCTCTGCTGCTCCTGCTCCTTGCTGGCACTGCTCCCATGTTTTGTGCAGCCTGAGCTCCATCCTTTGTGCTGAGTAAGAGCATCGAGGGCCTGATCCAGCTCTGCTGGGCTCCAGCTCTAAATGGCTGCAGAGCATTAATCAGTTGCAGGCTCCTAACGAGCACTGGCTGCTAATGACCATCCCAGCTGCCAGGAGCTGAGTGGGTGAAGTTCCCTCCTCGGGGGGGCTGATGCCAGAGCAGCCCTTGCCCAGGCACCTGGAATTGCACCAATGCCTACCTGCACAGCTTCAAAGCTTCCTCAAACCCCCAAGATGATCCTGTCTTCATTCCCCAAGTCCTCACAGAATGGGTTGGGTTGGAGGGACCTTAAAGCTCATCCAGTGCCACCCCAGCCATGGCAGGGACACCTCCACTGTCCCAGGTGCTCCAAGCCCCAATGTCCAGCCTGGCCTGGGACACTGCAGGGATCCAGGGGCAGCCACAGCTGCTCTGGCAATTCCAGCCCAGCCCCTCCCCACCCTCCCACACAGCAATTCCTCATTCCCAACATCCCAGCCCAAGCTCCCCTCTCCCACTGGGAAGCCATTCCCTGCCTCCTGTCCCTCCAGGCCCCTGTGAAGACATGATGGTGCTCATGGAGTGCTGGGCCTGCTAATATTGGCTAAAGATACACAGACAGAACTTCAATCCACAGGTTTTTGTCAGATTCTGCTTCTCCTCTTTAAACTGCACTGTGGAAATTTCCTTTCCACTTCTCAACCCCATTCCTGCTGGACCCACTGCGGTTTGCTTAGGGGCTGCACAAACCACTCTTGGCTGCAAACTCCAGGCAGAAGAACCATGGAATTGTTTAGGTTGGAAAATCCCCCTAAGATCCTGGAGTCCAACCATTCCCAGCACTGCCAGGGCCACCACTGCCCCACGGCCCCAAGTGCCACATCCACAGGGCTCTGAAATCCCTCCAGGGATGGGGACTGCACCCCTGCCCTGGGCAGCTGTGCCAGGGCTGCACAGCCCTTTCCAGGAAGAAATTTTCTCAATATCCAATCTAAACCTCCCCTGGGCACAGCTTGAGGCTGTTTGAGAATCTGTGACTTTCCACTGGGATTTCAAATTGCACCGTCACCGTTCAAGCCCTTTCCTTGGGATAAACATCCCTGCTTTGGCCAGCAGCCTGGTGCTGGCAGGAGACTTCTCTCCCCCAGAAAGGCCTATTTCCCACCCTCCCTGAGGAAGGATGTTCTCCCCACGAAGGCTGCTGGAAGTGGAAGCAGGAGCGGAGCTCGGCGGATTCCTCTAGAGGGAAACCTCCGCTTGCAGCAGCCTGATGGAAGCAGCTCTTTGCAGCACTGAAACGCTGACTCACCCTCCTCCTCCTCCTCCTCCTCCTCCTCCTCCTCCTCCTCTTCCCTCTCCTCCTTCCCCTCCCATTCCCAGCACACGGCTCCGCCAGCCAAAATAAATCGCGGGTACCTTCCTGCCCTCATTTATTTGTTTGGCAGCACTTCACAGACGCCTTTGAGCCTCGCAGCAATAATAAAAAAAAAAATTAAAAAAAAAAAGAAGGAAATAAAATATTGCTGAGCAACCCCCTGATGGAAAAAGTCTATTAGAAACAGCTTGTTCAATGCAGGGAGATTTTTCCCTACAAATCCCAGCCTGGATTTCAGGCCGAGGGCAGAGCTCTGCAGTCCCCAGCCCGGCTGAGGAGGGTGGGGGACTCTGCACCACCAAGAGAAAACAGCACATGCGCTGGAAAAGCGGGAATTTGGGAAGGGCAGGGATGAATCCAGCCAGGATGTGCTGAGGGGAAGAGCTGTGCTGAAGCTCAAGTGGAAAATCCCTCCTAGGAGGGCTGGATCCAGGGATGTGCTGCGCCCTGCCACTCCCAACCTGCTTTTTGCCCCATTTTCCCACAGGCAAGGCTCACTTGGGTGGAAAACCAGCAGGATCGAGGTGCTGGAGCACCCTGCAGCAGCTTCAAACCTGGCAGGGATCAGGAATTTCCTCCCTCCGGCATCAGCAGGGCTGGCACAGCAGGAATTATGCAGGAAGAGAGGGGAATGGCAGCCTGGGACATTTTTGTACAGGGTGGGAGCACCAGAGGGAAGGAGTCAGGGAATGCATTTTAAATAGGAATTCCAGAGGTGGAAGGACTGGATTTCTCTATAATAAATCACTTCTAATAATCTATAAATTATCCACAATAATTATCTGTGCAATAACCACTTTGCTCTTCCCTTGGGCCTCACCTGTCCATCATCGCCATTAAAATGGACAAATCCTCCTTTATAGACATTTGCCCTCAAGACCACGGGAATTAATAAAAACAGCAGAAGTGTGGGCAGTAGGGACCCAGGGAGATGCAAACTTCAGAGCCCAGTTCCCACTTTTAGGAGTGGGAGTGGGGCTGTGCTTTACCTGGACAGCCACCAAGCACATTGTGGCTCCTCAGGGCTGAGCTGGTGCCAGCTCTGGATCCGACTCCCCATCCTGCCCGTGTCCATCCTGGGAAATGCTCAGCAGCACCAGGAGCCATGGCCCAGCCTTGCAGGCTCCTCACACCGATCCCACTCTGTGCCTGGGGCTGATCCAAGGCAGGTGGGCAGTGCTGCACTCTCCTGGACACTGTCCCTGTGCCAGAGGTGTGCTCCTGCCGATGGATTCATCCACGGCATCACTATCCACAACGCCCTGCTCTCACACCATGGCCTTCATCTCCCTCCTCCTGAAACCCAGAGCTTCCCAGGCTCTGCTCTGAAGTCCTGCCAGCTTTGGAGGGGCTGTCACAGCATCCATGCTCACTGCCACCCCTGCCAGCCTGGCCAGGGACTGAGCTCCAACCATTCCAACCCTTCCTCCCACTGCCAGCATTTAGGAAATGCACTCTATGGGAGCACGAGGAACAGGGAGGAACTGAGTCAATATTTGGCCTCACTGCTGGACACAAGGCGATGGACTCTGGGGAGGGGCTTGAACCTGAAAATGGAACTAATGCCACTGTTTTGATAGGAGAGAGCACAATTTCCCTTCTCTCCTGCTGCCAGGCCTGAGATGCAGCCCTGTTTCATCATCAGGATCCTCCACAGGAAGCAGGAGCTGCAGAGCTGTGATAACATTGGAGGAAACCCTGGAAACAGTTAAAGGATTGTTCTAGCCCCAGGCTTTGCCTCAAATAAACCTGCTGAGCATCTTCCTCACACACAGCCCTTAACCAGCGACCTTCAAAACAACAACCCCCAGCCAGGCTTTTATTCAGCCTCCAAAGGGCAAACACCATCTTCCTACTGCTCCCATCCCAGCCAGAATCAAAGCCTGGAGCTCACGGGGATCAGCAAAGCCAGGGATGAAAAGCAGAGCCTTTGCGATCTGCTCCCCTGATAGAAATCAGGGAAAACCTCAGGGCTGGAGGCAGAAATGGCCAGTTCTCTCCCCGGGGAAAGCATGGACAGGTTTGCAGCACCAGCTCCCACACCGATGGCTCAGCAAAACCCAGCCAGAACAGAACAAAACCCCTTTTTATAAAGCTCCAGTCTAACCCAGCCCAGAGGCAGCAGCTCCTTATTTTGGAAAGGGAGTGTTTTGTGGAGCACGTGGGTAAGGATGAGCTGTGCCAGGCTGGTCTTTGCTGCAGGCAAACTCAAACCATCCTTCTAATTACAGACCTTTTAACTAATTACAGGCTGAGGTTTTTGGTGTTGCAAAGTGACTGATGTTGATGCTTTCTCACCAAGTTCAGGCTCTGGGTTAAACTTGGCTTATCCACAGTGGGCAGAAAGATGAGAAGGTGCTGCTGGCAGGAGCCACACAGCTGAAGTGTCCAGAGTCAAGAGAGCACGAGAGAAAAAGTCCTTTCTCCAAATAAGTCAAGACTTGAAACTGCTTAATCCAGGGTCTGCTTCTGTCCAGAGCAAGGCTTAGTCCATCTCCAGCTCTGGAAGTGACACTGGTACCTGAACAGCTCCTCCAGCTGCACATGGACATCAGAGAACCCCCAGAGATCAGAGAATCTGGAATGGATTAGGGACCTTAAAGCCCATCCGGGGCCACCCCAGCCATGGCAGGGACACCTCCACTGTCCCAGGCTGCTCCAAGCCCTGTCCAGCCTGGCCTGGGACACTGCAGGGATCCAGGGGCAGCCACAGCTGCTCTGGCAATTCCAGCCCAGCCCCTCCCAGCCAGCAATTCCTAATTCCCAATATCCCACCTGACCCTGCCCTCTGGCTGTTTGAAGCCATCAAGACCTAAAAAGCTCTTCAACAGCTTTGACCTGAATGTCCAGCTTGCTCCATGAGGTTGTTCAGTGTAAGGAAGCAAAATACAATCAGGGAAGTCAGCTGTGTATAATTAAACTGAGTAATGATGTCATAATTAATGGCCAGGCAAACTGAAGCCCCAGGAATGCCAGGACAGGGACAAACCCCTCCCTGTGCTGATGGGAGGATGGGATTGATTCGTGCCTCAACTCATACTCTGTCACCAAACACTTCTTTTAACGCTCCCCAGAGGCTCACAGCTATCCCAGTGCCAAATCCCTGGGCACTGGGAGGGAGAAACCTTTCCCAGCCAGGCAGCTCCAGCATTTCCCCATCCTCCAGCAGACACTGCTCCCAGCTCCCACTTTAAATCCCCCTGTTCCAGTTTAAGCTCATTATTTCCTATTCTCAATTGCAAACTGCACTTAAAGCTGAGCCCACTCGGATGTTTCCCAACGCCCCAAAAGGGGTTCTGTGCATTCCTTCCCTCCAGCTCGTGCTGCTTCAAAGCCATTCCTATTTTTGGGAGTGAAAACCCCAGCCAGAGGAGCTGCTGCCACGCAGCTCATCCAAGCCTCTCCTCACAAGACAGACAAAGTCCTCGGCAAAGCGACTGCAAGCAAAGCTCGGCTCTGGCTGAGCTTGAGATTAAACCGTGAGCACTGAAGTGGATTTAAAAAAACCCATGGAGTGGAAACCCTCTGGGAATGAGTCCAGGAAGGCAAGGAGCTGCTAGAAACCAGCAGGGTTTAGGGGCACTCCTGGTGATTATCCGCTGGGTTGGATGGGCAGGAACCGAATTCCAGCTGGATCAGACACCCCTGCCTCAAAATCAGTGTGCACCAGAGGGTTTGGGCAGGCATGGCCCTCCCTGCCTCCTTCCCAGAGCTGCCAAAGGGCAAAACCTGCTGGCTTCTCACCCATTTGCCAAGGAAAACGCTCCACAGGGAGATGCTGAGGGCAACTCCATCCCATCCCATCCCATCCCATCCCATCCCATCCCATCCCATCCCATCCCACCCCATCCCATCCCATCCCATCCCATCCCATCCCATCCCATCCCATCCCATCCCATCCCATCCCACCCTATCCCATCTCATATGGTGCATCCCTGGCTGGCTCAGGCACCCGTGGAGTCACTGCCTGGATACAGCAGGATTTCTATGGCTTGACTTTTTACTCTAGGCCTTAACCAGCAGGTTTATTATCCCAAAATTAGAAAAAAAATTGAAAGAATGATCTTGAGTGGGAATGCTCTGTCCTTCCTCAAGGACAGGATGCAGAGAGCAGAGTCCTTCAGGCTCATGCACAGATCGTGCTCTGGGATGTGACACCAAGCACTCCCTGGGGTTTGGGTCAGCTGGGAATCACAAATCCCGGGATGGCTTGGGTGCAAAGGGACCTTAAAGGCCATCCCATCCCACCCCTGCCATGGCAGGGACACCTTCCCCCACCCCAGGCTGCTCCAAGCCCTGTCCAGCCTGGCCTGGGACACTCCCAGGGATGGCAGTGGCAGGCCCATCCTTAGGGACACAGTCACAGCAGGGCCAAGACCTCCCACTTGTCCCTCCTGCTGGAGCAGGACAGAGCCCCACATCCTGCCTGGCCCTTCCCACCCCAGCCTTCGCCCCCCAGACATGGACTTTGTGGGACAGAGCTCTGGGCCTGTGGGATGGGATATTCCTCATATTCCTGACCCAGGGGAGCAGCTCCTGCCTGTCCCAGTGTCCCCAGCTCTGCCTGTGCGAGGCCACCACGAGCACAACACCTTCACATGGAAAGGAGGAATTTTGGGGCTGGTTCTGGGGCCACACCGAGGGATGTGCTCATCCCTTTCCAAGCTGAACCCACGTGGGAACCTGGCTACGTGGAATAAACCAGGAGTGCCCTCCTCATTAAAGGAGGCTCAGACTGAACTCAAATCCTTCTGCTTAATAAATTAGGTTAAAGTCAGCCCAGATTAGAAAATCCCTCTAATAAACCAACCCTGTAGATTGCACCAGCTCTCGAGTGCTGGTTGTTTTCCCTGGCTGATTTTAACCCCATTTCCTGCCTCTCACTGACAACACCCTCGACCTCTGGACTCCCAGCTCAGCTCCAGGGGCTCCAGGGGTGGACACGGGTGATAAATTCCTCACAGAAGAGCACAAACACCACAAAACCTGAGGATCTGGAGGGATGAATCACCACACAAAGCAAGAACATTTAGAGATTCTTAACTGGGAGAAAGGAATGCTGGGTGGGATGGGAAGAGGAAAGAGCAAGGCTGGGATTAGTTACGTTGGGAATATTAATAATATCTCATGTTACCAAAGTGCTGCACCCCAAGACCAGACCGGGGGTGGGGGGAGTCATAAAAATGTGATTGCACGTCCCAATATCCCACATCCCAGCCTGACTGCCAGAGAAGCTTTTTTGGCTCATTGAAGGATAATGATCCTTCATTTTGAGGGCACAGAACCATTTGGTGTGACCACACTGAGCCTGACTTCTGCAGAGGGAAATCTCTCCATGGAGGGAATCCCTCCCTTCCCCGAGTGGGAAGCACATCCCACATCCAGTGGAGGTGGTTTCTGGCAGAAGCCAGGGGAGGATCCAGGAAAATCCCCTTCCCTTTGAGACATTCGAGAGCAAGGAAACATTTTCCCTGCTCTGACCCTGCCTGAGCACCGGGGCTCAGGAGCATCCATAGCTCTGACCAGCGGAGCGCTGGAGATGGGAATTTGGGGCAGGAATCACCAGGCTGGACCTGCACAGCCCCGGCACTGACCTGGGTTTCTGAGGGGACTCTTTGGGCTCCCTGGACCCGAACCAGCCGCTGCTCTTACTCCGCTCATCCCCCGCCGCCGGGGCGTGGACGGGGGTCCCTCTGCCCCCCGCGTCGCTCCGCGCGCCCCCGTGGTGGAAGAAGCCTCCCTTGGCTCTCCTGTCCTCCTTCCTGCTGTCCTCGGGCGGCAGGTCCTTGGCCGGCTCGGCGGAGGGGCCCGGGGGGGCCGCGGCCTGGCCGGGCCTGCCCTCCAGGCGGCTGCTCTCCTCCATGCGGGCCCTGCCCAGGTGGTTGCTGAGGGTCACGGCCTTGGTGGACACCTTGAGCTCCTCCTGCAGGGCCAGGCTGGGGGGGGACGGGATGAAGCGCGGCTCGTCCCTCTGCGGGGCCCTCTCCAGGCCGCCCAGCCCCCAGGGCACCTCGTGCGGCTCGGGGTGCAGCGGGGCGAAGCCCAAGCCCTCGTCCTGCCGCCGCGGCCCGGCGGGCACGGGCAGGGGCGCAGAGCCTGGGGGAGCACCGCCGGGGCTCCTGGGGGCCGCCTCGTCCCCGTACACGTGGCTGCCGTTGATGCAGAGCGACGAGCGCGACGCGGGCTCGTTCTTCGGCCTGGGGCTCTGCGCCGCCTTGGGCTCCAGCGCGGGGCTCACCTGCGACACGTCGTCGCTGAACGCTCGCTTGTGGGTCAGCTTCGGAGACGACAGGAAGTCTTTCACTGGGGGAATCAAACACACAGAGGGTGAGCACGTGGGTACGGCAGCGTTAGCTTCCACCTGAACAGAGCTGGGAAATCATCCCGGCCCTTCTCCCTCCCGGGCTCCACGGGATTAGAGTGAAATTCTTGGAAATGCAAAGCACAGCTCACAACCGCAGGGGAGCACCCCAGAGGAGACTCTTTAAGATGACAAACCCATTGTCTGAGAGGATCTGAGAGGATCTGAGGTTGATAATAAATGCAAGAAACCCTCCAGAAGCTCCCTAAAGGGTTTTAAAGCTTCCATGTGACTTAGGAGTTTGCACTGAACAGGAGATGCTGGGGCCTTGAGCTCCAGGCCACTGCCTGCTGTGACAAGCCAGGAGGGCCCAGTGCCTGCATCTCCCTCCCAATGTCTTGAGGGTTGGACTTGATCATGTTAAAAATCTTTTCCAACCTTAACAACTCCGTGATTCTATGACCTGATGGCTACTGCTGATTTTTAGTGTTAAAAATCATGGAGAACCTGAGCAGAATGACCAACACTCAGCTGCTGTCTCCTCCCAGCTGGAGATGCTGCTTCCTTCTTAGAATCACAGAATGGTTTGGTCTGAAGTGACCTTAAAGATCACCCAGTCCCAAGTCCCTACCATGGGAAGGGAGGTTTCCAGTAGCTGGAAGGCTCATCCCGAGGATGACGGAGCCAGCACGGGAATGTCACCCAGCAGAAGCCACACGGCCTCCCCGGGGACTCCCACCCAACCTGGCAATGTGCTGTCGGCAGCCAATTAAACCATTTAATTATATATTTATTTCCAAGGGAGAATTAATTCCCGACAAAGGCCTTTTTTGTTTGTAAATCAGTGTCCTGGGAGTGCCAAGAGCTCAGATTGTTTTAATCACCAGAGCCGGCCCCGTTTGGGCTTTGCCTCCAAGCCGGAGGCAGCTCATTAGGGCAGTGACCCAGGGCAGGGCCAGCAGCTCCCAGCCCAGCCAGGCAGGGCCTTCCTGGCACAGACTGCCCAGAGGGGCTGAGAAGAGCAGCCCTGAAGAACCCTCAGACCCCAGGAGCTCGTGGTGCAGGCTTGGAAAAGCAAAATCTGGGATGTTTCTCCTGTTCTGGCAAACATGTCAGTGCCAGCATGCAGAAGGTCTCGGGGGTTTGTGCAGGATGTCACCTCTTAGCGACATCCTGGAGAAAAGGAGGCTCACGGGGACCTTGTGGCTCTGCACAGCTCCTGGCAGGAGGGGACAGCCGGGGGGGTCGGGCTGTGCTCCAGGGACAGGGACAGGAGGAGAGGGAACAGCCTCAGGCTGGGCCAGGGGAGGCTCAAGGAAAATTTCTCCACTAAAAGGGTTTTCCATTCTTGTCACAGCTGCTCAGGGCAGGGGTGGAGTCCCCACCCCCGAGGGATTTCAAAGCTGTGTGGATGTGGCACTTGGGGACACGGGGCAGAGGTGGCCCTGGCAGTGCTGGGGGCATGGTTGGACTCCAGGATCTTTCAGGGCTTTTCCAACCTCACCACTTCCAAGATTCCCTGATTCTGTCACTGGGTAAGCAATTAGTTAACAGAGTTGCAGGAAAGTCTGAACAGCCCCTTACAAAGCAAGGAAGGGGAAAAACGGGGGTGGATTATCCCTGATCCTCTTACCAGAGCGCTCTATGGACAGACTGCCGTGTCTGCTCGGGGATTTGGGCACCTCGGCAGCACCGGCTGCCAGGCTCAGGCTGGCAGAGGAGATGGTGCTGTCAGACCCCAGGGAAGTGTTGGATTGGGTCAGGGACGACTTGCGCAGTTTGTTCTTCAGGAAGAAGCCCTTGACCTTGGACTTCTTGCCCCCGAGCTCGTAGTCGTCCTCCATGTCCAGGGCTCCCATGCTGCTGGGGATGATGGCAGAGGCTGACTCCAGGTCGTACTTCTTCTTGCCTGTCACCTTGTCCTTCAGCTTCCCGAAGGGCGAGCGCGGCTTGTCCTTCATGGACAGGTCGAACATGCTGGCGGTGAGGCTGTTCCGCGTGAACTGGATGCTCACCAGGATCTCACCGCGCTCCTTCTCCTTCTTGCCAGCCTTGGAGTGCAGCTTGTGCCACCTGCAGCCAGAGGGGAAAGGAAAGGGAAGGAAAGGTCCCGCTGTCATTTCCAGGAGAGCTTTGGAGAAGAAGCTGCTGGGTGGGAGAAAGCACCAGGGGTACCCAGCACGACCTTCTGCAGGGAAGGGCTGGGCAGGCACTGCACCTGCCCTGGGAGGTTTGGAGTGCCATCCCTGGAGGTGCCCAAGGACGGCCTGGCTGTGGCACTCAGAGCTCTGGGCTGGGGACAAGGTGGGGATCGGGCACAGGGGGGACTCGATGGTCCTGCAGGGCTTTTCCAACCCCAGTGACGCTGGGATTCTAACCCAAGTGTCCCAGATAGCACCTAAACCCCACGTCAGACACACAAACACCACACACGGAGGTGGCACATGGGACCTGCCCCCTCCCTAATGCACCTGGAGCTCCATCTCCATCCCTGTCCTTACCCTGAGCTCTGTCCTTCCACTAAATCACCTGGAAAACAGCACCTTGCTCACCCCACTGCCAGAACCACTGTGATTTTCCAGGGAAAGCCGTGAGCCTGTGTTTGGCAGGAGACAAAGCCGCCAGCGCTTTGTGCTCGTGATTTAAATATCCCAGAGCCAGTGACTCAAGGATCCTTTCGGCAGAGACTGACCCGGAATGGCAAAGAACTCAACAACATCCATTAAATCAACTTGCTGCTGCGTCTCACCCTGAATAAAGACGCTCGGGTTTGCCTGAAAGTGCCCTTGCATCAAGCACTTAGAGGGTGATGCATCCTGGGAATCCTCTGTGGGAAAGAGCTGCTGCTGCTGTGCAGCTCCAGCCCCACCCAACCCATCCCCACGCAGCCCAGGCTGCGGATTTGGGGGCAATGCCCATGTCCACAGCAGGCTGATGGGATTCTCCTGCCTGGAGAGAGCTCCAGAAAGAGCTGTTGGCCATATCCACACTGATTTGGGGGAAATGCCCATGGCCACAGCAGGCTGATGGGATTCTCCTGCCTGGAGAGAGCTCCAGAAAGAGCTGTTGGCCATATCCACACTGATTTGGGGGAAATGCCCACGTCCACAGCAGGCTGATGGGATTCTCCTGCCTGGAGAGAGCTCCAGAAAGAGCTATCAGCCATATCCACACTGATTTGGGGGAAATGCCCATGGCCACAGCAGGCTGATGGGACTCTCCTGACTGGGGAGAGCTCCAGAAAGAGCTGTTGGGCATATCCACACTGATTTGGGGGAAATGCCCATGGCCACAGCAGGCTGATGGGATTCTCCTGCCTGGAGAGAGCTCCAGAAAGAGCTGTTGGCCATATCCACACTGATTTGGGGGAAATGCCCACGTCCACAGCAGGCTGATGGGATTCTCCTGCCTGGAGAGAGCTCCAGAAAGAGCTATCAGCCATATCCACACTGATTTGGGGGAAATGCCCATGGCCACAGCAGGCTGATGGGATTCTCCTGCCTGGAGAGAGCTCCAGAAAGAGCTGTCAGCCATATCCACACTGATTTGGGGGAAATGCCCATGGCCACAGCAGGCTGATGGGACTCTCCTGACTGGGGAGAGCTCCAGAAAGAGCTATCAGCCATATCCACACTGATTTGGGGGAAATGCCCATGGCCACAGCAGGCTGATGGGACTCTCCTGACTGGGGAGAGCTCCAGAAAGAGCTGTTGGCCATATCCACACTGATTTGGGGGAAATGCCCACATCCACAGCAGGCTGATGGGATTCTCCTGACTGGGGAGAGCTCCAGCAGGAGCTGTTGGCCATGTCCACACAAAGCTCCCACTGACTCCACAGCGGATTACTGGGAATGCTTCCCGCTGTCCTGCCCCACACAAAACTCCTAACGCAGACCTTGCTCCAAAGCTTTGCACACAGAAATGGAAGGAACGTCGGAGAAGCCTCCAAACCATTCACTGCACGAGGCAAAACCACTCCCAAGCTCCATTTAGGTCCCGATGCTTCCGCAGGGAATGGCTGGGAGCTGGCAGGGCACGGAGCAGCCTCTGGGATGCCATGGCAGAGGGGTCTGCACTCCTGCCAGCAGGGAGGGATGGTGGCACTGGGGACACCAAAGCAAGCCGTGCCCAGAGCCACCCCTGGTTCTCCATTTCCCCATTCCAATGGGGCAGCACCAAACACAGGCCACGAGGGAGCTGTGTCCTCCCAAAAATCACTTCGCTCCCTTCTCCCACAGGATGCTCCATCTCTCTGCCCCAGTTCCAGGCACTGCTTCCCGGGGCAGCTGCAGCAGCATGAGCAGGAATCCAGCACAGCCCTGCCCTGATCCCTCCCAGATCCAAGTATTAAATGAATTTCTGATTAAGATTCTCCTTAACAAGGCACAAGGAAATCTGCAGGATCAGGACAGATCCTATTTCTCCATGTTGTGCTTCCCAGGAGAAACACAGCTATGGGAGGTGAAGATGCTTCTGGACATGCACTAACAATTTCCCAGAAAATAAAAATCCCTGTGGAGTCTTACATCCACTCAGAGAGTGAAGTCACTGAGAAGAAAAAAAAATAAAATAGAGATGGAAAATGGGATAGGATGGACGCAGTGTGACCATGCTGGAATCACCAGGGTGAGGAGAAAACTGGAATTGTGTCCGCCAGGAGTTCCTGAATTACTGCCAGGGCAGTTATCACAACCTGAGTGAAGGGAGAGCTGGGCAGCCTGGCAAGGCTACACCACCCCAGAGGTGTCCCAGGCCAGGTTGGACAGGGCTTGGAGCAGCCTGGGACAGTGGCAGGTGTCCCTGCCCATGGCAGAGTGGGATGGGATGGGATTTGCAGTCCCTTCCAACCCAAACCAGTTTGGGATTCTATGAAGGGGGCACAAAGTGCCCTAATTCCCTGACAAATATTCCAAGTGCACAGCTGGAAGCACCCAACTCCTTCACCACAATGCCTGGGACTTTGTTGGGCACAGACACAGAATTAAATCACTGAATCCATTCCTATTCCCACCGCTCGCTGATCCCACCCCACCCAATGCCCACTGCAAAATTTTCAGTGCCCGGGCTGCAAGCTTGAAAATATCCAGGCAGGAAAACAAATCCATGGAAAAAAGCAACATTAACCCCTCAGGGCAAGGCACCAGCAACAAAACCAGCCCAGAACAGGCTGAGCCACTGCCAGGGAGCAGGAGCAGGTGGATCAGGACATTTCCCAAAGGATTGGAGGGGAAAAGGCTGCCTGGAGCATCCAACACTGCATTGTTCCCTTTAATGCAGGAGCTGGAAGCCGCTCAAGAGGGAAGGGCTGCAGCAGCCTGGCAGCTGGGAAAGGAGAGATTTGGGGGCTGAATCATTTCCCAGGAAAAATAAAGAACTCTTGAAAAGAGTTTTTGTACCTTACATCATGCCATAGCAAAAAAAAAAAAAAAAAAAAAAAGAAAAAAAGAAATAGGGAGAATCTGGGTGGATTGACATAAGGAAAGGCAGGAGCTTCCCAGGAGGAGATGGAACAGCACAGACTTGCTCCCAGCATCGCCCATCCCATCACTTCCACTCCTGCGAGCATTTCAGGGAATTTGGGTGCTGAACCTGAGCTGCTCCAAAAAGCAGCTGTTCAAGGAAAAACCTCGGCTGGGGCTGCCATGGGATTAAGGAGCTATTTGTGGATTTTGACCTCATCAACAGGCAGGACTACACCTCCAACAGGCAGCAGGGCTATTTTTAGGCTGAGCTCTCAGTTTATGGCACAGGACGAGTGTTTGGGAGGATTCAGTTGTTCCATGTGGTGTGTTTGGGGTTTTTATGAATTAGCTCCAGTGGAAACAGGAGGGGCAAACACGGCTGGGATGCAGCAGGAGAGCAGGATCAGGGAGGGCTTCAATCCCAGACAGCAACACACAAACTCCCACAGCATCTCTCCACCATGAACCCCATCCCACAGCCCTCGGCTTCCCAAATTTCTCCCAGGAGCTGCCCCTGGGTGGAGTCTGGGCGAGGGTTTCTGGCCTGGGGCCACCCATGGTCACATCTTGGAGAGGAACATGACCTTTTCATGGGAACAGACAACACACGTGGAAAACAAACAGCTCTGCCCATCAAACCCTCTGCAGGTGTGAAGGAGCAGAACTGGGTCACATCAGGCAGGCTCTGGAGCGCAGGGGGATGGAGGGAGCTGTGCCGAGCACATCCAGCTGCAGGGATCCTCCAGGATCTGCGTCCTGGGGGTGCTTTGGAGCCACAGCTGGGATCCAGCTCCTCGCTGCACAGGAGACCCAGGACAAGCCACTCATCTCCAGCCACCTGCTCCCGGGGCTCCTAGCAAGGTTTGGAGGGGTCCCAGCCCCACATAGGCTTTGCTGCTTTCAAAATTGAAATTAAAATGAGATGGAACTGTCTGTCCTGTCCCGGAGCCTGAGCTGGTGGGGATCAGGAGGATTGCTCCCAGCTAAGGAGATGGGCCCCAGTCTGTGCTCCTTCCCTCGCTCCCTCCAGCTGGAATGTGCCTCCCAGAGGATGGAACCTGCTGGATCAACACCCTCTGCTCCTGCCCACGTGTCCTGCCAGGTGCTGTCCTGCTGACACACCCCAGCCCCGGGCACACGGAGGCCCCAGGGACACCTCCCAGGGGACACATCCAGGGAACGCAGCTCCAGCCAGATGGAAGACACAAGCCACAGGCTTGGGACATTTGCTTTTGCTAAAATATGTGTATTCTTCTCTCCATGGATGCTGGGTGTGCATCCCAAAGCGGGGCTCCCAGGATCTGCTATCCGTGAACGCTGCGGCAGGGAAGGGTCTGGAGAGCAGCCCGGGGTGGCTGAGGGGCAGGAAGCAGAGACTCAACCCAGCTGGGCACAGAGGAAACCTCAAACAGAAAACTGCCCAGAAAGGGGAAGCAGCTGGAGGCCCCGTGAGCTGCGGGGGGCTCCCGGGAAGCGGCCGAGCTCCGAGGGGCGCGCAGCTCCCATTGCTCTGCTGGCACACGGATTGGGAGCAGGCACGTGTGGCACAGCCTCCCCACCCCCACTGTGGGGCTGTGCACACTCATTTAGGTCACCGTGGTTAATCAGCACATCCCAGCGCTCCCAGACACCCCCAGCGAATCCCTCTCCTCTCCCTCTGCATGGAGAGAGCGGTGCCACAGGCAGGTTTGGGAGACGGCACCCGCAGTCTATTTTTACATTTGCTGTTGCCAGGATCAGGGAGGCACGGAGAGCAGCACAGAGCACTGCTGGAGCTCCAGGCTCCCAAAAACACGGGCTTCCCTCATCCTCCCACAGCATCCCGGCCGGAAGGGCTGAGCAAAGGGAAAAACGTGTGGAAACAGGAGCGGGGGAATGTTTGTAAAGGAGGGAAAGGGACCTCATGGAGGATGAGGACAGCAGGGCAAACACCTTCCCTCCTCCTCTGCTCTTTGTCCTCCCCTGGGCTGCAGGGGACAGTTCCCAGGGGGCACAGGGACATTCCCGTGGGTCTCAGAGCTACAAGGGAACGCTTGGACATTGTTTGCTTCCCCTCAGTGGGAGCTCTGGGCTGGCCCAGCACCTCCGGGGATGGGGAGGGAACGCTGGGATGAGCAGGACACGGAGCCAGCCCCACCCTGATCCGAGGTTTTTCATCACCCTGTCCCTTCCACACCCCCTCCCGAGCAAAGCACTCCTCCAGCACAAAGCCGAGCACAGAGCCAAAGCCCCCACGCCAGCAGCAGCTTCATGAGTCCCACAGCCCTGGGGGACAGGGTCATTCCCAAGGCCATTCCCAATGGACCCTGCCATGGGCTCAGGAGAGCAGGGCAGTGCACACAGCACGGCTCAGAGCTGCCCTGGGCACCATCCTGCTCCACCTCCAGGGAGGACAGGCTCCTTCCCAGGAGGATATGGGTTATTCCCGGGAGGATATGGGTTATTCCCAGGAGGACAGGGGTTTTTTTCCGGGAGGATATGGGTTATTCCAGGTAGAGTCACCTTTGCCCTCTGATTGCTTTGGCTGGGGTCCCCAAAAGATTGCCCTCTAACCTCGAGCTCAGCTGGACCTCCTGAGCCCCAGCAGCCCTGCCCAGCAGACCCTGGGCCCCAGGGCCTCCAGTTTGCCTCTCAGACTGGTGCCAGTGCTTTGCCAGCAGGGAGTTCATGGGAGTTTCCTCAGGGAGTGAAGTCCCTTAGCAGCTCCTGGGGCTCAGGGATGCACTAGGGCAGGAGGCACCTCTGGAACGTTTCTGGAGCATTCCCACTTCAGGAGCTTCCCCAAAGCCCCCCAAAAGCACTGAGCGCTGTCAGGGTGGGCGAGGTTCACCTTAAATCCAGCACAAATTCTGCCCTGCACAACTCGGGCTGCAGTGGGACACAGACACATGCCAGCCCAGAGCCAGAGGCTCTTCCCAGACTGCTCCAGCATTTCCTGCTGATTCATCTCTGCAACGCAGTCAGCCTGGCTGGGCCGAAGAGCCCCGAGCCTTAAATCAAGGATCACTTGGGCTGCCCCACTGACAGAGCAGAGCAGGGCACGGAAAAGCCAACCCAGGGAAAACACAGACGCCGGCTCCTCTTGGCACAGCCCCTCCTGAGAGCCCAGCACAGCCACATTTCCCTGAGCCTGCAGCTGAGGCAGCTGGGCCAGGAGGAAGCTCACCTACCCGGGAGGGGAAGCACAGCGTGGAAAACAACCCAGCCCCGGGGAATTTTGTGCCTTTTTGTCTGGCTCCGTGTTCCTGCCCCAGCCTCCCCCGCCGGTGCTGGGAAGTTTTTCCATGTTGGTTTTGGATGGCTGATCCTGCCAGGTGATCCCTGCGAGCTGCTAAAAGCACAGATGGAAAATAAACACAGGCTGACTCCCCTGCGGATGGAGCAGCTGAGGTGGGAAGTTCATCGCTCCAAATGTTCTTCCAAGGAACACTCAAGAACAAGGCTTGAAGGAACCAACCCCCAGCTTGTTCCACAACAAAGGAGCCCAGCCCTGCTCCTCTAACGGGCTCCAGCTCTGCAGGACCAGCTCCAGAGGGGCTGCGTGGCAGGAATGAGGAGCAGAAGCCGCGTGGAAGGGCAGGGAGAGGATGCAGCCCAGGCACGGTGCTGGTGACCACTGGGACAACCAGAGCCAGGTGACAAAATCCCAGCACCGACCGGCACTAGCATCCACGTCCTGCTAAAGGGCTCATGCCACGGCTCACGAGCCAGGAACAGAGATATTGTCACTCCAGCGGGACTCAATGGCAGGGAACAGCCCGAAAAGTAGGGAAACCCTGCTGTGTCCCAGCCTGTGGTGCACCCCAAGCACGGTGCTGGTGACCACTGGGACCACCAGAGCCAGGTGACAAAATCTCAGCACCGACTGGCACTTGCATCCACGTCCTGCTGAAGGGCTCATGCCATGGCTCACGGGCCAGGAACAGAGATATTGTCACTCCAGCGGGACTCAATGGCAGGGAACAGCCCGAAAAGCACCTGCTTGTGTCCCAAGCAGGCTGTGCTCTGGGAATGGTGCTCTGGGTACATGTTCTGAGCACCTCAGTGCGCCATGGACAAGACCATCCTGGCAAGGTCAGGCAAGCAGGGTGATAGGATGGGATGGCATAGACGGGGACAGTTTTTGGTCAGGATTCACACCAGGGATGGAGAAGAGCTCTCAACCACCAGGACAGGGCCGGCATGAGAGCACGGGCAGTTACTTCATCTCAAATCACTTTGTGCTGAGAAAATCCGAGGCTTTTCCTCTCTCTAGCAGAGGATGGACAGGTGGGAAGAGGGAGGGAGGGAGGGAGGGAAGATTTAAGGAGCTGTGACACAAAGCATGAAACATTTACAGCTGGGGACAGCACTAGCAGGAGTCAGGACGTGGTCACCTCAGCTGGATTTATCCACTCACGCTCCACAGCATCCAAGGTTTGTGTCCTCGCAGCTGCCAACAGCCAAGAAAGCACCCTGTGGTCAGCGAGTGACCTGAGCTGCCCGGACACCACCAGGCAGGGGACAAGGTCCCCTGTGAGACTGGCAGTGCTGTTGATCCCCTGCCCTCCTGCACAAGGATCCAAAGTTAAACCCAAACGAGCCCTGAGCTGACTCTGCAGGATTGTAAAGCACCGGGAGCTGCTGCACAGGCTCCCCCTGCTCCTGGCAGCCCCTCCACAGGCACAGGGAGGGCAGGAGAAACAGAGTTTGCTGTAAATCCTGTTCCACTTGCAGCTGGGAGAAGCATCACGGCAGGGCTTGCACAGAGAACCCGTGCCCAGAGGCTTGGGAATGCCTGCTCTCCAAAGGGACACCCATCCCATGGGTGGGGACACCAATCCCATGGCTCCACGCAGCCTAAAACGCCGGCTACACCCACTCTGGGAACAGGTCACACGTGGATTGCTCATCCATCACACCAACCCCTGCTCAGGAGTCAGTCAAACACACAAAAAAGGGGGGAAAGGGAAAAAGGAATGAATCCCGAGCCCAGCAGCAGGTTCCACTCCTTTATCCTCGGTGGATTTGTCAGTGAAGAGAGCCCCTGGAAATGCAGAGGTGGGGAGGAGCCCACAGGATGCTGCTCCAGGGACGGAGTTCCCAAAGCCCCATCCCACACGGGGAGGGCAAACCCCATGGCCCAGCCAGGCTCCTGCAGGAGCAGGAGAATTCCACGGCACACCTTTGCCAGGCACAGAGAGAGAGGCACAGCAGTGGCTCAAAGGCCATTTTCACCCGAGAGGATGCCAGGCTTTCCTTGGACTCCTCCACCACTGAGCAGGTTCCTCCAGGAACCACAAGGAGCATCCCCCCAAAACTCCCCACCCTCGGGGAGCACAGCCCACCCTCCTTGGCACCAAAGGCTGCCAGGAAGGACTGTGCCAGGCTCTGGAGGGAAGGGAGGGAGTGACCCAGGAGCATCCTGGGGCAGGGACAGCACAGCTGAGCTCAGCACAGGCACCAGCACCAGCTCCCCCCACGTCTGGAGCTCTGTACCAACAGGATCGGGGTGTTTTCCAAGCTGCTGCAGGTTTTTCTGCAGCCCGAGGCAATCAGGGCCCTGGAAAATCCCTGTGAAAAATAGGCAGAAGCCTGAGTCTGCAGCTTTTTGGGCTTGAAGATGCTGGAGGGTGATGGGCCAGCGCTCTCGGCCACTGACGCGCCAGACCCAACGTGCCAGATTTGCAAAGCTGGGATCCAACCACTCAGATATCCTTTAAAAAACAGGAAAAGCAGACTTCTCCTGGAGAGAACGGAGCAGGGGCCTTAAACCAGCATGGACAACTGGGTGAAAATGGGGTTAACTGGGCAGGTAGAAGCAAAATCAAGCCCTGTGGAGCACCCTGGCCCTCTGCCCTGGGCTCCCAGCTAGGGGCAAACACTTGCCTGAGGTCAGCTGGCTACTACGGAGGTTATCCCAGCCCTGGCCACCAAGGATGGTATCCCAGCCCTGGCCACCGAGGAGGTTATCCCAGCCCTGGCCACCACAGAGGTTATCCCAGCCCTGGCCACCACAGAGGTTATCCCAGCCCTGGCCACCATGGATGGTATCCCAGCCCTGGCCACCACAGATCATATCCCAGCCCTGGCCACCAAGGAGGTTATCCCAGCCCTGGCCACCACAGATCATATCCCAGCCCTGGCCACCAAGGAGATCATCCCAGCCCTGGCCACTGAGGAGGTTATCCCAGCCCTGGCCACCAAGGAGGTTATCCCAGCCCTGGCCAGCGAGGAGGTTATCCCAGCCCTGGCCACTGAGGAGGTCATCCCAGCCCTGGCCACCAAGGAGGCTATCCCAGCCCTGGCCACCAAGGAGGTTATCCCAGCCCTGGCCACCAAGGAGGTTATCCCAGCCCTGGCCACCACAGATATTACCCCAGCCCTGCCTGCCCTCCGTGCCTCCTGCAGCAGCGCATCCTGACCCAGATTTTGGCAGCACCAACCCCTCCTCCCCTGCAGCATTTCGACACTCCAGGGCGTTTCCTGCCTCAGCCCAGACACAACAACCCCTCGGAGCTGCATTTTCAGCCTCAAACCAAGGATTTCATCCCAGCTCAGGGCATCCAAGGAGCTCCCTGGTGCTCCAGGCCACCTCACAGACTCTCACCAGCCTTGCTGGGCACTCTGACCCCAGGGAAAAGGGCTCTTTGCCCTTGGATTCAAACTCCCCATCCCAAATCTATCCCAGAGCAGCGATTTCCTCCCCGCCCCACGGCAAGGTCTCTCCCTCTCCTCAGCCTAAGGACAGACGTGCCAAGGACAAGGCTGCAGGGATTTGTGCTGGGCTCAGGCCCCAGTGGGAGCAGAGGGAGCTCTGACTCTGGGTGAGAGAAGCTCCCTGGGAGAGGCAGGAGGAGCCAAGGCCGAGCTGGGAATGACAACAAGCACCAGTCCCAGGGAGATGCCACAGCCCCGAGCCCGAGGCAGCCACAGCCTCATTCCACTGCTAATGATCTCCTGGTCTTAATTAAATGAGGGAGGGAGATAGCACGGGCACAGCACAGGCTGACAGAGGGGCTGGAGGAGGAGATGAGAGCGGGTCAGTCCCAGGGGAAACACGAGGACAGTGCCAGGGAAAGCACCTGCCACAGCTAAGAGGGGACGTGACGGTCCCAGCAGCGAGGGGAAGGGACAAGGGCTGCTGTGGGGCTCAGTGAGGAGGTCCTGGTAGGATCTGGGGACCATCCTTGGCCCTGAGGGAGCTTCTCAGCCCTCGGAGATCCCAACAGTGCTGAGCAGACAGCAGCACCCATCACTGGGCAGGAAGGGACTCTGGATCAGCCCTTCCCTTCTGCCAGCCTCGCTGTCCCTACCAGGCCACAGCCCCAGGCAGTGCTGGGCTCACAGCTCCTGCTCTGCTGTCCCTGGCTCCATGGCATCTTCCCTCCAAACCCAGGGAATTCCCTGTCCCTTTCCCACAGAACCTTGCCCCAAAGGAGCTCCAGCACGACATGGAGCAGAGCAGCCCCGCTGGCCTCAAGGACTTCGGCTGGAGAAGTGTGGCGGCCGAAGGAAAGGTCCTTTGCTGCTGGAGAGGGAGGAGAGTCCCATCCTCCCCACAGCCCCACAGCAGCCCAGAGCCCTCCCAGCAGCAGGTGCCTCCCCAGCTGGGCAGCAAGGGGAACCAGAAAAGGGAAGTGCAGCACGGAAGGGCTTTGGGGAACTCGGAGCTGAGCTAATTCTGCAGAGGGAACAACTCCCCCAGACGAGTTCCCTGTCGCAGAGGCACTGATGGCCGGCGCTCCCGGCCCAGGCAGCAGCCAGGGAGCAACTGCAAGTCACTGCAGGAAAAGCAGAGCCAGGAATCCTGATTGCTGCTGCACTCGCTGTCCCCTCAAACAGAGGTCCCAGTGCTGCAAAGCCCCGGGGTTTGAGCTCTGGCAGGTCGGGGTTTGCACCTTTAACCTTTCCATTTCCCAGGGGCTGGAAGGCTTTGGGCAGAAGGCACATGGAAATGGTACCTCAGAGAGGGAGAGAGCAGGGAATGGCAACTAAGGGCTTGCTTTACCCAGCCCAGGAAGCCTTGGGTGCCCGCTGCTCCCCCCCACCATCAGCCTCAGAGCCCATGGAGCAAAATCAAGGATATTTTGGGTTCTCAGGCAGGGAAATCCAAGGTCCAATCGTGCAGGTGTTCCCAGGCACATCCTGTCCCTCTCAATATCCCCCCACTGTGCTCCTCACCCAAGGGATGCTCCACCTTGGCCAAGGGGAAAGGTCTCCAGGTCCATTGGAGAGGGGCTGGGGACAAGGGATGGAGGGACAGGACACAGGGAATGGCTTCCCACTGCCAGAGGACAGGGATGGGTGGGATATTGGGAAGGAATTGTTCCCTGGGAGGGTGGGCAGGCCCTGGCACAGGTGCCCAGAGCAGCTGTGGCTGCCCCTGGATCCCTGGCAGTGTCCCAGGCCAGGCTGGCCATTGGGGCTTGGATCACCTGGGACAGTGGGAGGTGTCCCTGCCATGGCTGGGGTGGGATGGGATGAGTTTAATGGTCCCTTCCAACACAAAGCACTCTGGGCTTCTCTGATTCCCAAACCCATTCCTTTCTCCGAGGCAAGCCCAGGCTGATGTGTTGGATGGAGGGCAGCCTGTGCTGGATGCACTCCCAGCCTTGCCAGGAGCCTGCTGATGGGGTGGCCATGGAGGGGACACTCCCTGGCTCTGACACTCTGCCACCGCTCAGATGAGCCCCACGGGCGACTCCAAGGGCATTTCTGGATGTCACGAAGTAGAAGCAACAACTGTTAGTTCCCAAAAATGCCTCTGTTCCTGGGCTGGATCCTGGCTCTGCAGGGACTGAGCACAGGACAGGGAACTGCAGGAGGTGAGGACCAGGAGCATCCTGCCCAGGGTTCTTTGGGTGCACAAAGGCCTCAGTGGGAAGGGAGAAATGATGCTCAGAGCTTGCTTTGCTGGCCAAGCCCAATCCCTGGAGCTGCCTGAGCATGGGACAAACCCTGGGACGCCCAAAAACGCCATGAGAGTTCTCAGGCTGCTCTTGTGCAACTCCAGGAGTCGATTTTCTTCTGGCAAAGCACTGAAATGACCCAGACTGAGCTGCACGAGGCAGCTCGTAAACACCCCCGGCCTCCCTGACGGCTCCTTCCTGGAGAAGAGTCCAAGTTTGACAGAACATTTTCCACCGAGCCGAAAACAAGGATAATAATTATCACTGCTAAAGTTTCTGTGCAGTAAAAATAAGCAGGAAAATGAGAGCAAGGTCACCACACTGCCAATGGATCCCGTGCTGAAGCAGGCTCCCATTGCAGCTGGCAGCAGGGCTGTGCCCGGAGCGAGGAGCGTGGGTGGGACTCCAGAACGCGGCGTGTGGCAGAGGCTCGGTTATCTCCCCAGCACAGGCCTGGGTGGGCTCCATGGGGCTGGCCCTGACGGTAGGAGCTTCTCTGTTTGTTTTGCTTTTTTTTAATCTGGGACTCCAAATTTCCTCCTAAACAAAACTGTTTCCAGCGGGGCCAGACCAGCCGTCAGAACCGGCTGGGAGCTCTCAAAGAGCCAGACCTGCCCTGGCTCCCCACGGTCCTGCTCCCACCTGGCTGGACAAGCTGCAGCCCTTGGGACTCTCCTCCAACCCACAGTGTGGCCTCTCCACGCTGCAGAGCTGCCACCCACCCGCAGGACACCTCCAGCTGCGGGGCTGCAGCCAGCAGAGGCACTTGGGGCACAGGCTGAGAGCTTCCGTCATGTTTTCCGTGCTCACTTCCATCCTTGGGGGCCACGGGTGAAGATAAAGAGTTTTAAAAGCTCTCGTGATCCTGAATGCCACAAGGGGAAGTGAATTTTCCTTATGCAAGCGAAGCTACAGGAAGGGAGGGAAACAGAGCAAATCAGAGAATCATGGAATGGGCTGGGCTGGAAGGAACCTTAAAGCTCATCCAGTGCCACCCCTGCCATGGCAGGGACACCTCCCACTGTCCCAGGCTGCTCCAAGCCCCAATGTCCAGCCTGGCCTGGGACACTGCCAGGGATCCAGGGGCAGCCACAGCTGCTCTGGGCACCTGTGCCAGGGCCTGCCCACCCTCACAGCCATGAGTTCCTTCCCAGTATCCCACCCAGCCCTGCCCTCTGACAGTGGGAAGCCATTCCCTGCCTCCTGTCCCTACATCCCTTGTCCCCAGCCCCTCTCCAGCGCTCCTGGAGTCCCTTTGGGCACTGGAAGGTCTCCCTGGAGCATTCTCCAAAGCCCTGGGGATCTCCAGCCTCGCAGCCCAGCTCCCCCCTGGCTGCAGGATCGGTGTCACAGGGTGACCGCTGGCTGTGACTCAGGGTCTGGCCTGGCTGGACATTGCTCCCGTGGGATTAATGGCCCCTGACAGGACCTTTGAGATGGGACCAGGGCTCGGCGGGGCCTCGCGGGGCTCCTGCTCTGCACAGCTCCACCAAACCCTGTCCCACAGCAGCAGGGCTTTCCCCAAGCTCCTGCCCCGGCTCATCCCCCAAGCCGTGAGTTATCGCACACCTCCCAGTGCCAGTTCCTGCCGTGTCTCTCCAAAGGCCTCGCTGGCTCTGCACTGGTTTCAATTAGGCCCCAAGAATCCTGATCCAGCTGCTCCGACACCGCCCGGCCTCCCGGCATTTTGCTCCAAAAGCCAAAGAAGCGCCGGGGGGAACTCCCAGCCAGGAACTGCGGGGTTACTCATTCCTCCTCCCTGCCCACGCTCCCATTTTAGGGCAGCCGGGAGTCTCCAGGGCTGTGGAGCTGCGTTTCTCCACGGGAAAAGTTTTTCCAATCCCTTTCCACGCTAATCCCTGCGCTGCCCTGGGTAGGAGGGCGAGGGAGGCTCCTCTCCAAGCCTGCAGCTTCGGGCAGCAAGCCAGCAGAATTCCCGGGATTCGGGGGGCCAGGGAGTAGGGGGGACACTCCCGGAGGCCCTGCCAGGTCTGCGTGGAACAAAGCCCCCAAAACTCCTTCCCTAAAGGAATTTCAGCCACATTCCTGCCTTCCTGTGCTTGGCAAGGCTCGAAAACATTATGATTGTTTTAAACCCTTCCTTCTGGGCGAGGAGGAGGATCAGCAATTCCCTCCGGGCACAGGGACTTGTGCTGGGGGCAGCACGGGGCTGGGGTCTGGACCCCCAAACTGGGGACCCTCCTGCAGCACTGTCACAAACCAGGTGACAACGTGGGGGCTGCAAAGCCACCGCAGCCATCAGGGGACAAACCACAGCTGAGCCACAGCTTCCCAGGAGTGACAGACCTCAGGAAAACCCTGCCGGGATGCAGAGGGACCTCAGGGCATCCTGTCCCCTGGGACCCCTGTCCGGGGGGGATGGATGGATGGATGCTCTGGTGCCTCGCCCAGCACAATTCCCTTGCAGGGGCTGGAGGGACCCCGAGACATCCCCTCTCCCACAACACCTTCCTGGAGCACACGCCATGTCCCACCCACCGCCATGTCCTTCCTGGAGCATCCACAGGCCCCGCGATCCCCGTGTCCTTCCTGGGTCACACGCGGAGCCCGCGCCAGCCCACCCTCGGGGACACCTTCCCAGGGCACCAGGGACCCCGTGCCACCCTTCCTGCTGCGGGCACAGCCCGGGGATGCTGGACCACCTCCTGGAAAACCCTTCCCGGGCACGCCTGGACCCTGCCACACCCGAATCCCTGTGACATCCCCACTGGGGTGTCCACGGACCCTGTGATGTCCTTCCTCCTCGGACACCCACCCTGGGGTACCCAGGGACCCCACAGTGCCCACCCGGGGCCGCACAGCGACCCAATGACAGCCAGGCCAGGGCACCTGGGGATTCCATGTGCCCACCCTGGGGCACACCGCACCCTGTCCCCTTCCAGGGGCACCCGGGGCTGCGGTGACACCACCCCGGCACACACGGGGACCCCGCGACACCAATCCCAGCGAGGCCCTGACGCCCACCGGGGCCAGCGGTGTCCCCAGCCCCAGCCCGGCCCCTCCCGGTGTCCCCAGCCCCAGCCCGGCCCTGCCGTGCCCCAGCCCCAGCCCGGCCCTGCCATGCCCCCAGCCCCAGCCCATCCCCTGCCGTTCCCCGCAGCCCCAGCCCATCCCCTGCCATGCCCCCAGCCCCAGCCCATCCCCTGCCGTGCCTCCAGCCCCAGCCCATCCCCAGCCGTTCCCCGCAGCCCCAGTCCGGCCCTGCCGTGCCCCCAGCCCCAGCCCATCCCCTCTCGGTGCCCCAGCCCCAGCCCGGCCCTGCCGTGCCCCCAGCCCCAGCCCATCCCCTCTCGGTGCCCCCAGCCCCAGCCCATCCCCTGCCGTGCCCCCAGCCCCAGCCCATCCCCTGCCGTTCCCCGCAGCCCCAGCCCATCCCCTGCCGTGCCCCCAGCCCCAGCCCATCCCCTGCCATGCCCCCAGCCCCAGCCCATCCCCTGCCGTGCCTCCAGCCCCAGCCCATCCCCTGCCGTGCCTCCAGCCCCAGCCCATCCCCTGCCGTTCCCCGCAGCCCCAGCCCATCCCCTGCCGTGCCCCCAGCCCCAGTCCGGCCCTGCCGTGCCCCCAGCCCCAGTCCGGCCCTACCGTGTCCCCAGCCCCAGCCCATCCCCTGCCGTGCCCCCAGCCCCAGCCCGGTCCCTCCCGGTGTCCCCAGCCCCAGCCCATCCCCTGCCGTTCCCCGCAGCCCCAGCCCATCCCCTGCCGTTCCCCGCAGCCCCAGCCCGGCCCAGCCGTGCCCCAGCCCCAGCTCATCCCTTCCCGGTGTCCCCAGCCCCAGCCCGGCCCTGCCGTGCCCCCAGCCCCAGCCCATCCCCTCTCGGTGCCCCCAGCCCCAGCCCGGCCCTGCCGTGTCCCCAGCCCCAGCTCATCCCCAGCCGTGTCCCCAGCCCCAGCCCGGCCCTGCCGTGCCCGGCCCCACTCACCGCTCGTCGGGCTCGCGGCCGCGCTGCCGGGAGGGCTCCAGCGGCACCAGGGCCTGGCCCAGGAACCGGTCCATGCCCACGAGCGCCCGGTGCATCACGGTGAGCAGCAGCCCGGCGTGGGGCCCGGGCTCGGGGGGCAGCTCGAAGGCACATTCCTCCCTCCACTCGGGGCTGCCGCCGCTCTTCTCGGCCACCGAGGTGCTGTACTTCTCGCGGCCCAGCTGGATCACGGTGTACGCGTCGCTGCCGCCCGCTTTGCCTTTGCCGCCGCCGCCGCCCTTGCAGCGCAGCCCGCGGGCCCGCACCACCGTCACCTGGACGTGCGTGGGCAGCCAGGCCGGGCAGCCCTCGGTGGGCAGCGCGGCCGCCCGCAGCAGCGCCATGGCAGGGCAGGGCCGGGCCGGGCAGGGCAGGGCAGGGCCGGGGAAAAGCGGCCGGGCCGGGCCGGGCCCCGCTCCGGAGCCGCCGCTGCCGCAGCGCGAGCGACACCGGCCGGGCCTGCCCCGCCCACAGGCACCGGACACGCTCGCGACGGCGCTGGCCGCGCCCCCGGGCCGGCAGAACCGCTCCGGCCACGCCCCCGGCCCGCTGACCACGCCCCCAAACGCGCTCTGGCCACGCCCCCTCCCGGCCTTGACCCCGCCCCGCCGGCTCCAGCCACGCGCCAGCCCCGCCCTGCCGCTTTGGCCACGCCCACAAGGCGCTCAGATCCCTCCCGCTGACCCCGCCCCCGTATGCTCTGGCCCCGCCCCAAGCCCTCTGACCCCGCCCCAACCCCCTGAGCCCGCCCCCGTATGCTCTGGCCCCGCCCCAATACCCCTGACCCCGCCCCAACTCCCTGAGCCCGCCCCCGTATGCTCTGGCCCCGCCCCAACACCCTTGAGCCCGCCCCCGTATGCTCTGGCCCCGCCCCAATACCCCTGACCCCGCCCCTACCCCGCTGACCCCGCCCCCGTATGCTCTGGCCCCGCCCCAATACCCCTGACCCCGCCCCTACCCCGCTGACCCCGCCCCCGTATGCTCTGGCCCCGCCCCAATACCCCTGACCCCGCCCCTACCCCGCTGACCCCGCCCCCGTAAGCTCTGACCCCGCCCCTACCCCGCTGACCCCGCCCCAACCCAGCTGACCCCGCCTCCGCACGCTCTGACCCCGCCCCAAAGCAGCTGACCCCGCCCCTTCCCCGCCCCGCCGGTGGGTGGGAGTGGGCGGGGCCCGGGGGCGGGGCCCGGGGGCGGGGCCCGGGGTGACGCCCAGCCCCGGTGCGGTCACACCCGTGCGGTCACACCTGCGACACAAACACCGATCCTCTCAGCCCGGGGCTCCCCCGGTACCGCATGGCTCTGCCTGGCTGTCCCCAGAGCCCGCCACGGGCGTGGTGTGCACGTGTGTGCGAGCACAGGTGTGTCCCTGCACAGGTGTGTCCCTGCACATAAAGGTACACATCAGGTGTGTCCCTGCACAGGTGTGTCCCTGCATAGGTGTGTACCTGCACATAAAGGTACACATCAGGTGTGTCCCTGCACAGGTGTGTCCCTGCACATTAAGGAACACATCAGGTGTGTCCCTGCACAGGTGAGTCCCTGCATAGGTGTGTACCTGCACATAAAGGAACACATCAGGTGTGTCCATGCACAGGTGTGTGTGAGCACAGGTGTGTCCCTGCACAGGTGTGTCCCTGCACAGGTGTGTCCCTCCATAGGTGTGTCCCTGCAGAAGTTTGTCCCTACACAGGTGTGTCCCTGCACAGGTGTGTCCCTCCATAGGTGTGTCCCTGCATAGGTGTGTACCTGCACATAAAGGAATACATCAGGTGTGTCCATGCACAGGTGTGTGAGAGTACAGGTGTGTCCCTGCACAGGTGTGTCCATGCACAGGTGTGTCCCTGCACAGGAGTGTCCCTGCACAGGTGTGCCATGTGCATACAAGCACACAGATATGTCCACGCCCAGGTGTGTCCATGTCCAGGTGTGTCCATACCCCAGTGTGTCCTTACTCCAGTGTGCCCCTGCCCAGGTGTGCCCCTGCCCAGGTGTGCCCCTGCCCAGGTGTGCCGCTGCCCACCCCCAGCCCTGCCCACCCCCGGCCCTGTGTGCTCCCCCGGCTGACGGAGCCCCCGGAGCAGATTCCCGGTGCCCCCAGCACTATTCCCGACGAGCCACGCGCTCCCTTCCCCACCCCGAGCTTCCCCTGCCACCTGAGGAGCGTTTCCCAGGCCGGAGCAGGCGAGGGGCACCAGTGTCCCCCGGGCCAGCCCCAGTGTCCCGTTAAGCCCCGGTGGCCCCCCCGTAACCCCATCGGTGCCGCGGCTCCCGGCGCCGGCAGCAAGGTCACGGAGGCGTGCGGGCGCGGCCCCGGGCGCCGATGCCGCCGCGATTGGGCTGGCGGGGGCAGCGGGGTCGCTGCTGCCCTGCTCTATCGCGGCCATCTCCGCTCCGTGTCCCACGGCTCCGGGGCGCCCGTTCCGCTCCAGCGCGGGGACACCGAGCGGGCTCCGAGCTGCTGCCAGCCCCGACCATTCCGTGCTCCTGTGTCCCTGTGTCCCTGCTCTTGGGGCTCCTGCTCGCCCCGAACGCTGCTGACGGCACTGAAGCTACTGAGCGCAGGTAGAGCCACACCTCACCCCAAAAAGCCTGCAAGCCTATGTAAAAACTGTGGGAAATACTGTATTTTCTCCGTTGGGATGTGCTGCCCCAGCCGTATTCAAATATCCCATTAAAATATGCTTCGCATGGGAATAAAAAACCTACACTGGGAATTTCTTATCGCCCCTGAGATGAACTAAAATCCAATTATCCCTCCAGTCCAGGGCCTGTTCTGGCTCTGCTGGCCGTCCCTTATCCCACCTCAGCATCTGCTTTTGATTTTCCCTTCTTTTGATTGTTTTCACCCATTTTTTTATGCTCTGATTATCTCTCCTCTCGCCACATCTCCTCCTCTCTGCCACTTCCCATCTTTTACCTCCATAATTGGGATTTTTTTCTGTCTCACTTCACCTTCCCTGCCTGGCTCCTATTTATTTATCTCTTATTTATCCATCTCTTTGATTTCACCGTCACCTCTGCATTTGATGCATAAGGAGGGTTTTTAATTATCCCTGAAATCAATTACTGTATTTTTATTCCACTCTGCAATCAAAGGGAACACAGGGATCCTTTGCTCCATCCTCAGCGAGCCTGGGTTGAGTGAAATTTTCCTTTAATTCTTGCTCCAGCTTTAATTTTTGGCTTTAATTTTCCTTCAACTTTAATTTTTGCTTTAACACTAATTTTTGCTTCAACATCAATTTTTGTTTTAGCTTTAATTTTGCTATAACTTTATTCTTTCCTTCAATTTAATTTTCCCCTTTAATTTCTCCTTCAGACTTAACTTTTTCTTCAATTTTTGACTAACCTGATTTTTTCTTCCTCCTTCTACTCCTCCATGGAATGTCCCTCCCCAGCTCGCCCTGGTGCTCCCCTAAAACACCGCAGTGACATCCTGGATGGGGCTCCCAGCTAACCCAACTCCCATCCCAGGAAAAAGCTGGAAAACAACACAAACACAATGACTTTGCTCTTTTTCCCTACTTTTGGTCCAAAATCCTGCTCTCCATCCTGGTGGGAGCAGCAGCGCTTGTGCTGCCCAGCCTGGGAGCTTCCCAGCCTGGAGCTGGGGATGGGAAAAGCTCCTTGTTGGGGCTGCACAGAAATGGGATTTCCATGGCAGCGAAGGAAAGCTCTGCAGGAGTGTTGGGATGTGGAGCTGGGGGGATGCTGAGCCAGGCTTTGCTTGGGGGGCTGGGATCACATTCCGAGCGCTCGTTGGTTCTTTGGGTCCTTTGGATCCATTTTATGGTGGGGCTGGAGGCAGGCTGGGAGAGCTGGGAATGTTCCCTGGAGAAGGGAAGGACACAGGGAGAGCTGCGAGCCCCTGGCAGGGCCTGAAGGGCTCCAGGAGAGCTGCAGAGGGACTGGGGACAAGGGCTGCAGGGACAGGAGGCAGGGAATGGCTTGCCAGTGGGCAAGGGGAGCTTGGGCTGGGATGTTGGCAATGAGGAATTGCTGTGTGGGAGGGTGGGGAGGGGCTGGGCTGGAATTGCCAGAGCAGCTGTGGCTGCCCCTGGATCCCTGCAGTGTCCCAGGCCAGGCTGGACATTGGGATGGTGGGAGGTGTCCCTGCCCATGGATGATCTTTATGGTCCCTTCCAGCTCAAAGCATTCCATGGTTCTGTGGAATCTCTTCCTCAGGGACGCACATCCCTGCGAATATTCCCACCATGGAAACACCCCCCAAACTGGGACACATGCAACACCCAAACCTCCCCCAGCCCCAAATCCTCGGAACACGAGCTGCGGAGCTGGTGCAGATCCATTGGGAAGGGCTGGAGGCTGCTGCCGGCAGTTTCCCACTGCAGAATCCCAGCTGGCAGCGCAGGATGCCCGGAACGGAAGGAGGGAGAGCGGGGGGGCTGGATGGGGTGGGGGTGTGGGGGAAGGGGGGCCTGAGCCAAGACAAATAAAGAGTTCAAATGGGAAACGATTAAAACTGAACTAAAGTCAAATAAATGGAAAGCGGGGGAGATAAGGCGCGGGCGCCCTCGCTGCCTATTTAACATTCATTGGATTGAATAATCAGGCCTCATTATCTCAAATTGCTGCATATTTGCCCTCAAAATGCTAATTTGAAAGTTGGCTGCGAGCGCCGTCTGCCTATTTTGACTAAAATATGATTTTGCTTTATTGCGCGGCGCTCGTAGCTCCGGGGGCATTTCCCCTGCGCCAAGTGAACGGGGAATAGGCAAAAAAAAGGGAAGGAAAAAATCACCCAACATTTATCAAAAGCTGGCCGGGGAGGAGAGCGGGGCCCTGCTTTGCGTAGAAATGGCATTTTTAGGCCTCGCAGTGAAATTAAAGGCGTTATCAGGCGCTTTTCGGGATGGACACTTTATCGCTCATCTCGGGAAGGGAAATGGGAGAAATAATTTGCTTTTATTCTGATTGTTTGGCGGAGCGGGGAGGGCTGGAGGCTCCTCCCTCCCCTCTGCCACCTCCTTGCCCCCCTGTCCCCTTCACCCGCCCTTCCAGGGGCAAAATCGACCCTCTGGGCTTTATCCACCAGATCCCGCACGGAACATTTGCTCCATTTGATCTCCGGCTGGGATTCAGAGCGTCAATCTCTCGATGTTATTACCCTTCCTAGAAGTCAATCAATGGATAATAAGGTGGGAAGAGCGGGCGGGAGGGACCCCCCATTCCCGCCGGGGATTGGGGTTAGCGAAGGGCGACGGCTCCGGAATCGCCTCAATCCCGCGTTAGGATGCCGGGATTCACTCCCGGCTCAGCCCCGCGGCCGCGGCCCCCCCAAATGACACATTTCTCATGCAGAGCCCAGCCCGGGCCCCCCCGAGCTGTTTGCACAGCAAACTGCAATTGTGTGGGGGATTAAGGGGGCTCCGAGGGCCGGGGGAGGCCGAGCAGCCTTGTTGACAAATAGGGGTGGAAATCCGGCGCCATCAATTCCGCGGGCGCCTCTGGATTTGGCAATGACACTGCGTTTGACTTTCCCGCTGGCAGATGGAGGGGGCACTGACCCGGCCCCCGCTGGGGCAGATGGTGGGGACGGGGGGACCACCGAGGGGCTGGTGGCCTCGGGCACGCTGCGAGCCCCTGGGGCGGATTCCAGGGGGAACTCGGAGGAGTTTGGCCCTGCTGTCCAAAATCAGAATGAAGGACAAACCTTCGCCTTCCCTTTGTCCCCGCTGCCGCTGTCCCTTGGGATGGTGGGGACATGTCCCACGTGGACACCCAAAGGCTCAGCCAGAGCTCACGATGGCAGCCACACATGGACAGGGGACAGCTTGTCACCTCCTTTTATCCATCGGGATAAACCTCTGCCATAAACATCCTGGAAAGACCCCCCTGGCACTCGGGTGCCACAGCCCCAGTGTGTCCCATCCCACTGTCCCGTCCCAGTGTGTGCCAGCCCAGTGTGTCCCATCCTGACGTGTCCCATCCTGATGTGCCACCCTGCTGTGTCCCAGGACAGTGTGTCCCAGCCTGGCTGTCCCTTCCAGGTGTGTTCCACCCCAGGCAGCCCATCCCAGTGTGTCCCAGCCTGGTGTCCCACCCTGTTATGCCTCATCCCAGTGTCCCCCAGCTTGCTGTCCCATCCTGGAGTCCCTCATCCCGTGTGTCCCAGCCTGATGTCCCCCAGCCTGCTGTGCCTCATCCCACTGTGCCTCATCCCACTGTAGCAGCCCAGCGTGCCCCACTCTGGTGTGTGCTGCTCTGGTGTGTCCCACCCTGCTGTCCTCATCCCAGTGTCCCTGACCCTCTATCCCATCCCAGCGTCCCTGACCCTCTATCCCGTCCTGCTGTCCCATCCCAGTGTCCCCCATCCCGCTGTCCTCATCCCAGTGCCCTTTACCCGGCTGTCCCATTCCACTGTCCCATCCTGCTGTCCCCATCCCTCTGTCCCACCTCAGTGTCCCCATCCCTCTGTCCCCATCCCGCTGTCTCCATCCTGCTGTCCCCATCCCTCTGTCCCACCCCATGTCCCCATCCCCATGTCCCCGTCCCCATGTCCCCATCCTGCTGTCCGCATCCCGCTGTCCCCATCCCTCTGTCCCCATCCCGCTGTCCCACCCCATGTCCCCATCCCCATGTCCCCATCCCGCTGTCCCCACCCCAGTGTCCCCATCCCGCTGTCCCCATCCCAGTGTCCCCATCCCTCTGTCCCACCCCATGTCCCCATCCCGCTGTCCCCATCCTGCTGTCCCCATCCCTCTGTCCCCATCCCGCTGTCCCCATCCTGCTGTCCCCACCCCATGTCCCCATCCCGCTGTCCCCATCCCGCTGTCCCCATCCCTCTGTCCCCATCCCGCTGTCCCCATCCCTCTGTCCCCACCCCATGTCCCCATCCCTCTGTCCCCATCCCTCTGTCCCACCCCATGTCCCCATCCCCATGTCCCCATCCCTCTGTCCCACCCCATGTCCCCGTCCCCATGTCCCCATCCCCATGTCCCCATCCCTCTGTCCCCATCCCTCTGTCCCACCCCAGTGTCCCCACCCCATGTCCCCATCCCCATGTCCCCATCCCCATGTCCCCATCCCTCTGTCCCCATCCTGCTGTCCCCATCCCTCTGTCCCCATCCCGCTGTCCCCATCCTGCTGTCCCCACCCCATGTCCCCATCCCCATGTCCCCATCCCCATGTCCCCATCCCTCTGTCCCCATCTCGCTCTCCGCTCCCGGTGTCGCCAGGGCACAGCACGGTCTGGGATCGCCCTCTGGCGGTCACCGAGGGAACGGCTCCGGCGAGACCCCGCTGGGACCCCGCTGGGAGCCACTGGGAGCCACTGGGACCCCGCTGGGAGCCACTGGGAGCCACTGGGAGCCACTGGGAGCCACTGGGACTCCACTGGGAGCCCGCTGGGAGCCACTGGGACCCCACTGGGAGCCACTGGGACCCCACTGGGAGCCACTGGGAGCCACTGGAAGCCACTGGGACCCTGCTGGGAGCCACTGGGAGCCACTGGGAGCCCATCTTGGGATCCTCGCTGTGGCACCTCCCAGCCAGGATCCTCTGGGATCCGCTGCCTGGGATGCTTTGGAACTGGGATCCCATAATAACTGGGATCTCGATAATAACTGGGATCCCGATAATAACTGGGATCCCATAATAACTGGGATCCAATGATTACTGGGATCCCATAATAACTGGGATCCCATAATAACTGGGATCTCCAGATACCCTCAGTAACATCAGCCCTAAGTGCCATCCCCGGTAGGTAATTAGCAGCCTGTTAATGTAATGGGGCCCTCTCCAAGCGGCAGCTGACTGGAGCTGTGCCGCCTGGGATGTTCCCTCCCTGGGATCCCTTCAGGTGCCTTTGGCAATCGAACCCAGATGCCCCAAAAAGCAGATTTTTTGCTGGAAGTGGCTCCTTTGGCACCACCAGCATCAGCAGAGTTTGGGTGCAGAGCAGGACCAAAGCAGCATAGGAAGGGCAGGGCAGGAATCCCAGGAGAACCACAGTTCCAAAACCCCAAAACACAAATAAGGAAGATTACGGAGAAAAAAAAACCATCCTTTTTCCTTCAGATGCATGGGAAAAACTTTAAATGTTACAAATTCCTGCAGCCTCAGGTCCTGAAGGATCCATCCCAGCCCTGGGAAAGCCATCCCACTCCTGGGGTGATCAAACCCAGCCCTGGGGAGACCTGTCCCAGCCCAGGAGGGCCATCCCAGACCCAGGGGGATCCATCCCAGACCTGGGGGACCATTCCCAGTCCCAGGAGGACCCATCCCAGTCCCAAGGGTCCCCTTCCCAGCACCCAGCTTCCCAGTTCTGCTGCAGGACATCCCCAGTTTGGGATCTGGGACATATTCTATCCCATATCATTCAGTTACGGATGTAATTTGCAGAAATTCCTCTGTTGGAGCTCTCTGCTTCCAAAAGTTACTGTGCAAGGAGTTTCTCAGGTCTGGGAAACCTGTCAGGGTTTAAAAAATACCTTTTTTCCTTATTTTTTCTGCCTTTGCACCCTCAAACAGCTGGGGTGACCTGTGCCCATACAAGTCCTGATGGGAAAGCCTCCCTGGAGCTGGGTCAGCTCTGTGGAGAGAAGAAGTGGAGCTGCATATCTTAGGGTGCTTAAGGGAGGGCTTTGCTCTGCATCCCAAATCCGGGTGTGAGACCTTTAATAACTGGAAAAAAGGAAGGATTTTCTTGGAGGTGAATGTGTAATTCTGATAAAATGATCCCAGGAGGGACGAGGGTCAGGTCTGGATCCTCCTCAGCCACTTGATGGCAGTGGGTATCCAAACACTTCCCTTTTCCCCAGTAATTTCGGCCGAATTGGTGGAAAACATCCCTTTTCCTGCAAGCTGGGGGTGTCCATGGCCCCCCAGGGTCGGGCTGGCAGTCAGGGGCAAAGGGATTTTGTGGTGAGGAGCGCGGGGAGCTGGGATGGACAGACGGGCCGTGGACAGATGGACAATGGCCAGACAGAGGGATGGACACAAAACCAGGGGGTCCTGGGGCTCTGGGGTCACCCCGAGCCTGTCCAGGGATCCTGGAGGCTCCGTCCCTCTGCAATCCACACCCTGCCCAGACCGCCTGGCCCAGGGCTAATGAGCAGCTTTGTCATTAATTAGCTCAGCAGCCGGAGCCTTGGCAATTATGCCCCAAAATTAGGCAGGAGCCATCCCTGGATTCACATCCCACCTCTAGATCCTGGATCCGGACCTGCTGAAAGGAGACACGGGGTTTGTGGGCAGTGACCCCCAAGTCCAGCCCTCCCTGATCCTGTCTGCACAGCAGCAGCTCCCCAAACCCCTGAGGCCTCCGTTCCCTCTCTCCAGGACAGGATTCTCCCACCTGGAAAAGATCTGAGGGGTACCGAACAGCTACTGGGTACTGAACAGCTCCATTGTGCCCCAAATCACCTGATCCCATCCCCGTGGATCCCAAATACCACTGGGCACCAGTAACCCTATGCTGGCCCCAAATCACCTGATCCCATCCCCACAGACCCCAAAGAACCAGTGAGTCCCAGTATCCCCATTTTGGCCCCAAATCACCTGGATCCCGTGCCCACAGACCCCAAAGAACCTCTGGGTCCCAGTATCCCCATTTTGGCCCTGTATCACCAGATCCCATCCCCATGGACCCCAAATGCCACTGGGCACCAGTAACCCTATGCTGGCCCAGTATCACCTGGATCCCAATCCCACAGACACCATTCGCAGCCCACCCAGCTCAGGATGCTGAGCCCCCATCCCAGGACCACCCAGTGGTGTGAGGGTGCCAGGGGGTGTTTGCTGAGCTCCATCAAACAGAGGAGAGGAAAAAGGGAATAAAAAAAGGGAAAGCACCTCCTATCCAAACACAGCCGAGCCCACCAAGGGTCTCCTGCCTTTTTATCTTTCCAAGGCTGCAATTAAGACTCAATAACACCAAATCTGCCACCCTTTCATCTCTGCCCCCCTCCCCAGGGCCTTTATTTGCCCCCACCACAGTGGCTGTGGGACGGTATCCCTGTGCTCCTCCAGGGAATGTGGCATCGCCCTGGCACAGTGCCCACCGCGGGGTTTTATGGCTTTTTTTGTGTCCAGCCCCCCCGGGGAGCCTTCACCGGCAGCTGCCAGGCTGGGGTGCCCCGGTACTGCGGCTCTGGGGGTCCCCATGGCCATGGCCATCCCGAGGCGATGAGCCGGGAAGCTGCGGAGCAGAGGATGCTCCAGAGCAGAGGACGCTCCTGGCCAGAGCTGCCAGGCTGCGGAGCAGAGGATGCTCCAGAGCAGAGGATGCTCCAGAGCAGAGAATGCTCCTGGCTGGAGCCGGGAAGCTGCAGAGCAGAGGATGCTCCAGAGCAGAGAATGCCCCTGGTCCGGGGCCGGGAAGCTGCAGAGCAGAGGATGCTCCAGAGCAGAGGATGCTCCAGAGCAGAGGATACTCCTGGCCGGAGCTGGGAAGCTGCAGAGCAGAGGATGCTCCAGAGCAGAGGATGCTCCAGAGCAGAGAATGCCCCCGGCCGGGGCCGGGAAGCTGAAGAACACAGGACGCTCCTGGCCGGGGCTGGGAAGCTGAAGAACACAGGACGCTCCTGGCCGGGGCCGGGAAGCTGCGGAGCAGAGGATGCTCCTGGCCGGGGCACAGCCCCGTAATGCCTTTCCCAGCCGCGGGGCGATCCTCGGGGCCGTTCCCCGCTCGGAGCGCTGCAGCACCGGGTTTGTCCCTCGGGACAGCCGAACGGGGCTGCTGTGGAGCAGATGTGGCCCCGGCCCGGCTCCCCCGCGCCCCATTTCCTCCCCAATAAAGCCCCGAGCCCCGGGGGAGTCTTTGACCGGGGCCGCTCCCTGCCGCGCCGGCCGAGGTGTGACTTTTCCCAGCTCATTAGGAAAAGCTGCGGGAATTTTCAGCATCTCAGACCCTAATGACCATCTGAATCCCATCAGCGAGCGGGCGAGCTGGGGCTCAGGGGGAGCCCCCCACCTCTGCCTGCCACCGGGGCATCCCTGGGCCTGTCCCTTGCCCTCGCTGGCCCGGGCTGCAGCCATCCCCCAAAAGCAGCTGTGCAGGGCTGCAGGCTGTGGCGTGGGCTCAGAGTGCCAAGGGGGACCCCGAGTTTCCCCCACCCCGGGAATTTGGTGGCCTTGGGGTGACACTGGGTGCCTGTGTTGTCCCCTGGGCATCCGGATCCTCCACCTGAGTAATTCAGGGCCAAAGACACCTTGCGGGAGCACACGTGGGGGTCTCTGCCGTGGATCGGGGGGACACGGGGAGGACATCCGGTCAGGGGCAGGGGGACCTGGGAGGACACCTCAGCAGGGGCAAGGGGCTTGGGGGGCATCATTGTCATTGTGGGTAAGGTGACGTGGAGGGACACCCGGTCAAGGGCAGGGGGACGTGGGGAGTTACCCCACCGAAGGCAGAGGCACATGGAGGGGACAACCCCAGTGAGGGCAGGGGGACATGGAGAGGACAGCGCCATCGAGGGTAAGGCGACACGGAACGGGACGTCCCCGCCGAGGGCAGAGGGACAAGGAGGGGACAGCACCATAGAGGGTAAAGCGACACGGAACGGGACACCCCCGCCGAGGGCAGGGGGACAAGGAGGGGACAGCACCATCGAGGGTAAGGCGACACGGAACGGGACGTCCCCGCCGAGGGCAGAGGGACAAGGAGGGGACAGCACCATAGAGGGTAAAGCGACACGGAACGGGACGTCCCCGCCGAGGGCAGAGGGACAAGGAGGGGACAGCGCCATCGAGGGTAAGGCGACACGGAACGGGACACCCCCGCCGAGGGCAGGGGGACAAGGAGGGGACAGCACCATCGAGGGTAAAGCGACACGGAACGGGACGTCCCCGCCGAGGGCAGGGGGACAAGGAGGGACACGGAGCGGTGCCGGGCGGGGCAGGGGCCCTGCCGCGGGTCCCGCCCCGCTGCCCCCGGGCCCTATAAAGCGGCGGAGGCGCTGCCCCGCGGCCCCGCCATGCCGCCCCCGGCCCCGGCCCCGCCGCCCCCCGGCCGCTCCTTCACCATCGCGGCGCTGCTGGGCCGCGCCTCGCCCCCCCCGGCCCCGCCGCCGCTCTGGGGGTGCCCCCCGGCCCCCGGGCCGCTGCTGCCGCCGCTCTGCGCCCCCGGCTGCGGGCTGCCCCCCGCCTGGGCCGCCCGCCTCGGGGCTACAGGTACCGACCCCCGACCCCGCACCGGGACCGCTCCGCTGCTCCGGGGCACACCCCGCGATGGGGACCCCCGGCCCGCCCCCAAGGCGGGATCCCTGCTCCCCCGGGGGCCCCACATCTGCCTCTCCGGGGGGACACCCCACTGGGGACCTCCCTTCCCATGGGGACAGCCCCTCTCCCAGGGGATCCACACCCGCCTGTCCGGGGGGATACCCCACTGGGGACCTCCTTCCTGCTCCCACGGGGGAGAGCCCCTCTCCCAGGGGATCCACACCCGCCTCTCCGGGGGGATACCCCACTGGGGACCTCCCTTCCCATGGGGACAGCCTCTCTCCCAGGGGATCCACACCCGCCTGTCCCGGGGGAAATCCCACTGGGGACCTCCCTTCCCATGGGGAGAGCTCCTCTCCCAGGGGATCCACATCCGCCTCTCCGGGGGGATACCCCACTGGGGACCTCCCTTCCCATGGGGACAGCCTCTCTCCCAGGGGATCCACATCCGCCTGTTCCGGGGGACACCCTACTGGGGACCTCCCTTCCCATGGGGACAGCCCCTCTCCCAGGGGATCCACACCCTCCTGTCCCGGGGGAAATCCCACTGGGGACCTCCCTTCCCATGGGGACAGCCCCTCTCCCAGGGGATCCACATCCGCCTGTTCCGGGGGACACCCCTTACGGCACCTTCCTCCCGGGGGGACCTTTGGCCACCTCTCCCGGGGGGCAGTGTCCATCTCTTCAATGGGAATATCTCCAAATGGGGACCTCCTTCCATCTCTTCAAGGGGGAGCCCTTGACTCCCTCTCCCAGGGGACCCCTCCCAAGGGGACTTCTTCCAGGGAGGGTCCTGACTGCTCCTCCCGTGGGAATGGCTCCAAATGGGGACCTGACCACCTCTCCCATGGGGACATCTGCAAATGGGGCTCTCCTTTCACCTCTCCAAGGGGGATCCCGGCAAAGGAATGTCCTCCAGGAGAATCCATGCCTATCTCTCTTGGGACATGCTCAAAGGGAACATCTCCAAACATGGGAGAGCTCTTTCCACCTCTTCATGGGGACTTCCCTCAAAGGGATTTTTCTCCATGAGGGGAGGGACCTGTATCCACCTCTCCTCTCCAAGGAGATCCTCAGCAGATGGAGGACCCTCTCCACAAAAAAACTCTTTGTAGGGGACACCTTCAAATGGGAAGGTTCCTTCTGCCTCTCCAGGAAAGAAACTCCCAAGGAGGGACCCCACTCTAGAGGGGACCCCCTCCAAGGGCTCCTCTCCACCCTGACCCCCTCTCTGTGTCACCCCCAGGCTTCCTGATCTCCAAGTGCTGCCTGCCCCTCCTGAAAGGCAAGCCCGGCAAAGCCAAGCGCGTCCGGACCATCTTCAGCAGCGAGCAGCTGGCGCGGCTGGAGCAGGAGTTCTCCCGGCAGCAGTACCTGGTGGGGCAGGAGCGCTGCCTGCTCGCCTCCTCCCTGCGCCTCACTGAGGAGCAGGTGAGCTCCTCCTGCCCCAGCAGCAGCTCCTGGGGGCTCCCCAGGGGGCTGGGACATGTCCCTCAGCCTGGCAGGAGCCCGGCGGTGGTGATTGCAGGGGTTCTGTTAAAAGGGTGGTGGATGACAGGTGGGGAAACTGAGGCACAACGTGGCTGTCCAAGGCCAGAAACTTGTGTCCCTCTGAAGGCTGGACTTCTCCACCACTGCAGTGGCAGGTCCAGCTCCTGGGACACAGGGAACAATTTTCCACCTTGTCAGGGATAGACTGGACACCGCCTGAGCCCAGGGCTCCATGGAGCGGCCAGGTTGGAAAGCCTTTCCTGAAGGGGAAGTGTGGAAGGGAATTGATGGAGTCACCATCCTCGAGGGTGTTCAAAAACCCGTGGATGTGGCACTTGGGGACGCGGTTTAGTGGTGAACGTGGTGGTGCTGGGTTAATGGTTGGACTCAGAGACTTGAGAGGCCTTTTCCAAACTCACTAATTCCATGATTCTGTGATTCCAAGGTGAAAGTGTGGTTCCAAAACCGGAGGATCAAGTGGAGGAAACAAAGCCTGGAACAGCAACAAGCCAAGCTGGCCAAAATGGGTTTGGCCACCCCACAGGGGAGCCCGGACTCACAGAGCCACCACGAGGAGGACAAGGATTTCCCAGCAGAGTCGGGGGACAGCCAGGAGGACACATCCTGCTCCCCTGGCCCAGGGACAGCCCCTGCACAGACTGTGACAAAGAGCTGCTGAGCCACCCCGGGGCCCTTTGTCCGTGTGTATTATAGGATGTATCATAGCTGGCAATATCTAATATATACAGGATATACAGGGCACCCCGGGCTTTGAGGGGTGAAATAAATTATTTATGAAACTCTTGGGCTCATCTTTGCAGGAATAACAGCCATTCCTGCAGGGCTTGTCCCTGGCAGTAAGATCTGGGGAAGTGGGGGCCACCTGCCCCCCACCCACAGCTCATCCCAGAGGTGTTGGAGCTTGGATATCTCAGAGCTCAGGACCTTCACAGAGTCCCCGGGTCCTTGTGGAGGATTTGCTCAGCACAGCCCCTGCTCTGCCCACAGCTCACACATCCCAGCCAGCCCTGGTGTCCTGCTCTCTGGGGATTTTGGAGCCAAAACAGGAGGGAAAATGCACCTGGAGAGCAGAGCTGCAGGGAGCTCTGTGAGCTGAGCTCCTGGGGTGACATCTCAGCTGGGCAAGGATTAGCCAGGGTTTACATTTCATTGCTTGGCTCTCATTAGGCAGAGGTGGAGGTTTCAAATGCAGCAGTTTTGGGATGGACACTGAGCAGGGCATGAGCCAAAGGTGGGGTCCACAGGGAGGTCTTTGAAGGGTGCAAAGCAAGAGAGTACCTGGGATCTCCCAGGTAAGAGCAGCGATGGGGACATTGGGTGCTCAGCTGAGCAGTGCCAGTGCCTGGAACTGGATTTTCCCTGTGTCTGTGCTGGGTTTGGAGCTGAGGGAAGAAGGGCCCCAGGTAGAGATTTGTGTGGCCAGGTGTGAAACCTGGGGCAGGGATGGGGGGACAGTCAGGGAAAGGGGGGACGATTAAGAAGGGGATGGTGCGGAGCAAAGGGATCAGCGCAAGGAGAAGGGATGTGCAGGGGAAAGGGGAGGAGGTGGGGAAAGGGGATGATGCGGAGAAAAGGGGATGGTGCAAGGAGAAGGGACAATAACCGGAGAAGGGGACGGTGCATGGAGAGGGGGAATGATGCCTGCAAAGGCGGATGCTGCAGGAGAAGGCGACAATATAAGAATGGACAGTGCAAGGAGAAGGGGATGGTGCGAGGGGACAATGCAAGAAGGGGACAGTGCAAAAGGAAGGGGACGATGTGACGGAAGCTGCCCTTTGTCCCGGCTGCTGCAGGGATTAGCCGGCACATCTCAAAGAGCCCAAACTGTGCTAATGTCTTCACATGTCTGCCGAGAGCCCGGGCTGGGCGCGGCTTTAACGCGCTAATCTCCGTGCCGCTGGTTCATTACAATCGGCCCGAGACAAGAGGGCTCACGGCGGTGTTTCAATCTCGCCCGGCCGGGGGCTGAGCTGATTGCGGGAGTTAAGTTGTTCTCAGGACACCTTTAATCCCCCGGGAGCTGGCGGGGCTCAGCCTCGGGCAGGACGGGGCTCCTCCCGGGCAGCAGCGGGGGACTGTGCCCCGCTCCAGGGATGCTCCCGCTGCGGGGAATGTCCGAGCAGCGAATGATTTAATTAAAACCGCTGGGCTTGAGCGGGTTTGCAGAAATGTGCTTGTATGTGCGATGGATTCAATCACCTTGGGATTTGCCGGGAGGTGTTTGTCGTGGCGGGTGACAGCCCCTGAGGGGTGGCGGTCCCGGCGCTGCGGGCTCGGGGTGGCTCTGTTCCCTCGGGACAGCTGAGTCACACGGAAGGTCATCCCTTGTCTTCCTCCTGCTCGCAGGCTCCTTAGGGTGGGGTGGGGACTTCGTGGGACAAAGCAGGGATTGCTGCCCCGGTGGGGAGGAGAAGAGCCAAGCCCCCGGCTCTGCCCCGATCGTGGGATGGAGCTGACGGCCTGCGGAAAAGCTGGATCCCTCCCGGTCCTGCTAAGCCCCTGCCAGCCTGGGCAGGGGATAGGAATGCAGATTCCTTCCTCTCAGAGGCCTCTCCCTCCCCAGTCTGGGGACAATGTCTGCAGCTCAGCCCAGCTGCTGGCAGCTGCACTGGGGCACATGGATTGGGATCAAATCTGGGCACAGTGATCTGACACTGTGGAAAATAAGGGAGAGAGATGCTTCGGAAGGTCCTGGGCTGGATCCGTCCACTTGGGGCAGAGCCTTGGTCCTCTCAATTCCTCGGGAAATCCGGGTATAAAAGAGTAAGAATAAAGAAAGAGTAAGAGCAGCGTGTCCTTACCCAAACCCCACACACATCCCAAAGACCCCGCCAGTCCCTGCCCAATCCATGGCTCTCCGAAAGACGTTGGTTTTTCACCTGTCTGCAAAACCCGAGGTGGCTTTCAGCGACAGATAATTAAAAGGAAGTGAGAATTAAGCAGCTTTATTAAGGGGATAAAGGTTATCTGCCAAAGATGCAGCGCTGAGCGCTTCCCGGCAAATCTCTCGGCTCCGTGGATAAGTGGGAGGCCCTAGGACAGGCAGGGTGTGGGATGGGTGAGTGGCTGTATCAGGGAGAGGTGTTTTCCTGGAGGAATCGCCCGTGCCTCAGATGGATGGGCGCATGATTGGGATGAATGCAGGGCGCTGGCGAAGAGGTGCAAATGGCTGGCTGGGTAAATGGGATGGGACACGGATGGAGAGATTGCAGAGAGGATAACCAGGTGGAGCTGCGGCGCTCGGGCTCCTCGGGTGCCCCTCCTTCCTGCCGGATTATTCCTGCTGAGCCCGAGGCGACGGGCGCGGTGTGCTGCTCGTGGGACGGGGCGCTGGGCTGGAGGAGCAGCGGGACCCCGCAGCCCCAAAGCTGTGCCCGACTGCCCTCCCAGGCACTCCCGCAGCCCCAAAGCCGTGCCCAGCTCCTTCCCAGGCACTCCCGCAGCCCCAAAGCTGTGCCCGACTCCTTCCCAGGCACTCCCGCAGCCCCAAAGCTGTGCCCGACTGCCCTCCCAGGCACTCCCGCAGCCCCAAAGCTGTGCCCGACTGCCCTCCCAGGCACTCCCGCAGCCCCAAAGCCGTGCCCGGCTCTTTCCAGGCACTCCCGCAGCCCCAAAGCTGTGCCCAGCTGCCCTCCCAGGCACTCCCGCAGCCCCAAAGCCGTGCCCGGCTCTTTCCAGGCACTCCCGCAGCCCCAAAGCTGTGCCCGGCTGCCTTCCCAGGCACTCCCGCAGCCCCAAAGCCGTGCCCGGCTCTTTCCAGGCACTCCCGCAGCCCCAAAGCTGTGCCCAGCTGCCCTCCCAGGCACTCCCGCAGCCCCAAAGCCGTGCCCGGCTCATCGATCCCGCAGCCCCAAAGCCGTGCCTGGATGCCCTCCCAGGCACTCCCACAGCCCCAAAGCCGTGCCCAGCTCTTTCCCAGGCACCCCGCAGCCCCAAAGCCATGCCCGGCTCCTTCCCAGGCACTCCCGCAGCCCCAAAGCTGTGCCCGGCTCCTTCCCAGGCACTCCCGCAGCCCCAAAGCTGTGCCCGGCTCCTTCCCAGGCACTCCCGCAGCCCCAAAGCCGTGCCCGGCTCATCGATCCCGCAGCCCCAAAGCTGTGCCCGGCTCTTTCCCGGGCACTCCCGCAGCCCTTCCCGAGGCAGGAGCCCCGTTCCCCCCGGCCGATCCATTCCCCCGATTGGAGGGGTCCCGCAATGGGATTAGCGTGTGCCGGGGAAGGGCCACGGGGCCGGGAAGGACAAGGAGCCGCTGGCGGAGGTTCAAGGCAATGCCCGAGCCGAGCCGTGCGTGTTCCAGGCTCCATCCCCTCGTGTAATCTCGTTAAATGGTCAGGGAGCATTTCCCCTGCTTCTCCCTCCCCGCTAATTCCCCATTGAAACATCAAATAAGTTTCCCGAGGCTGCGGGGCAGCTCTGCCTGGTTCCAGTGGGAACGTAAAAAAGACATCATGAGCGATGGGAGGAAATCCCACGACATCCCGTATTTTCCAGACTTTCTGGGATTAATTTTCCCCAAGCTGCCTTGCACAAGGAGCAAAGGCATCACATTTTTACTTTAAACTCTCCTGGACACATGAAAATAAGGATGAAATGGGGTGACTTGCCTGGAAATGCAGCAGGGCAAGCGGTAAACTGAGGACACTGAGGACACTCCCCACATGGAGTGAGCATTGCAGTGGCCAAAATCTCTGCATTCAAAAATCCTGGGTTTGAACATCTTCTGGTGAAATGAGCTGTTACAAAAAACAGCGGTGGAAATGATGGAAATTTCACCTTCTCCCTCTTTGCAAACCGTTTGTGGCAAAAAACCTCCTTGTCCCTGTGTCACTGTCATCCCAGCAGGGATGGGTGAGGATTTCACCGGGGGTCTACAAGGGACCATGGCACCAGACCCCCTCTGCACGGTGTGATTTTAGAGTAAAAGCTGAATAAATCACTAAATAAGTGAGCCCTGATGCTGTGGGATGAATACGGGTGACTTGCACCAGAGCCCCTCTGCACGGTGTGATTTTATTGTAAAAGATGAATAAATCATTGGATAACTGAGCCCTGATGCTGTGGGATGAATATGGGTAACCCTGGCACCAGAGCCCCTCTGCACGGTGTGATTTTATTGTAAAAGATGAATAAATCATTGGATAACTGAGCCCTGATGCTGTGGGATGAATATGGGTAACCCTGGCACCAGAGCCCCTCTGCACGGTGTGATTTTATTGTAAAAGATGAATAAATCATTGGATAACTGAGCCCTGATGCTGTGGGATGAATATGGGTGACCCTGGCACCAGAGCCCCTCTGCATGGTGTGATTTTATTGTAAAAGAGGAATAAATCACTAAGTAAGTGAGCCCTGATGCTGTGGGATGGATATGGGGATGCTGATGGGCGATGGGGGACTGGCAGTCTGATAAAGCTCTTCCCAACTCTGCTAAAACCTCATCCTGGGATTAATTTGGGCTGCGATGCTCCTGTGCCTCAGTTTCCCCGCCGCAGGAGCTGGGTGAGCACAGCCTTGGGCACACGGGTACGGGTCTGATCCCGCTCCCAGCCAGCACCCCCACCGAGAGCCGAGCCGGATCCAGCCCTTGGATCTGCCCCATCCTTCCCCCACTCCATCTCTATTGATTTAATAAGATGGAGAGGAATTAACGGGGCCGGAGCATTGGAATAATGAAAGATGAACAAAGGGGCAGCGCTAGCAAAGATGCTGCCAGCTTTTAATGATGAGGCCGGGCAGATCCCCCGCCAGTTGTCCCTTTGGAGTGGCGATTAAGAACATACTGTTATTGTTAAGGCAGGGAGATAAATCCCTGCACCGTTTCTGATGTGATCAGCCGGGGCTTCTCCCTACAATTTGTGATCCTATTGTGGACGGTGTTTGCCCTGGGCAAGGAGAGTCTGGGAACCACTTATGAACCATCCTTTGGTCATTAGTCTCCTCATTAGGAGAGAACAATGTGGGGAAAAAAAGATAATTGAAGGGAGCAGCGGGCTGATGGTGCACTCAGGCCTTGCCCAGCGCTGCCTCAATGCTTAGTTTGTTTATAATTCCCAATTAATTTCAAATGCGCAGGTTTGGGATGCTCTCGACACCTGGAATTGCAGCCCCTGCGAGCAGGGGCTCCAGGGCTGTGCGTGACGGGGGGAGCAAGGATCATCTTGAGTATTAATTGATTTTTGGGGGCTCTCCCAGGCTTTGCTGTCAGACGGATGTAGCCCCATGGAATCATGGAATTGTGGGCCTGGAAAAGACTTTTAAAGGTCATCCAGTCCAACCACAGCCTGTAGCCAGCTCTTGCATTCAACCCCCGCGGTGTTTGGAGGGACCCCAGGCAGCAGGGAAGGGTGAGGGTGCTGGGATCAGCACGTCCCGCTCCCTCATTCACATCTGGCTGAGATTTGGGGCCAGATGTGCCATGGAGGAGTGGGGCACGGAGGAACGGCCCCACTGGGGTCAGGGACACCAATGTCCCCAAGGAAAGGCTGGGCAGAATGCAGTCCTGCCTGGCCTGGCTGCTGCCTGGACATGTCCCCCTGGGTGACAATCAGCCCGGGCTGGCTGCGGGCTCTGCCCCGGGCAGGAGGAGGGGGAAAAGCCCTAATTCCTCAGGATGCTCGATATTATCAAGTGCTAATGAGACCTGGATGGGGCTGAGGTGCTTTGCAGGCCATTATCCCAAATTAACCTGACAATGAAGCCGGGGAGCGGTGTCTGAGGGGCGGCTCGGGTGTGTATTGGCCGTCTGGGCTGGGGACGGGGGGGGGGGGGGGGATGCTGTCCTCTGCCTCCCCCCGGAGCACAAACCGAGGGCCTTGGGTTTTGCGGGGATCGTTTTCCACTGGTGCACACAGAATCGTGGAATGGTGGGGCTTGGAAGGGACCTTGGAGTCCATCTCGTTCCACCCCAGGCCGTGGGCAGGGACACCTTCCACTATCCCAGGGTGCTCCAAACCCTGTCCAGCCTGGCCTTGGACATGTTGAATTGGCCCCCGGGGAGGCTTGACAGGCAGGACATAAAATGAGGTGACAGGGACGGAGAGAATGGGGACAGTCTCCTTCAGGCCAGCGTTTGGGATGACATTCTTCGAGGAAACTCACCTGTTCCCAAGTTTTCCTGTCCTTCTCGTGCTGCTACTGGCACTGGGCTCTGGCAGGGGGATTTTGGGGTGGCCTTGCCCTTGTCACCTGGAACAAAGTGTTCCTAGTGCTCTCCAAGGCCCTCAGAGTGCAAGGTGGTGCCCTTGCCCCTGTCCTCGCCCCAGTTTGGGGCTGTTGGTGGGACCCTGCGAGGTGCTGAGGATCCAGAGACAGCTCAGATCCTCCTGCTCCAGGAGAGATGGGGTTTGCCAGGAGTCAACTCCAGCACCTTGCTCTGGAGCTCCCTGCAGCCCCCTGGGCCCTGGCTGAGGGTGACAGAGCTGAGGGTGACAAAGCTGAGGCAGGGTGGCTCCCAGGGCACAGAGCACCCGCGGTTACTGTTGCTAGCCCGAGCAATTTATCTTGTCCAGGCTTCAGGGTGAAGGAATAGGATCACATCCATTATCCTCCTTGGAGGGAACCTGTGCTCCTCTTCTCACAGCAAAGATGGATCCCCATTCCCCTCTCCCTACAGGATTCAGGGGGATCCAGTCTGGAAAGGGGCAAATCACCAGCTCAGGGAGCCAGGGGGTTTGAGGACATTCCTAATTGCCCCTTACTGGTTTATGGATTATTATTTATGCTTACTAGGGATTAGCACAGAAGACACATTTGCAAAAATCTGACATAAGGCCAAAATTTGATGTTTGGAATCCCATTTTTAAGGCAATTTTTATTAAAAGACAAGCTCGGGATTTCAGCCCCCTCGGGCTGGCAGTGCTGGGGCAGTTATCCTGGGGAGCAGGAGCACACGCCCGGCTCATCAGCACCGGCAGCCTGGGATCCTTCCTCCCCTCATCGAGAGGATGCTCCCAATCCCGGCCGTGTCTCCGCGCTGGCAGGAGCACTCGCGCCTCGGATTACAGATGCACCAAATCCTTGTCACGTTTTCGCGTGTGCTTGCTGTGGGTTTGGGGAAATTTCCGCCACCTCTTTCGCCCCGCTGGGATGGGTTTGCGGCTGGAAGAGGGATGGAAATGGAGCCGGGCTCTCCTCACCGGCGGAGAGGAGAGGTGTGAAATTTCTCATGGGCAAACAAGTGAGAGCTGCGGGGTGCCCAGAAGAAGGGGGACAGAAAAGATGAAGCGGGGAGGGGGGGAATGAGGAGGAGGAGAGAAAGCAGCAGCCAGGGAGGAACAAAAATCCCTAAAGCACCAACCTGGATTGAAGAGTGGGGCGTTTTCTATGGGGGGATTGTAAAATGCGCTCTCTCTTTCCCCTTGGCAGGGGGGAAAAGGGCCCCCCCTCTATCTGATAGTCATTAGCATCAATTAGCCCCGTTTGAAGTAGGCAACATCTTTGTCTCTTTGCAAAAAAAGAAATAAAAAAACCTTTCAGGGAGCCCATAATAACATCTGGAGCAGGAGAGGCTGAACTCGAGTTCCCCACTTTCATCTCTTGTCGAGGGACTTGGAATGTTAATGCAGCCTCATTCTTTAATGGAGTTATCAGGAAATGCTTTTCACCTCCTTCCCTTTGCTCACGGGGGATGTTTACAAAGGGCTGGGGGCTTTTTGGGGGGCTTTTTGGGTTGTTGTTTTGTTGTTGGGATTTTTTTTTTACCCTGGCCTTAAGAAACTCCCCCTAAGAGACTCCCCCGCTTCCCCTTTCATTTTCTGTGCTCTTGCAAAACCAAACTGGAATAAAACAGAATGAATATAATATAGTGAATAAAATAAAAGAAATAAAATAACCACCACCAAAAACCAAAGAGGATCAGATCCCATCCTTTCATCCCCTCTCCTTGGAGGGGCTGGGGCCAGTGGTCGGAGCTGGTGTGGGCAGGGGAGGTGGGGGGTCCCGGCCCGAGCCCCCCGCTCTGCCTGGCTGCTGGGTGCTACATTTCCCAAGTCATTACCAGCGAGTGAAAATTTCCAGCTTTCCCACCAAAATGCATTAGCTGAGCACACAGCACTAATGGGAAACAGGATGCGTCATTAGGCAGCGGCTTCGGCCGAGACGGAGCAGCCGAAGGGAAAAGTCAGCCGCGGTTTGGCTGCTTGCGCAACCCGGCAGCTCCCTGTCCATCCCAGAGGCTGTTCCCTGTCCATTCCATCCCAGCAGATCCCTGTCCATCCCATCCCGACAGCTCCCTGTCCATCCCAGCAGCTCCCTGTCCATCCCATCCCGGCAGCTCCCTGTCCATCCCAGCAGATCCCTGTCCATCCCAGCAGCTCCCTGTCCATCCCATCCTGCAGCTCCCTGTCCATCCCAGCAGCTCCCTGTCCATCCCATCCCGGCAGCTCCCTGTCCATCCCAGCAGATCCCTGTCCATCCCATCCTGCAGCTCCCTGTCCATCCCATCCCGACAGCTCCCTGTCCATCCCATCCCGACAGCTCCCTGTCTATCCCATCCCAGCAGATCCCTGTCCATCCCAGAGGCTGTTCCCTGTCCATTCCATCCCGGCAGCTCCCTGTCCATCCCAGCAACTCCCTGTCCATCCCATCCCGGCAGCTCCCTGTCCATCCCAGCAGATCCCTGTCCATCCCATCCCGGCAGCTCCCTGTCCATCCCAGCAGCTCCCTGTCCATCCCATCCCGGCAGCTCCCTGTCCATCCCAGCAGATCCCTGTCCATCCCAGAGGCTGTTCCCTGTCCATCCCATCCCGACAGCTCCCTGTCCATCCCATCCGGCAGCTCCCTGTCCATCCCATCCCGACAGCTCCCTGTCCATCCCATCCGGCAGATCCCTGTCCATCGCAGCAGATCCCTGTCCATCCCATCCCAGCAGCTCCCTGTCCATCTCAGCAGCTCCCTGTCCATCCCAGCAGCTCCCTGTCCATCCCAGAGGCTGTTCCCTGTCCATCCCATCCCAGGGCCTCCCTGTCCATCCCAGCAGCTCCCTGTCCATCCCATCCCAGCAGCTCCCTGTCCATCCCAGGGGCTGTTCCCTGTCCATCCCAGAGGCTGTTCCCTGTCCATCCCATCCTGCAGCTCCCTTTCTATCTCAGGGGCTGTTCCCTGTCCATCCCAGCAGCTCCCTGTCCATCCCTGTCCATCCCAGCAGCTGTTCCCTGTCCATCCCATCCCGACAGCTCCCTGTCCATCCCATCCCGACAGCTCTCTGTCCATCCCATCCCGACAGCTCCCTGTCCATCCCATCCCGACAGCTCCCTGTCCATCCCATCCCGACAGCTCCCTGTCCATCCCATCCCGGCAGTTCCCTGTCCATCCCAGCGGCTGTTCCCCGTCCATCCCAGAGGCTGTTCCCTGTCCATCCCATCCTGCAGCTCCCTTTCTATCTCAGGGGCTGTTCCCTGTCCATCCCATCCCAGGGCCTCCCTGTCCATCCCAGCAGCTCCCTGTCCATCCCAGAGGCTGTTCCCTGTCCATCCCAGGGGCTGTTCCCTGTCCATCCCAGCAGCTCCCTGTCCATCCCAGAGGCTGTTCCCTGTCCATCCCAGGGGCTGTTCCCTGTCCATCCCAGAGGCTGTTCCCTGTCCATCCCATCCTGCATCTCCCTGTCCATCCCAGCAGATCCCTGTCCATCCCATCCCAGCAGCTCGCTGTCCATCCCAGCGGCTGTTCCCTGTCCATCCTGGCAGCTCCCTGTCCATCCGTCTGTCCATCTGTCCTGCCAGGGACATCTGTCTGCCCTGCCTGCAGCTCGCCCATCCCAACAACCTCAACAGAGATCCTTTAATAGCCTCAGCAGCTCCAACATCGCTTTCCATGGGAATCGGAGCAGCAGTCACAACTTATTCTAAAGAGCAAAAATAATCCATTTATTTAACAACCTTTTAATAAAACAACCCAAAACCTCATATAATGATACCTGTGTTCAATCTCACACACCCTCTGTCAAAAAAGCCAGGAGCTGTGAATCTACAAGGATTTTTTTTTCCAAGGTGACTCTTTTTTTTTGGGAGAGGCTTCAGCACTCACCCAGCTTTGAACGTGTGATTCCAATTAAGGCCGTGGTTCCACAGCAGTGGGATCAGAGCTGCCTGTTTGGATAAGGAGCAATAAAGCAGCAGCTGTATTTATTCACTTATTTGGAAGCTGCTGGGGAAGACAGGATGCTAAAAGGCAGGAAAAAACGTGTTTTAAAGGCAAACTTAAGAGACTCTTTTGTCTCCTGCAGGCATCCACCTCTCTGAGGATCCTGTAGCCATCACCAGGGTGCTTCCTCGTGAGCAGGATAATCCTGCCTGTGTATTCCTATCTGCTTTGAAATTCCTATCTGCTCAAAAATACAGAGATTTTTACAATTATTTCTATGGATTGTGCAGGCCAAAAAAACTTTAAATGGCAAGAATCCCTATTTAAGGCAGGATTTACTGGGTATGGCCTGGGAACCTGTGCACGCAGAGATGGTTAATGCCGTGTTATTAAACCACAGGGGAGTTTGGCTCTGTGTTTACTAACCTGGAGACTCCAGCATTTCTCTGTGTTTGCGTATGCTGGACTGAATTTCCAGTGAGAATTTGGTGGGATTGGAGCAGGAATCCCACCTGGGAGAGGTGTCTGTGCCATCCACAGCTCCCTGTCAGCCCATGTGGCCGTGCCTGGTTCTGAGGGTGTCACACAGGGATGGCACCAGTTCCATTTCCAGAGCACGGTCACCTCGGATCCCGTGCGAGCTCCTGGGGTGCTTGTCCCCTGTCCCAGATATTCCTGCACACTCCAGCACACCTGGACAGGTACAGACACATTTCCCTTGGCACAGGGGCACAGTGTGCTAGCACAGCCTGTCCTGGGGTCCGCAGTCCATGCCCTGAGGAGTGTGGCCAGGGGATGGTGTGGGTGCTCCTGGGAGGCCCAGGGATGTCAGAGGAGTTTGGGAATGAGACCTGGGGGAGACTGCAGGGGTCCCTGTCGGGTGTGCGTGGGGAAGGAATTGGTGCTGGTGTGAGGTATCCTTTGGGAAGGAGTTTGGGTGATGTTCTGGATGTCTCTGAGGAGGGAGCAGGTGTTGGTGTGGGGGTCCATGAGGAAGGAACCATTATCCATGGGGGCATCCACGGGGAAGGAGTGTCAGTGTGGGGGTCCATGGGGACAGAGCACTGTGACTGTAGGGGAAGATACAGGACGGGTGACTGTGGAGGTGACAGCAGGGAAAGAGGGGTGTCCATGGGGTGTCAGGGTGCAAGGACAGGTGTCTGTGGAGGAGCTGGCAGGGAAGGAGAGTTGACATGGAGTGTGGCACGGCTGTGGGGTGTCCATGGGGAATGGCGGACGTGTGGGGCTGGCAGTGTGGAACCAGGGTCTCCATGGGGTGCTGGTGAGGAAGGAGAGGTGTCCACAGAGGGGCTTGGGTGTAAGGAGGGTTTCTGTGGGAGCATTGGTGGGGAAGAAGGGGTGTCCATGTGGAAACTGGGGTGTCCTTGGGGATGTTGATAGGGCAGCAGGGGTGTCTGTGGGGTGTCGGTAGGGAAGCAGGGGTGCCCGTAGGGGAGCAGGGCTATCGATGGGGAAGCAGGGGTGCCTGTGGGGTGTCGGTAGGGAAGCAGGGGTGCCTGCGGGGCGCCCTGGCAGCCAGGGGGTGTGTGCAGCCCCCGCCGCCCCCCCGCCGCCGCTTTGCATAGGAGCGCGGCTGTCCCCGGCCCCCCGCCCTCCATATAAGCAGCCGGGGCGGCGGCGGCCTCACCGGCCCGGCCATGCTGCAGAGCCCGGCGCGCCCCCGGCCCGCGCCGCCGCCCCCCAAGACCCCGTTCCACATCGAAGCGCTGCTCGCCCGGGAGCCGCCGCGCCGCGGCCCCGCCGCCTCCGTGAGCCCCGCGCCGCCGGCCCCGCGCTGGCCCGCGGCGGGACCCGCAGCGGCCCCGGCAGCGCCACGGCCAGCGGGGCTGGCACCGCTGCCCGGCGCCTGGGGCTGGGGCTGGGGCTGGGCCGGTGCAGGTGAGCGGGGCCCGCTGGGGCGGGGGGTGCGCGGCCGGGGCGCGGAGCGGGGTGCGAGCACCGAGCGGGGATGAGCGCACCGAGGGGGGGTACCGTGCACCGAGCGGGGATGAGCGCACCGAGCGGGGATGAGCGCACCGAGCGGGGATGAGCGTACCGAGCGGGGTGCGAGCACCGAGCGGGGATGAGCGCACCGAGCGGGGATGAGCGCACCGAGGGGGGGTACCGTGCACCGAGCGGGGATGAGCGCACCGAGCGGGGATGAGCGCACCGAGCGGGGATGAGCGCACCGAGCGGGGATGAGCGTACCGAGAGGGGATGAGCGCACCGAGCGGGGATGAGCGTACCGAGGGGGGGTACCGTGCACCGAGCGGGGATGAGCGTACCGAGGGGGGGTACCGTGCACCGAGCGGGGATGAGCGTACCGAGCGGGGTGCGAGCACCGAGCGGGGATGAGCGCACCGAGAGGGGATGAGCGCACCGAGCGGGGATGAGCGCACCGAGAGGGGATGAGCGTACCGAGAGGGGATGAGCGCACCGAGCGGGGATGAGCGTACCGAGCGGGGTGCGAGCACCGAGCGGGGATGAGCGTACCGAGAGGGGATGAGCGTACCGAGAGGGGATGCAGTGCACCGAGAGGGGATGCAGTGCACCGAGCGGGGATGAGCGCACCGAGGGGGGGTACCGTGCACCGAGCGGGGATGAGCGTACCGAGAGGGGATGAGCGTACCGAGGGGGGATGAACGCACCGAGCGGGGATGCAGTGCACCGAGCGGGGATGAGCGCACCGAGCGGGGATGAGCGTACCGAGGGGGGATGAGCGTACCGAGCGGGGATGCAGTGCACAGAGCGGGGATGAGCGTACCGAGAGGGGATGAGCGTACCGAGGGGGGATGAGCGTACCGAGCGGGGATGCAGTGCACCGAGCGGGGATGAGCGTACCGAGGGGGGATGAGCGCACCGAGCGGGGATGAGCGCACCGAGCGGGGATGAGCGCACCGAGCGGGGATGAGCGCACCGAGCGGGGATGCAGTGCACCGAGCGGGGGTACCGTGCACCGAGCGGGGATGAGCGTACCGAGCGGGGGTACCGTGCACCAAGCGGGGATGAGCGCACCGAGAGGGGATGAGCGTACCGAGCGGGGATGAGCGCACCGAGCGGGGATGAGCGTACCGAGCGGGGGTACCGTGCACCAAGCGGGGATGCAGTGCACCGAGCGGGGACGCGCACACCCAGCGGGGCTGCAATGCACCGAGCGGGGGTGCCGCCCACGGGGAAGGGGTGCGGGACCTTCCCGCCGGGGTCTGGGTCACCCAAAATCGCTTCGTTCCCCCCGCTGCCGTTGTAGTTTCGTTCCCTGTAGGCTCTGGAGCGGCCCCGAGGTGAAGCGTTGGGCTGCGGTTGTGGGACATGGAAGGAGAGGGAAAACTTTCCTTACAGTTTTTTCCCCCTCTGTAAGTGATCAATATAGCGAGACCAAAAACGAACTTTTTATCTGGGATTTTTTTGTTTATTTGTTGGGTTTTTTTATGTTGCAAGGCAATTTCTAACATGCCTGATCTCCCTGAACACTTTGATAAAGACCCTGTGGTCGATTCCTAAAGATGCTACAGGATGTTACTAATCTCAGTCCCCAGCCCAGAAACTGGTGCAGGATATCCCAACTCACTGCTTACATTTGAGAGTGAGACAAAAACTTGGAATAATTTTAATAGTAAAGTGACAGAGCTAAACAGAGTATTCCACCTTCCACTAGGAAGGTGTCAGAGGTTGGAACTGGATGATCCTTAAGGCCCCTTCCAACCCTGAGCAATCTAACTCTGTGAGATTTTATGGGTGACTTTACACACACTGGCATTTATTTCTCCTTTCATATATCAGGAAGGCAGTTCGCTGCCAGTGTTTCAATCAAAAACCTGCTGTAATTTCCCAAAGCCTCATTCCCAAAATGAATTTCTCCACTTCTGCTGCTGTGTGAGTCCCTCTTCTCCCAAATTTGACCTCATCCCTTTCTAATTTTCCTTCCTTTGCAATTTTTCACTCACAGAAGCGAAACTGCCAAGTGTTTTGCGGCACCTGGCCCTCAAAACTTCATATTTTAGTGCAGAAACTTTTAAGGGAAAATGGTTTTGTTTACTGTGGGTAAAATTTACACTGTGGTGGTGGATGATACTGCCTGATCCATCAGGCTCTGTTTTCACCATAACTTTGTAAGGACAACGACCAATTGATTTTAACAAATATCCCTATTCAGAGTATTTTTCTTGAATTTAAGTATTCCATTTTAGCATTCAGAGCATGATCTTGCTGTTGTCCAGGCAAAACCTGCAGCAAGGCCCATATTCTATGTGCATAAGGAGCTCCAGATTTGATCCTGATGTTACAATATTCAGATACCAAAACTATTTGTTGATCTTTTATTAAGTACTTAGCACAGCTATTTTATATATTATTTCTTTCATGAGACAGCATCTGCTCAGTTGTGTTAATCTTTGTATTACATCAAACATACAGATATGAAAACATGGTTAAACAATTTGCAGAGCTATTTCCACTCAGCATTTCATGCTGGAAATCACACTTGCTATTATCCCAGTGTTAAAATAGAAACAAAAAGTGATGGGTGAAATGATTTTAATGATGAAAATAGTTTTAAGTGCAATTACAGCTGTTAAGCTGTCAGGTCTCCATCCCACAAATCCTTAAACACATGCAAAACTTACACCCAATTAATGAAAATAAGTAGGTCAAGGTGCAGGTTTGTGCCTGGAGAACGTGACAAGATCAGTCATTAAAGGAGAGATAAGTAGCTCGTGTGAATGGGGATCATTAAGTGCAGTATTTCCATAAAAGAGAAACCTGGCTTGCCACAATATTTTGGAACAGCAAAGATGGGGAGCATTAATGGGCTGATCCTGCCAGTGCATTCAGTGCTTTCCACGTGGAAAATCCCACTGGCTGTTATTAGTGGGTTATTTCAAGGGGAATCTGCTGCTTGGTGCTGGCAGGGGAAGCCGTGGTGCCATCAGTGCTGGCCTTGCCTGGCTCCTAAACCCTCCACGCTGCACTGTGAGCCCTGGAGGAGCTCTCCAGTGCAACCACGGGGGCATGCAGGGCATGGAATCGCGGAATGCTTGGGCTTGGAAGGGTTTTCAAGGACCAGCCCCTCTGCAGTGAGCAGGGACAGCAACTGGGCAGGGAGGATGAGGAATTAGGAAGGGGAGACGCCACTGCTCTTAGGCAGGTGCCAGCTGGTGCCATGGCGGTGCTGGTGGTGTATTGTATGTTAATTTATGTTAATTACGGTTGTCCTCCAGCCACAGCTGGAGAGGAGACAGGCCAGATACACTTGTTAGTCCTGCTAATTCCCTGCTATGCTGGGAACTTTATTGGAGACAGAAGTGCAGGATGTGGTCCTGCATGAGAGCTGGATCCTGGGCACTGACCCTACATGCCAAGGGAAGGGTAAAATCGGGGCCCAGTCTGGGCTAAACTCCCCCAAACTCTGAACATTTGTGATTCAGAGCTTCTTAAGATGGAGGGGGGATTTTTGTGTTCTGCAGCTCTTGAAGGAATTTATTATCCTGCTACAGGCAGAGGTCAAATCCTGCCCACCTTACTGAGTGCTGATTTCTTTGGGTCTGGCTGCATGTCCAGGACTGCCCTTGGTGGAGCCTGAGGGTAAAAGCATAGAACTGCCCCTCAGAAATAATCTGCTCCAGCTTTTCATGGGAAAGGGAGCCTAGATGAGATTATCTGGGTAGGGACAGGGCAGGGCCATCCCTGCTGGGTTTGGTAATACTTTCTCCCAGCTCCTTCAGTGCAGACCCCTTCAATTTTTGCTGCTTTCTCATAGGTCTGGACTTGTCTCACTGCGTTGGGACCAACTCGCTGGGCCCCGCTGGGCCTTGGAGGTCAGGGGGACCCTGCAAGATGAAAAGGGTCCGCACGGTCTTCAAACCAGAGCAGCTGGAGCGGCTGGAGCAGGAGTTCCTCAAGCAGCAGTACATGGTGGGCACAGAGAGAGTGGACCTGGCTGCAACTCTGCATCTCACAGAGACTCAGGTAAGGGATGTGGGAGCGGGGCTGGTGAACTGATCCTGGGCTGCTCTGCAGTGATGTTCCCGCTGGGAGGTGTGGTGGGAGGAGGACACGGTGCAAAGTGACCTGTGGGACACCCTGCTGCAAGATGACATGGGAGACGTGCCTGGAGTTTGGATGGTTTCTGGAGAAGATTTCTTAATGCATGAAGTGGAAAAAGAAGCATTCAGGAGCACAACCTTGCTGTGCTTTAGAGTTCGAGCTGGGTTGAACTGATGTGTCTGCATTGTTATGACCCTCTGGAGACTGTGCTTTGAATGTCCTTTTATGACACTGGACATAATTATTTTCCTGCTCTCCCAACAAATTCCTGCTCCTCCCACAGTAAATGGCTTGTTTAGTGTGGAAAGAAGGAGCTAGGTGATCTTCCCCAGCAGGATCTGAATTCAGCTGGGGAAAAGAGGGAGGAGAGCAAGGCCAGCTCTGGGGGAACAAGAGATAATTACTGGGGGGTCTCATCAGGCCCTCGGGCAGCTGCAGTCCTGGGGATGGGTTCAGGGGCTCCTTAGGGAGCTGCTTCCTTCACTTCGCTGGCCAGAACCTCCTCAGTGCAGCTGCATCCCCCTCTCCCCTGATCCTTTCCCATCACCACTTTGCCCTCCACAGTGTCACCTCCTCCTGTTCTCATTCACTATTTCCTGAGGGAATAATGCATGTCCCCATTTTAAGGAACTCTGCTTTTTGGGGATATTCGCCTCGGAAGTACGTGGCATTGGAAAAGGTCTCCTGGAGCCCTTGGATTAAGCTGTTGTGACTTTCCCCTCCAGGTGAAAGTCTGGTTCCAGAACCGGAGGATCAAGTGGAGGAAGCAGAGCATGGAGCAGAAGGCAGCAAAGCTGTCACAGTTTGGGGTGATCCAGCCAGCGAGCGCTGACTCCACGGACAGCAAGGACCACGAGGAGGACACCGTGGACGTGGAGCTCTGAACAGCCGAGGAGACCGGGCTGCTTTTTGATGCCTGGGGACCTGTCTGTGCTGCTTTAGTCCAAGTAAGACTCTGTGCTCTGGATCTGAGAGCTGGAGCTACAGGACTAAACTGCAGCCAGCTGAAAGGAACTCCCCGAATTTCTTTGGCTGCTGTTTGGTAGCTGTGGGCTGTAATTCCTGGGGCTCCATCACCAGGCTGGCTGTACTTAATGGCAGGGGATCTCCTGTTTGCTCTTGAAGCACCAGGACACACAGTTTCCAGCAGAGAAGCTGGGGTGACAATCAGGGTGTCTCTGATGCTGGGGTGACAATCAGAGAGTGACTCTGGTGCTGGGGTGACAATCAGAGAGTGACTCATACTGGGGTGACAATCAGAGGGTTACTCTGATACTGAGGGTGACAATCAGAGGGTGACTCTTGTGCTGGGGTGACAATCAGAGTGTCTCTGATGCTGGGCAGACAATGGGACTTTGAGGGCTTGGAGCACAAGGGCAATTAAAACCAGGGTCACTTATGTTATGTGTTGCTGTGTGCTCCAAACAGGAGGGAGGAAAATTTCCCTGACTGCTCCTTCTTCTTAACTTGACTCCCACGTTTGATGCTCAGATCAATCACAACCAAAAAAACCCCAAACTGGGAACCCTTTGCTCCCACCCACAGACTCATCGCTCCTCCAATGCGATGAGCAGGCTTTGCTCCTGCCCTGGAGCAGAAGTGCCTCCTCCTGTCAGTGCCTTGGCGTATCTGTGCCTTTTTTCTGGCTTCCCAAACCTGGATTCAGAGCCCGCTGGTCTCTGTCCCAGGGCACAGCCGTTCTTGCCCAAAGTGTGTGTGTGTGTGCTGCTGCTGCAGGAACAGGCGCCAGGGCTGGCTGAGGGATGGAGGCTGCTGTAAAAACCAGCTCCCAACACCTCTGCTGCTGCAGACGACCCCCTGCCCCTCGGCCAGATGTGCCATTCGGGCCCAGACGGCAGCGGCTCTGTTCTCCGCTCATTATCCGTGCAGGTGCCCTGGGACACAGCACCTGCAGTGCACGGAGCACATCTGGAACGGCCCGATGCAGTTAACAGCTGGATTTCTGGGGGGTGGGAGGGCTCTGGGGGTCAGGACTAAGGACTCAGGCTGTCACCTTGCCTTCCTATGGCTGCCCAGGGTAGCGGCCACCATGGCCCATCAGCTCAGGATAATTTATTCCGTCTCTTTCTGACCTACAACACTGTACATCACTTTACTCTTACATTGTTATTTATAGAAATATCTTTTCTTTTTTGCCTTAATAAGTGTCACTTATTTATTTGCTTTGTCTCGTGATAAAAATCAAGTTAATTTTTAAAAGAGAGCTGGAATGCGTGGAAAAAAAAACTAGAAGGAAAAATTTCCAAGTACTCACTTTAGTTTTCAATTGAAATTAATAACAAAAAACCAAAAAACCCAAATGTATTTTCATCCTTCTCAAAAGAGTTTGAAGGGTTTTTTCTTAATAAACTGTTTTGAACAAAATATATACTGAAGATCTTTTTCTCGATTGATGATCCCATATCAAAGTAGATGAAGGGAGTCACTGTCTCTGGGCTGGTTCCTGCAGAGATAAAACTACTTTTGCAGTAAGAGAGGTCATGTCTGGTGAATGTGGGGTGCTCATGCTCCTGGAGAACAAGGACCTGTGTCTGCAGGTGGATGTGGCCAAACCTTCTCTGCAGCTCCTGCTGTGCCAGCCTGAGGGGCTGGAGGTGTCCAGGGCAGGGAACGGAGCTGGGCAGGGCTGAGCCCCAAGAGCGGCTGAGGGAGCTGGGAAAGGGCTCAGCCTGGAGAAAAGGAGGCTCAGGGGAACCTTGTGGCTCTGCACAGCTCCTGCCAGGAGGGGACAGCCGGGGGGGTCGGGCTGTGCTCCAGGGAACAGGAGGAGAGAAATCACAGAATCCTTGAGACTGGAAAATTGCTCCAAGGTCATCAAATCCAAGCTGTGACTGATCCTCACCTTGTCCCCAGCCCAGAGCACTGAGTGCCATGTCCGATTCTTCCTTGGACACCTCTGTCACCAAAACTGTGGGAAAAACAAAAACCCTCCAACAACATTTTTAATGTTAGAGAGTCAAGGCATTACTTTATTATCTGGCCAGGATGGTGTGTCATGGAATGATTCTCTCTGCACACCCGGGCTATGTGTGGGTGAGATGATTTCTGTGGTACACCCTGGCCAGAACAACATCATGGCCAGATAATAAAGTAATGCCCTGACTCTCTAACATTAAAAATGTTGTTGGAGGGTTTTTCTTTTTCCCACCATTTTGGTGACACCTCCGGGGATGGGGACTCCACCACCTCTCTGGGCAGCCCCTGGCAAGGCTTGACCACCCTTTCCATGAAGAAATCACTGAGGATGGCCTCAGGTTGTGACAGGGAAATTCATTCACAGGAAGGGCCGTGCAGCCCTGGCACAGCTGCCCAGGGCAGGGGTGGAATCCTCATCCCTGGAGGGATTTCAAAGCCATATGGATGTGGCACCTGGGGACATGGGGCAGCGGTGGCTTTGGCAATGCTGGGGGAACATTGGACTCGTTCCCACATAAATATTCCATGAATGTCTGAGGATGTAATGGCAACAGGAGCGATGGCAGCATTACCCCACCTTGTCCTTGTAGCTCCCGCCATGGGCACAGTGTGATGGAGCACCGCCTGCGCTGGCTCCACCGGGGCTGGGTCCCGCAGCACAGCCAGGGAACGTGGCCCTGTTTGTCCCTTGTCACCCAGCCGGGCGGCCGGAGCAGCGGCCAGCCCTGCAGCCACGCTGTGGGTCAGTGTCCCTGCAGCCATGCTGTGGGTCAGTGTCCCTGCAGCCACGCCGTGGGTCAGTGTCCCTGCAGCCAAGCCGTGGGTCAGTGTCCCTGCGGCCACGCCGTGGGTCAGTGTCCCTGCGGCCACGCCGTGAGTCAGTGTCCCTGTGGCCACGCCGTGGGTCAGTGTCCCTGCGGCCATGCTGTGGGTCGGTGTCCGGCCACACTGTGGGTCAGTGTCCCTGTGGCCACGCCGTGGGTCAGTGTCCCTGCGGCCACGCCGTGAGTCAGTGTCCCTGTGGCCACGCCGTGGGTCAGTGTCCCTGCGGCCATGCTGTGGGTCAGTGTCCCTGTGGCCACGCCGTGAGTCAGTGTCCCTGCGGCCATGCTGTGGGTCGGTGTCCGGCCACACTGTGGGGCAGTGTCCCTGTGGCCACGCCATGGGTCAGTGTCCCTGCGGCCACGCCGTGAGTCAGTGTCCCTGTGGCCACGCCGTGGGTCAGTGTCCCTGCGGCCACGCCGTGGGTCAGTGTCCCTGTGGCCACGCCGTGGGTCAGTGTCCCTGTGGCCACGCCGTGGGTCAGTGTCCCTGCGGCCATGCCGTGGGTCAATGTCCCTGCGGCCACGCCGTGGGTCAGTGTCCCTGCGGCCATGCTGTGGGTCGGTGTCCGGCCACGCTGTGGGTCAGTGTCCCTGCGGCCACGCCGTGGGTCAGTGTCCGGCCCTGCAGCCACGCTGTGGGTCAGTGTCCCTGCGGCCACGCCGTGGGTCAGTGTCCCTGCGGCCACGCTGTGGGTCGGTGTCCCTGCGGCCATGCTGTGGGTCAGTGTCCCTGCGGCCATGCTGTGGGTCAGTGTCCCTGCGGCCACGCCGTGGGTCAGTGTCCCTGCAGCCACGCTGTGCGTCAGTGTCCCTGCGGCCATGCTGTGGGGCAGTGTCCCTGCGGCCATGCTGTGGGGCAGTGTCCCTGCAGCCATGCCGTGGGGCAGTGTCCGGCCATGTCGTGGGTCAGTGTCCGGCCACGCTGTGGGTCAGTGTCCGGCCATGCTGTGGGTCAGTGTCCCTGCAGCCATGCCGTGGGTCAGTGTCCCTGCAGCCACGCTGTGGGTCAGTGTCCGGCCCTGCAGCCACGCTGTGGGTCAGTGTCCCTGTGGCCACGCCGTGGGTCAGTGTCCCTGCAGCCACGCTGTGGGTCAGTGTCTGGGCCTGTGGCCATGCCGTGGGGCAGTGTCCGGCCATGTCGTGGGTCAGTGTCCCTGTGGCCACGCCGTGGGTCAGTGTCCGGCCCTGTGGCCATGCCGTGGGGCAGTGTCCGGCCCTGTGGCCATGCCGTGGGTCAGTGTCCGGCCCTGTGGCCATGCCGTGGGGCAGTGTCCGGCCCTGTGGCCATGCCGTGGGGCAGTGTCCGGCCCTGTGGCCGTGCTCCGGCTGCTGCCCTGGGCACGGAGGTGGCAGCTCCCGCCTTGTCACCGCGTGTCGCGTCCCCGCCGCGAGCCGACAGTGACATCTAGTGCCACCAAAGCACACCAAATCACTCCTCAAAGCCCCGGACACGGAGTGGTCCCAAATTCCCAACCCTGCTCCCGCCTGGTCAGCGAGGAGCGGGGCTGAGCCTCAACGCTGCACACTAGTAAATACAACCAAACACGCATTTCCCTGGACTTCAGGTTTTGCATACCCCCCAGCAGGAGGTACGAGGGCAGAGGGGCCACAGCAGCGTGTTTTGAAGGCTTTTTTGGGTAAACCGGGCCAGTTTTGGGCGCTCAGGGCAGCGGGCGATGCCTCCTCTCTCCACGAGGGGAGACCTCAAGTGAGGGGCAACTTGTGATCCCGCCTGACAGCGCTGACGGCTCTTCCTCTATCATTAAACATCACATAGGGGAGAGACAGCAAACTCCTGTACGATTTGGGGTGGCGGGGGCAGCGCCCCGGCCCCGTTTCGGGGTGTTTTGGCGCTGTTTCGGGGTGTTTTGGCGCTGTTTCGCGGTGTTTTGGCGCTGTTCTCGGACGCCGGCGGGGGCTGAGGAGCGGGGGGCCAAGATGGCCGCCGGCTCCCGCGCGCCCCGGGGCTGACGGGGGCGATGGCGAGCGCGGGCCCCTGAGGGGCGCAGGGGGCGGGGGAGGAGGAGGAGGAAGAGGAGGAGGAGGAGGAAGAGGAAGAGGCGCTGCCCGGCGGGTCAGGGCGGGGAAGTCGCCGCCCGAAGATGGCGGCCGCGGCGGGGGGACACGCCGGGGCTGCGGCGGAGGCGCGGTTCATCAGCAGCGCCAAGGTGAGCAGCCCGCGGGCTCCCCGCCGCGACGGTCCCTCCCTTCCCGCCCAGCCTGAGGGGCAGAGGGACCAGGAACCCCCAGGGTCCCCTCGGGATGGGGGGGTTCCCTCAGCCCCAGGGTATGACTCGGCTTCGGGCGCGTCCCTGACCCGCGATTGTCCCTCGGCAGGGAAAGGGCTTGTTCGCCACCAAAAACATCCGCAAAGGGGAAACAGTCTTCGTGGAGAGGCCGGTGGTGTCATCCCAGTTCCTCTGGAATGCCCTGTACAACTACCGAGGTGAGCGGCTGGCGCTGGTGGCACGTCCCCGTCCCTGTCACCTGTCCCGGTGAGGTGACCGCGGGACCCCAGAGGAGCTGCCCGTTACCAAAGGAAGGGTTTGGGTTTGTCTTAGCACCTCTATGGAGATGGCCTTGTTGCCTTTTCTGCCTCTGCACTAAACTGTTGCCAAGTTGAGGTGTCATCTGAGGGATAGCGACTTCCGTCAGCTCCGGAGGAACACGCCAGGTGCCGCCATAGAACCTTGGAATGGGTTGGGTTGGAAGAGGCTTTAAAGATCATATTCCATCCCTGCCGTGGGCAGGGACACCTTGCCCTAGACCAGGTTGCTCCAAGCCCCATGGCCTTGTTGCTCTCAGATGTTAGTACCAGTTGTGTTGTTTTTGCCCAGGGTTCTGGCCCCTTTCCTTTCCAAAGGTTTTTCTGTGCTGTCCGTCCATCCATCCGTCCGTCCATCCACCCATCCACCCATCCATCCATCCACCCACCCACCCACCCTTCCTGTCTCCCCACAGCCTGTGATCACTGCCTGCGGGCACTGGAGACAGCGGAGGAGAACGCCCAGCGCCTGCTGGGGAAGAGCTCCCTGGTGCTGCCTCACCCTGAGCAGTGCAGCATCCGGAAAGACCTGCACCAGCAGTGTCCCCGGTGCCAGGTAAGGGACTGGCAGGAGGGACCGTGGTCTGCTTGGGATCGCGGAGTCCTTTACATCCAGGCAGGTTCTTGTGCTGTCTGCCTTTCCATGCTATGGGCTGAAGAGCCAAGGCTCTGCTGGTTAGGGAGGGGGCACAGCAGGCTCAGCTGGATCTAGGAGCCCCTTTTCCTGCTGCCATAGTCAATGCCAACGCTGTCCCCTCACTGTAGGTGACGTACTGCAGTGCAGAATGCAGGCAGGCAGCTCTGGAGCAGTACCACCAGGTTCTCTGCCTCGGCCCGTCCCGGGACGACCCCACGCATCCCCTCAACAAGCTGCAGGAGGCATGGAGGTAGGGCCTGACCTGCCTGCTGCTCCACGGGCAAGCGAGGTGGCTCTCCTGGGCTGGCTCCTTGCTTTGCATCGCTGCACGAGGTGGCTGGAGGGTGGGGATGGCCGTGGGATACTGCCAGGCTCTTCCTCCTGGTTGGGTGACGTGGTGTTGGCAGCCCAAGGGTTTGGGCACACAGTTGAGCACTCCTTATTTTTCTCTCAGTAAAGAGCAACAAAGCACTGAGCTGCACATGCCTCACTCCTGCAGTTTTGTGGTGCTCCTGTAGATCTCCAGCTTCTGGGACATCCTCCTTGTAGCGTCCTGTGGGTCCATAAATTTCTGTCCCTGCTTTCAAAAATATTTGTCCCAGAGGGGATAAGCAACATCCCTGACCCAAATCTTGTCCCAAAGCCCAGCTGAGTTACAGGGATGGGAGGGGATTGTTTGTGTAGCTGGAGCAGGAAGGTGGGTGCATGTTTCTCCACTGGATCCCCACACAGTGGTACTGCGCTGACCACTTTGGTGTGATGGATCAGTGCAGGCCTGACCCCACATATGGCAGCTGCCTGTGCCTGCCTCCAGCTTTTCATTTCCATACCAGCCCTGACCTGCTCATCTCTTCTCTGTTCTTCTCCCACAGAAACATGCATTATCCCCCAGAGACTTCCAGCATCATGCTGATGGCCAGGATGGTCGCCACCATCAAACAGGTACGGTGGGTAGTTTTGTTATCTCGTTGGGGATGTTATTCCCAAGGCTCTGTTTCCTTGGCCTGACTTTTCAGTGTTTATGCTGACAATCCTCCCTCTCTCTGGGCTGGGAAGGAGAGTGGTGTTGGTGCAGTGCCTCTGTTTGATTCCTTTGTCAGGCTAAAGACAAGGAGTGGTGGATCAAGGCCTTCTCCCAGTTCTGCAGCAAGACAGCAAATGAAGAAGAGGAGATTGTGCACAAGCTGCTGGGGGACAAATTTAAGGTAAGACCCAGCAGCTCTTGAATCCTCAAGCCTTCCTTCTCCTGTCTGTGTCTGTGAGCCCACGGGTCCAGAATCCTCATTGCAGCAGGGATGGGAAATGCTGGAAATTCCAGGCTTAAAGGGAGGGCTCTGACAGTGAGGAAGGGGGTTGCTTAGAGGGTTTTGGCCTTTTGGTGCTTCCATGGGATGTGCTGCTCCTTCCTGTAAGGGAGATGTTTCTGCAGTGGGCTGGGACAGTGTGATATTTAGCTGCTGAGTAGGAGGCTTTTGCTGCTAAAATGGGTGGATTTCACCACTGTGAGGGCAGCAGCCTCCAGCCATGCAGGGCAGGCTGAGGAGCCTGAATCCTTCCGGAGCCTCTGGGCTGTGCTGGGCTCAGCCTCAGCCCCAGCCTGGGGCTGACACCCACAGCACCTCCCGCTCTGACCGTGCTGCCATGTCCTGCCAGGGCCAGCTGGAGCTGCTGCGCTTGCTCTTCACCGAAGCCCTCTATGACGAGTATCTCAGCAGGGTGAGTGGATCTGCCTCCCAAATAGCCCAGGAGCGTGGGCCAGGGCTTCTCCTGGGACTCTGCCTGTTCCCTGCTTTCCCCAAAGCTCCCTGTGGCATTTGAGGCATTGCAGAACAGGGTGCTCCTGCAGGCTGGCCTGGACTCTGTTCCTTTCTCCTCTCCCTTCTGCAGTGGTTCACTCCAGAAGGCTTTCGATCCCTCTTTGCCCTCGTTGGGACCAATGGCCAAGGCATAGGAACCAGGTAATGGGGCTTTGTGGGTGCTCCTTGTGGCGCTGTGCAGATGTGGAATGTAAATGGCTGGGTTTAAGAGAGGGGAAGGGAGAGAGACTTAAAAACTTTATCCTGGCTGTGTCCAACCATTTCACATTCCTCTGCCAGACCTCAGCTGCTCAGAGCCACCTTGGATCCCCTCTGTGAGATCCCACTGTGTGCTGACAGTACTGTGGGACTGTAACAGTGTCTGCTGCTTTGGACAGCACTATGGGACTGTGACAGTGTCTGCTGCTTTGGACAGCACTGTGGGACTGTGACAGTGTCCCCTGCTCCCTGACAGCACTGTGGCACTGTGACAATGTCCCCTGCTCCCTGACAGCACTGTGGGACTGTGACAGTGTCCTGCTGCTTTGGACAGCACTGTGGGACTGTGACAGTGTCTGCTGCTTTGGACAGCACTGTGGGACTGTGACAGTGTCCCCTGTTCCCTGACAGTACTGTGGGACTGTAACAGTGTCTGCTGCTTTGGACAGCACTGTGGGACTGTGACAGTGTCCCCTGCTCCCTGACAGCACTGTGGGACTGTGACAGTGTCCCCTGCTCCCTGACAGCACTGTGGGACTGTGACAGTGTCCCCTGCTCCCTGACAGCACTGTGGGACTGTGACAGTGTCTGCTGCTTTGGACAGCACTGTGGGACTGTGACAGTGTCCCCTGCTCCCTGACAGCACTGTGGGACTGTGACAGTGTCCCCTGCTCTCTGACAGCACTGTGGGACTGTGACAGTGTCTGCTGCTTTGGACAGCACTGTGGCACTGTGACAATGTCCCCTGCTCCCTGACAGCACTGTGGGTCTGTGACAGTGTCCTGCTGCTTTGGACAGCACTATGGGACTGTGACAGTGTCTGCTGCTTTGGACAGCACTGTGGGACTGTGACAGTGTCTGCTGCTTTGGACAGCACTGTGGGACTGTGACAGTGTCCCCTGCTCCCTGACAGCACTGTGGGACTGTGACAGTGTCCTGCTGCTTTGGACAGCACTGTGGGACTGTGACAATGTCCCCTGCTCCCTGAGAGCACTGTGGGACTGTGACAGTGTCCTGCTGCTTTGGACAGCACTGTGGGACTGTGACAGTGTCCCCTGTTTCCCGACAGCTCCCTGAGCCAGTGGGTGCACGCATGTGATGCTCTGGATCTGCCCATGCTGCAGCGGGAGGAGCTGGACGCCTTCATCGACCAGCTCTACAAGGATATTGAGAAGGGTGAGGCTCTGTGGGAGTGCAGGCACAGGGCAGGAAGCCTCGGGATACAAATCTTTGTCCTCCATCCCCTCCCAGTGGGAGGGAAAGGCTCTTGGGAAAGCACTCTCCAGCACCCGGCCCCAAAGCGGTGCTGGTTGTGGGTGTGCTGTGTTGATGGACATCCTTTCGTGCTCGTGGGTGGAAGAGCTGGAATGGACCATGTAAAGCTCTAACCCCTCTCTCTGCTGCAGAGTCTGGAGAGTTCCTCAACTGCGAGGGATCAGGGCTTTACGTGCTCCAGAGCTGCTGTAAGTAACACAAGGACTGGGAGGAAAACTAGGAGTGAGGGGGGAGGTGTCCCATGCTAGGCTGGCTCCCCTCTCCCTAACAGCCTCTGGAGAAAAGGCTTTGTGCTTGCCATCCATGGGATGAGATAGGATGGGGTGGGATGTGATGGGTGCTGCTCTCTGTGTCCCCTGGCACCTTGCCCAGCTGTGGAATGGCCATTCCTGGCTTGGATGCACTCAGATGTGATGTGGGTTCTAGGAGCCACTTAGGCACTTAGCAAAGAGATTGTATTGCCCATAGGTAACCACAGCTGCATCCCCAATGCCGAGACATCCTTCCCAGAAAACAACTTCCTCCTGCATCTCACTGCTCTGGAGGACATCGAAGCAGGAGAGGTGAGACAGCAGGGCCTGGGTGGACCTCAGGTGACACCACAGATGGCATCATCCCTGTGTTCCCTACATCCCACATGGACCCCAGCCCCAATACCTCCTGTGTCCAGCATCATCCTGGCAGAGGAATTCAATCCCCGTCCCATGCAGGGGCTGCCAGACCCCATGTTTCTGCCTGACTCTGAGAGGGACTGAGACAAATCCTGCTGCTTTGGGGTCATGGGCAGTGATTCTGAGCCCAACCCATTTCTGTTTGCTCACAGGAAATCTGCATCAGTTACTTAGATTGCTGTCAGAGGGAGCGGAGCAGACACAGCCGCAACAAGATACTCAGGTAGGGGCTGCCTGCAGGTACCGGGGAGACTCCTCCACACCCCTTTACACCGCAAACAGTCCATCAGGGCAGCATCCCCACCCCCAGGCTGTGTGTGCCTTGGGATGTGGCTGTGCACGGGCTGCTGTGAACTTCAGGGTGCTCGTGGCAGGGTGTGTGTGCAGCACATGGTGCTTGTGGGGCTTTGAGCTCCTTGTAATGTGTTGTAGCCTCAGGGACCAAGGATTTGGGTTCCCCCTCTCTCTGCAGACTTGCACCGCTCTGCAGCTCACTCCTGCAGACCTTTCCTTTTCCTTCTCTGGCCCTCAATGGTAGAGGTTCCTGCTGGTGGTCACTGTCCCCATGTCCCATCACTCCTGTGGGGCTGAGAAATCCTCCTCTCCACCTGGAGTACCTTTAGCCCACCTGGGCCAGGAGGGTGGAACCCCCAAACTCCTCTGGCTTGGACATATTTAGCCCCTTCCTGGCTGTTCCCTTCCCAACCCCCTGCGCTGCAGCAGTGTGGGATTATACCTGTCTCAACACCATCCCTCTGTCTCCTGCCTGCCCACCTTCCAGGGAGAACTATTTGTTTACCTGCTCGTGTCCCAAGTGCCTCGCGCAAGCCGACGACGCTGACGTGACGTCGGACGAAGAGGAGGAGGGTGAAGGAGAGACGGACGATGCCGAATTGGAGGATGAGATGACTGATGTGTGATTCTGGCCCCCGGCGAGAGGAGAGGGAAGGGACAGGACGGGAAAGGAAGGACCTGGGGGTTCCTCTGAGAGGCAGCAGCTTTAATACTAGGAACAGGGTTGTGTTGTGGGGTCGGGTGGGCGCCACGTGCTGGAGGTGCTGGAGTGGGGCAGCCGGGAGCCGGAGGCAGGCCCTGCTCCTGCCTGTCCGTGTTGTCCACGTGTGTGTGTGTGTGTGTCAGGCTGTCCCCATCCTCCCTGTGAGGACAGGCTGTGAGCTGGTGTCCCTCCACCACATCCCAGTTCCCAGCGGGGCTGGCTGGTGCTCCCAGGGGAGGTGGGAGGAGAGTGGGATCCAGCCAGCCCCTGGGACACCACACTGGTCACCTGTGATGCTGCTCCGCCGTGTCTGTGCTGGCCGTGGATGCGGAGGAGCTTGTCCTTCCCACCCTGCAGGGACGAGGGGAACGTGTGTATGTGTGTGTGTCCGTGTGTCTGTGCACGAGGGGTACTATTTAATGTCTATATTAGCACTATCTACCCACTGTGGAGCTGGGGCCCGTATATATCCTCATTCCATGCCTTGGCCAGCAGTGAGGGGCAGGAGGATCTTGCAGGGGACACCTCGGAGGGTGGCTCAGAGCTGGAGTCCAGCAGGGAGAGCAGAGCTGACCCTGCAGGCACCTCCTCCCCAACTCGGCTCATCCTTCCCACGACGCAGAGCCCCGGGCTGCAACTGCAGGACTGTTTGGGGATGGAGAATGGCCAGGAGCTGACATGGGCTATGGTGTCATCCAAAACCCAAAAGACATTTTGGGTTTTGAGAGAGGAAGTTGTCCCTCCGTCCATCCGGCTGTGGGATGAGGATGTGCGCGTGCAGGAGCGGCTATGCCCAGGGATGGCCTCTGTCCTGGGTCCTTCCCTGCACCCAGTTGGTCCCACATGGAGATGTGTCAGCACCGAGTGGCCCCACTGGATGTCCCTTTGTCATCCATCCCTTGCTGCCACCCACAAGGCCACACCACGCTCTGGTATCTGCAGACCATGTGGCTGGAGGGACAACATGGCTCCAAGCGACGGACAGCAGCAGGTCAGGGAGGCACCCGGGGTTATTTCCTTCCTCCATGGATTTTGGGGAGATGTTTTCCTGACGCCGTGTCTGTGGCAGCTGGATTGTGGGACCGAGGGTGGCACACGTGTGACGCTGCCATCACCGCCAGCCCTGCCTCCCGCTGCTTGTCCCCAGCCGTCCCGGGGCCGCGTCCCCTTCAGTGTTCGTAATAAACCGAGACTGGTGACAACTGGGACCCTGTCCTTTGTGAACTGGAGGGTGCTGAGTGCAGAGAGGGCTGTGACCCAGGGGCTGGTCCTGTGGGGACACAGGTCTGGGGATGAGGGAACAGACACCTGTGGCACTGTGGGTCCAGAATTTGTGACCAGCCCAGCCTTGGGGACAGGTGCTGCGAGCTGTGCTTTCCCATGAGGCTCTGACTGAGCCTTGCCCCAGCTGCAGGAGGCATTGGGGAATTTAACTAGGAAAAGATTTGGGGATGCCGTTTATCCCTTCATCCGCTGATTGCTGGAAATAAAAGAGAAAGTTCCCTTTCTCTAAAACTTACTCAGACTTCATTAGCTCAGACAAAAATATACAGACATTGGGTGAGCCCTGCTAGTACAGACCAAGCTGTATTGCTCTCCCTCCCATCCCTGCCGGTCCTGCATCCCTCCAAATCAGCAGCACAAAGTCAAATGTTTCCTGGGAAGTGCTGGCCTACTCTGGGCCCTCACCTCCCTCCCACAGTCACAGCTTGGTGCCAGGCTCGAGGTTCCCCCCTGGCACTGGTGTTTGCTGTTGGCCACACACCAGTGCCAGCAGAAAGATCTCCCTGTTGCTGAATCCAACGGGATCTCTGGAGCACGTTGGGATCCTTTCCTCAAACCTGGTCCTTCGGGCGAGATCCTGGGATCCATCAGGAAGTCCTCGATCCACCACAGCCTCTTGCTGCTACCAGAAGGTCCAGGGGGGCTGCATCATCTCATAGGTGGGAATGCTGGTGACGTTGACAGGAATAGAGATGACGGCCCAGGGGAGCCCGTGCTGCTCCAGGGAGCGCCTGATCATGTACCTGGAGGGATAAAGGGGTGACAGGTGTTCCCAAACTGCCAGAGCTGGGAGAGCGCAGCCAGACCCGAGCACAAACCACAACCCAGCTCAAACTCTGCCAATTAACCATGACTGAATCACAAAAAACGTGGCTCCCAAAGCCCGGTAGGGCCACGCTGATCACTGGGACCTCCCTGTTGTGAGGGGACAAGGCTGTGCCTCGGCCGTTGCCGTGAGCTGTCCCACCCCTGGGAAGGCAGCCCAGGCTCGTACCCGTCCCTGCCCAGCAGGAAGAGCGCGGGGATGTCGGCCGTGCGCCGGGAGCTGTCCTGGATCATCTCGATGTAGAAGCTGTCATTGTCGTAGGCGTTGTCAGCGATGATCACGGCCCGCCCGCCATGCTCCTGGATCACTCGGGTCTTGGACAGGAAGGAGCAGCCCCTGTGGCACAGAGGGACCACACGGTGACCAACCTGGGTCACAGGTAGCTCCAAAGCCTGCATGTGCCAGAGCTTTCGTGGAGACACCACCCAAACTAGGGATTGTCTCCCTGATTCCACACCTCCTCCAAACCCTGCACCTGAGTCTGTATTTTAGGCACAAGCCACCCACACTCCTAAGAAAATACAAAATAAAATCACAGAATGGTTTGGGTTGGAAGGGACCTTAAAGCTCATCCAGTCCCACCCCCTGCCATGGGCAGGGACACTTCTCACTATCCCAGGTTGCTCCAAGCCCCATCCGACCTGGTCCTGGACACCTCCAGGGATATGAGGCATCCAGAATTTCTTTGGGCAACCTGTGCCAAGGCCTCACCACTCTCACACAAGGAAGAGTTCTTTCACTGTCTAATCTAAACCTACTCTCTTTCAATCGAAACCCAGACAGGGTTTTTTCCACCTTACCACAGACTAAAAGAGATAAGATTAAATGCTCCAGAGTAGAAACTCCCTTACATTTTCCTCGTTTACCCAGGTGGGAAAAGTCACAGGAAGAATCTGGAGGTGAGGGGGAGATGTGGCCATGGCTCTCCTCCTGCCCAACGTCCCCCCCAGCAGCTCCTGTGATGCCAGACCTACCCCCTCTCCACCAAGGCGATCTGGTCCTGGATGAAGACACCATTGTTCAGCTCTCCACAGGCTTCCGGAGGATCCGCCGGGACCAGGTGGATCTGCTCGTACCTTGTGTTCTCCGAGGAGACAGGCAGGGGTGAGCCGGGGGGATTGGAACTGCTTCCCCTTCCCAGCCCCACTCCGCCTGTCCCTACTGTCCCATGCCCTGCTCACCCCTGTGTGGGCTGTTTTAGGGAGATTTTGGGCTCCCAGGAGCAGGGATGCTCAGAGCCAGCCCTGGGGCCAATCCTCGCCTCTGGAAGCCTGCTGAGGCCAAGGCTGCTCATGGAAGAGCAATGAGCTCCATTTTTATCAAAACTCCAAATCACTGAGCCCCACCAAGAAGCAGTATTGAGATAGAGGGACCGAAAGTGCCAAATTCAGTTTTTAATACTTACAAACACACCACCAAAATCCTTGGCTGGGGTGGCAGTGAAGATGTAGCGGATGTCTCCGGGGCTCAGCACTTGGAAGTACAAATATTCATGGATGCGTAAACCTGGGGGTGAAAAGGACAGAGCTGAGAGGCAAGGGAAACTAAAGGTAAAATCCCTGAAAAAAGGGGAAAATTCTCAGTTATCACTCCTGAACCAGGGGGGAGAGAACACACCCTTCGGCAATGCCAACTCCTGGCTGGGCCCACGGCTGAGGACCCCAAATGCCCCAAAGGTTTTGAGGTGTTCCAAGGGGAGACGCAGCAGTTCCCAGGGGCTGAGAAGGGATGGGGGCAGGAGAGGCAGCGGGACTGGGGTGCACAAGGGGAAGGGGAAAATGCTGCCCGACCGTGGAGGGGATAGGGGTGATAGGCAGATTGAGGGGAACAGAGGGGAAATGCATCTGGATCACAATGCACTGAAGGAAAATGCACTTGGATTAGAATGCAGCAGGAAATGGAATGGAGCTGGGGTGCAGTGATGGGAAATGCACCTGGATCACAGGGCCCAGAGGGGAAACACAATGGGCTCAGGGTGCACCGAGTGGAAACGCTGCTGGATTGGGGGGATGGATGGGGAAATGCAACCAGGTCGAGGTGCACCGAGGAAATTGCACCAGGATTGGGATGCAGGAGGGGAAATGCATCCAGGTTGGGATGCAGGAAAGGAAACGCATCCGGATTGGGGCGCAGGAGGGGAAATACACCCGGATCGGGATGTAGGAGGAGAAACGCAATGAGGTGGGGGCGTACCGAGGGGAAATGCCCCCGTAGCCCTGTACAGGGTACAGGAGGGGAATCGCAATGTGGCCGGGGTGCCCGGAGGGGAAATACAGCGGGATAGGGACACGGGAGGGGAACCGCAGTGGGGTCGGGGTGCCCGGGGGGGAAATACAGCGGGAAAACGGTGCGCCAAGCGGGGAGGCCCGAGATGCCCGGGGTGTGTGCGGGTCCGGGTGCGGGGTCCGGGTCGGTGCGGCGCGGGCCCGGCCACTGTCCCCCCTCCGTCCCCGCCTCCGCCCCTCACTCACCGCGGGCCGGGCAGCAGCAGCCGCAGAGCCAGAGCCAGAGCCAGAGCAGCATGGCTGCGCCGCGCCCCGCCCACCGGCCCGCCCCGCGCTCCCCATTGGCGGACGGCCCCCACGCGCTGCTTTCCATTGGTCTACGCCGCCATCAATCACATGCCAGCCGGCGCGGGCAGCGCGCTGTCACGGCGGTGTCCCCTGCCAAATAATGGTCCATCCCATCTCCCCACGCTGCGCGCCCTCTTCCCTCCCTGCCAAATAGTGAGCCGCCCCCGGCCCGCCCCCGGGAAGGTTCTGGGCGTGCGCAGTGCATTGTGGGGCGGGGCCGGGAGCGAGCAGCCGCCGCGATGATGGTGAGTGACTCCCGTGCCCGCGCCGCATCCGCCGCCATCCGCCGCTGTCCCGGGGTGCCGACACCCGGCACGGGCCGCGGGGCCCCCGCCGCCCTCCAGGGACCGCGTCTGGCGGGCTGGCGGCGGGCTGGGCCGCGGGGATGGAGCCGCCCCGCCGCGCAGGCCTGGCGGTACCCGGGATGTGCTGGGCGGGTCGCGGCCGCTCCGCGCCGGATCCAGGCTGCGCTGGCTGGAGCGGCGGGGAGCGGGGAGCCCGCAGCTCTGTCCCGCGGCCTCCGCTCCGGCCCGGCTCTGGGCCCCGCGGCCGGACAGCCTCGGCCCCGGGGCCCCTCCGGCCCTGGCGCTCCCCTGCTCCGAGCCCCGCGGTGATGCGGGAGGTGGATGTGCTTCCCCCCGGATTTTCCTGGCGGTAAATGGTTCCTTTTCCATTGAGATCCCTGCTCTGCTGGGTGTGGAAGAAGTCTCTGCGTTTTCTTCCACAAAATCTCTCAGGATTCAGGGATCACGGAACAGACAGGGCTGGAGATCACTCAGTGCCGCCCTCTGCCCAGGCAGGGTCGCCTGGAGCAGGTGACACAGGAGCGCGTCCGGGTGGCTTTGGGATGTCTCCATAGGGGAACAGTCTTCCTGTGAAGGCCTCCCTGTGGAGCTGTCCCAGGGCTCTGTCACCTCCATGGAAAGAAGTTCTTCCTCATGTTGAGGTGGACCTTCCTGTGTTTCAATTTCTGTCCTGTCACTGAGCACCAAAAGGAGTCTGGCACCAACCCCCTGACACCTCCTTGGAGAGATTTCTATGGATTGATGGGATCCCCTCTCAACCTTCCCTTCTCTGCATTAACCAAGCCCAGCTCCCCCAGTCTCTCCACTTCCGAGAGATGTTCCAGACCCCAAGTCATCTTTGTGTCCATCACTGAACCCTCCTCTCCAGTAGCTCCTTGTCTTGTACTTGTGACCCCTCAGTGCGACAGCCATGGTTTAATTTTATTCTCTGCCTGCTGGTGGCTGTTCCAAACCAGCGCATCCCAAATTTTGGTTGTGTTTGGGCTTTGTTTGAGCTCTGCCTGTGAGATGGTTGCAGCACTCACAGATGGTTTGGGTTGGAAGGGACCTTACAGCCCATTCAGTTCCACACCCTGCCATGGGCAGGGGCACCTCCCACTGTCCCAGGTTACTCCACGCCCTGTCCAGCCTGCCCTTGGACACTTCCAGGGGTCCAGGGGCAGCCACAGCCTCTCTGGTGCTTCCACCACCCAAATTTGTTCAGTTCCTCACTGTCTCAGTAATTCCCACATGTTCTGTTTCCTCCAGCCCATCATCAGAATCAGAGCCTCACTGAGCAACCGAAGAACCCCCTTTATTTTTGGGACAATTACTGTGTGGTCCCAGAGCCTCTTGTGGAAGCAGCTGGGTGAATTCCCAAGGCTGTGGGAGCAGTGGGAGGTGGAAAGCAGTTGGGTTCTGTGGAGCAGAGGAATTACAAGGAGTCTGTAGGTTTGGTCTCGGTCTTGCACGGTTGTGGCTCTCTGGGCTGTGAGGAGTTTGCTCCAGATCGTTGGGATTGGGGTAACAGCTCTCCCGTGGGCTCTCCCTGCAGCCGACTCCGGTTATCCTGCTGAAGGAGGGCACGGACACCTCGCAGGGCATCCCCCAGCTCGTCAGCAACATCAATGCGTGCCAGGTGATCGCCGAGGCCGTGCGCACCACGCTGGGCCCGCGCGGCATGGACAAGCTCATCGTGGATGATCGCGGTAAGCGCACGGCCGTGGAAGGGCCGCCCGGGAATCATCTCCCAGAGCAGAGTATTTACCTCATCTCCATATCAATTAAACCCGACATTTGCATATGTGCAAATTTCAGCGTTCTCAGCCTGTGCTAAACTTGGCTCTCACAACAGAGGTTCCGTTTCTGTCTCAGTGTCCGTTCAACACCTTGACATCCCCTGCAGAATAAAGGACAATTGTCAGCCCGGCCTGAGGGTTCCCCGTTTGCTGCCTGCCAGCCTGAGCTGGGGCACCTGGCGAGATCCAGGGTCAGTGGGGTTGGATGTGTCCAGTGTAAGTCTGTGCCAGACAGGAGAAACAGAATGGCTTGAGCCTGTCTGCAGGTATTTTTGGCCATCTCTATTTTCAAATGTGGCTCATGATACCTGTGAAATTACTCAGCACTTGTCGTGGCTGAGTGTGAGGTCAGTGGATGTTCCTGGGTTGATTTTTAATCTTTTTTTGGAGTGTGATTTAGGGATGAGCTTTGCCCTCACTCTGAAAAGGCTTCTATGAAGTCATTGAACTAATTTTTTTTTCTTTTTTTTCTGAAGAGTGGGGTGAGAAGTCTTAATAAGTTTATTTTACTTTAATTACTTTGAACAGTTTTAACAAATATTAACTGTAATAAATCCTTGTTCAAAAGGATAATTTGGTTTAAATTTATCTGATAACCAGTACGATTTCAAGGCTCTTTCTTCATGTGAGTGTCAGACTAGAATACAGAGGCTGTTGAGAAGAGGGAAATGGATTCCAAACCTTTGTTGTTGTGGAGAGCTGTTCTGCTGTCAGACTGACCTCACTGAACCTGCCGCACAAATGGGCTGAAAAGACCCAGTTCTGATGGAGCAGAGGAACCTGCTGAGACCCCCTAAGACACAGAGCAACGGCTTTACACCTGGTACTGAATTTAACTTCTTTTTCTCTGTTGCCCAGGCAAAGCCACCATCTCCAATGATGGGGCCACCATCCTGAAGCTGCTGGACGTTGTCCATCCGGCTGCGAAGACCTTGGTGGACATCGCCAAATCCCAGGATGCAGAGGTGGGAGGGGAGCCTGGCTGTGCCTGGGAGTGTAACACAGAGCCACCTGAGTGTCAGTGGCTCCCTGGGCTTTGGGTGACTGGTGGGAATTGCTCCTGGAGTGCTGGGATTTATTCTGTCTGCTCTGGAGCCAGGCTGGGAGAGCTGGAAATGTTCCCTGGAGAAGGGAAGGACACAGGGAGAGCTGCGAGCCCCTGGCAGGGCCTGAAGGGCTCCAGGAGAGCTGCAGAGGGACTGGGGACAAGGGCTGCAGGGACAGGAGGCAGGGAATGGCTTGCCAGTGGGCAAGGGGAGCTTGGGCTGGGATGTTGGCAATGAGGAATTGCTGTGTGGGAGGGTGGGGAGGGGCTGGGCTGGAATTGCCAGAGCAGCTGTGGCTGCCCCTGGATCCCTGCAGTGTCCAAGGCCAGGCTGGACATTGGGGCTTGGATCACCTGGGACACTGGGAGGTGTCCCTGCCCATGGCAAGGGTGGCATTGGGTGGATTTTAAGGTCCCTTCCTACCCAGACCATTCTGAATCACTGAGGGATTCAGCCACAGATCTTTCAGCAGAGAAAATCCTGAGCTCTGGTTTCCCTGGAAACCCTGGAGTGGTTTTGGAGCTGCTGTCAGGGGGTCTCAGCAGCGTAGGGGTGGTACGGGGTGGGGGTGACCCAGCCTGGGGGTGACATGCTGTGGGGCTGACACGGTGTCCCCTGTCCCTGCAGGTGGGTGATGGCACCACATCCGTGACCCTGCTGGCGGCCGAGTTCCTGAAGCAGGTGAAGCCCTACGTGGAGGAGGGGCTCCATCCCCAGATCATCATCCGCGCCTTCCGCACGGCCACGCAGCTGGTGAGGCACGGCAGGGGGACGGCTCCTCGGGGGGACGGCTCCTCGGGGGGATGGCTCCTCGGGGGGGACGGCTCCTCGGGGGGGATGGCTCCTCAGGGGGGATGGCTCCTTGGGGGGACAGCTCCTCGGAGGGGACAGCTCCTCAGGGGGGACGGCTCCTCGGGGGGACGGCTCCTCGGGGGGACGGCTCCTTGGGGGGATGGCTCCTCAGGGGGCATGGCTCCTCAGGGGGATGGCTCCTCACAGGGGATGGCTCCTCGGGGGGACAGCTCCTCAGGGGGGACAGCTCCTCGGGGGGACGGCTCCTCAGGGGGGATGGCTCCTCAGGGGGGATGGCTCCTCGGGGGGGACAGCTCCTCAGGGGGGACGGCTCCTCACAGGGGATGGCTCCTCAGGGGGGACAGCTCCTCACGGGGGACAGCTCCTCACAGGGGATGGCTCCTCGGGGCGTCTGGGGACAGCTCTGTGCCAGCCACACAGGGACAATGACACACTTCAGGGAAAACCCACTTGGGAATGGGCGTGGGGAGTGACAGCAGCGATCTCCTCCGGGCTCCCTGCAAACAGCACTGCCTCTCCTGGTGCCAGTGCCTGCTGTTACCAGTCAGAACCTCTGGAGTGCTGTTGCTTCTTTTGGGTTTTTTTCCAAGGAAGAATGAACAAATGGAGAACTCATTTCCCATTTCCCTGTTCTCTGCTGCTCCTTAGTAAACTTTGTGCCTCGTGAAGCCTGTTAGTCCCATTAAGCTGATTTTTGGAGGTTCACTCCTCCAAGCCCTTTGATTCCCAGGATCTCTGCTTAAAACAGCAGAGCAACTCTGAGCCTCTTCCCACTCCTCATAGATTGGTGTGTTCCTTGGAATTACTGCGCTGGCAGGGGTGGAATAACTTAAACACTTGAAACTTCAGTGACGTTGAAGCAGAGAACAAAAGATAAAATACAGAGAAGGAGGCTGGATATCTCATCGTCTTGGGAGCATAAATCATTAATCCAGCTGTTGCCTTTTTGCCAGGCTGTGAACAAGATCAAAGAAATTGCTGTCTCCGTGAAGAAGGAGGATAAAGAGTAAGTTTCCCTTGGAGATGACCTGGTTGTGTTCTGGGCTCCATTAAGTGTTGTGAGGGTGCTCCTGAGTTCTGTGACGCTGGCTGAGGTCTCAGGTGGGACCAAACAGCTGCAGCTCCACACTGGGGTTATTCCCAATTCACCTGGAATTTCCTGCTCCTCCAGGGGTGATGCTGTGCTCTCACCTGGCTGCAGGGAACGATGTAGGGCAGTGTCTCCCGGTGCTCAGCAAGGAATCTGGGCCCCAAAATAAGTGGCCTGATTTCTTTTATGCAGCGTTGGAGTGTTGCAGCTCTTGCTGCGGTCAGTGACAGAGTTAAATCTCAGCAGTTCCCTGAGGATCACATCCCCTTTTAGCTGGCACATACCAAGGTAGATAGCTCATAGCAGTAAGGAAGTGATCCCTTCAGCTGAGGTGAGAATCCTGGAGTTCCTTTTCCCCCTGGATTTTAAGCTCTTGTCTACCTGACCTTGCTAATACCTGCAGTCAGTTTGTAGTATTTCAGCTGCATAACCATCTTGAATAAACCAAAATGGATTGTCCAAACCAAATGCTGAAAAAATGACGGAAAACATGCCAAATGCTGTCCTGTGATGGGAAATACAGTGGTTCCGATGGTCAGCAGGGCCTGGGGGGATAGAGCCTGGCAGTTGGATCCACCTTTCCCTGGTGTCTCTGTGTCACCCACTCACTGCACATATATTACCTGAGTTAATTCTTCAGAGAATGTGCTGCCTTTAGAGGGTTTCAAAAACATGTTCCTGCCTTGGGATGAGGGAAAGGACCTGCTCTTTTGTGGTTTTAGGTGCCTAAAACCCAATCAGCCTGGTCAGTGCTGGGCTGGTGCTTGAGCTCTGAGAAGGAGACTGGGATTTGTCAGTCTGGGATTTGCACGTGTGCCTTGTTCTGCCCATTGACAGGAGGGAACTGATCTTTGACACCATCAGAGAGGATTTTGGCCCCTCATGACAAGAGAGACCCTGAGGGGCTGGAGGTGTCCAGGGCAGGGAACGGAGCTGGGAAGGGCTGAGCCCCAGGAGCGGCTGAGGGAGCTGGGAAAGGGCTCAGCCTGGAGAAAAGGAGGCTCAGGGGAACCTTGTGGCTCTGCACAGCTCCTGCCAGGAGGGGACAGCCGGGGGGGTCGGGCTGTGCTCCAGGGAACAGGGACAGGAGGAGAGGGAACGGCCTCAGGCTGGGCCAGGGGAGGCTCAGGGTGGCCCTTGGGGACATTCCTTCCTGGGAAGGCTGAACAGCCCTGGTGGAGTGCCCATCCCTGAGGGGTTTCAGAGCCCTGTGGATGTGGCACTCGGGGACATGGGGCAGTGCTGACCTGGGCAGTGCTGGACTCAATGATCTTAAAGGTATTTTGCAGCCTAAACAACTCTCTGGTTAAAGAAGCCACACACAGAGTTTGGGGCTTGTGGAAGAATTTGGAAGTGACCAAACTCTTGTTTTTCCTCTCCTGCAGCGAGCAGAGGAGTCTTCTGGAAAAGTGTGCAGCCACAGCCCTGAGCTCCAAACTCATCTCCCAGAGCAAGGAGTTTTTCTCCAAGATGGTTGTAGATGCTGTGATGATGTTGGATGACTTACTGCAGCTCAAAATGATTGGGATAAAGAAGGTTCAAGGAGGAGCTTTGGAAGTAAGTGTTCAGAGCCTTCCTGGGAGGGAAGGGATGGGAGACAGGGGTTGCAGCTCTGGTGGTGGCTTGGCTCTAGCAGGAATGCAGCCTGGCTTGACAGTGCCTGTTGGGGAATTCCCAAAGTGGAACAAAGCTGTTGGTGTGAGGAGAGAGCTTGGCACATAGGGCTGGATTTCTTTTCTGTAGGTAGAGAATCTGTTTTTTGAGCCAAATGCGCTCTTCACCTCACTGCCCTCTGCAGCAAAAGTTGTTACTGATACAAATTCCGTTTATCTCTCTGCAAATAATGTTTTTTTTGCGAGAAGTCTTTGTTACTTCTGGATCCAAAAGCCCTGATTGTTCATGGGATTACTGGGTTGGGGAAAACGCAGAGAAAACCTCACGAAGGAGCTGATTTAGTGGTGGGCAGGGCGGGTGGGATGTGTGCTTTATGCCACAGTGCTGGAGAACCTGTTGTGTCTGGGACTGCACCTGGATTCATGGTGGGGAGTTGTTCCTGGCTGTGGGACAGCCCCTGTGCAGAGGGACATTTAGATCCTGGTTTCTCTTCACCCAGGAAGTCAAGGAGCTCATGTCAGGGAATGCTGTTGGGCAGGGCTGTCCTGCTGCAGAAAATCTAGGAGGTGGTGATGGAAGTTGGAAAAACAAACCAGAGAAAAAACGCCAGCCCCCCGTGGGGATGCGGATCAGGAATATCTAAGTTCAAAGGGGAGGGATGGGAAAGAGATCAGGGAGAGAACTGTTTGCTCCCTTCCTTGATCTTCAGGTTGTGTGGAGAGTTTTTGGCTGTGGAGTCTTGAGGGGTAGAGAGGAAGCTGCTTTTGTGAGCTGAAAGAAACCCTTGCTGCCTTTTCCCTCTAAAAGTGGGTTAATCAAAGGAGACAGTGCTGGGAAGGCTTTGTAAATGAGGCCTCTGGAAGCAGGGAGGAAAGCTTTGTAAATGAGGCCTCTGGAAGCAGGGAGGAAAGCTTTGTAAATGAGGCCTCTGGAAGCAGGGAGTGTCCTGTGGGAGTTACTGTTAACCCTGTGGAGAAAGCCTTGGGAGGCTGAGCCTGAGGCAAATCCCTGTGTTCCAGGATTCCCAGCTGGTGGCTGGAGTTGCCTTTAAGAAAACCTTCTCCTATGCTGGGTTTGAGATGCAGCCCAAGAAGTACCAGTCCCCCAAAATCGCCCTGCTCAACGTGGAGCTGGAACTCAAAGCTGAGAAGGACAACGCCGAGGTCAGAGTCAACACGGTGGAGGTAAGAGCCAAAGAGAGCCTGGGCTGCCTCCTCATGGCTGGGAGATGTGGGGGCTGCTGATCAGTGGGGTAAGGATGAGACAGGAGGGCCATGGACATGCTCTGAGGGCTGGAGCCAGGCTGGGAGAGCTGGGGGCTTCACCTGGAGAAGAGAAGGCTCCAGGGAGAGCTCGGAGCCCTTTCCAGAGCCTGAAGGGCTCCAGGAGAGCTGCAGAGGGACTGGGGACAAGGCATGGAGGGACAGGACACAGGGAATGGCTTCCCAGTGCCGGAGGGCAGGGACAGATGGGATATTGGGGAGGAATTGTTCCCTGGGAGGGTGGGCAGGCCCTGGCACAGGTGCCCAGAGCAGCTGTGGCTGCCCCTGGATCCCTGGCAGTGTCCCAGGCCAGGCTGGACACTGGGCCTTGGAGCACTCTGGGACAGTGGAAGGTGTCCCTGCCCATGGCAGGGCATGGAAATAGCTGATCTTTAAGGTTCCTTTCTACCCAACCTGTCCCATGATAGATGAGTTTGCCTTCTGCACATCCTTCACCTCTGAAAACACCTGGTGGGTTGTGCTGCCGTGTTTGGAGTGAGGGTACAGCAGACTTGGGATCCCAGCAGGTTCAGGACACAGTTGTGTGCTGTCACTGTGCCCTGGCTCTGCTGAGCCATCAGCTCTGGGGTGACTGCCCTAGGCCTGACAAGTGACCTCCAGGCAGAGCTTACCAAGCAGTGCTTGGAATGCTGCAAGAGCCTCCTCAGGCTGAAGCAGACGAGCTTCCCATTTGGGCAGTGCCATAAAACAGGGCCCTTCCAACTGCGGTGCTGGAAGCAGCTCTGTGCCAGGGCTGCAGTCATGTCATGGCAACTCCTGTCCCTGTCTCCTCCCTGCCAGGATTACCAGGCCATCGTGGATGCCGAGTGGAACATCCTGTACGACAAACTAGACAAAATCCACAAGTCAGGAGCCAAGGTTGTCCTGTCCAAGCTTCCCATCGGTGACGTGGCCACGCAGTACTTTGCAGACAGGGACATGTTCTGTGCCGGCCGAGTCCCGGAGGAGGATCTCAAGAGGACCATGATGGTGAGTGAGCTCCCTTGGCTTGGGGGAAAGCCTTTGCATTTAGTTCACTTCTGATACCCCCAAGCTGGTCAGTCCCAAACAGCTGGCCACTGATGTCACTGCTCCGTAGGAGGATTTCAGAGGACAAGGCTGTTCCTTGATGGAGTGATGGCGTGAGCAGTCACAGGCTGACTGCATCCACGCTGCTCTTTAGCTACTCTCTGATGTTAGATATGATAAGATCTGTTCAATGCATCAGTAGAGATTTATTTTCCTAAGCCCTTCCCTGTTCCATCATAAGTGGTCTTTTCCTGAGCTTTCTTTGTGTATCTCCTGGAGCCTCAGAGTCAGCACCTTGAAGCTGCATGTTCTCATGTTGCTGTTGAGGGTTGGCCTGGACCCATGAGAGGCGAGGGAAGAGAAGGGATTTCCTGAATCTGGCTGCAGGGTGGGTTTGCACCAATCAGCAGCTGGGCTGTCCCTGAGGAGTGGAGCCTGCTGGGAGGTTGGCGTGGATTGTCAGCGCTGGTAATTCCATGCTTTGTCTCCGTTCCCTGCAGGCCTGTGGGGGATCCATCCAGACCAGTGTCAATGCCCTGTCGGATGATGTGCTGGGCCGCTGTGAGCTCTTCGAGGAGACCCAGATTGGGGGAGAGAGGTAAAGACACCGACTGCAGAGCTGTAGTGCTGTGCAAGCCCTCTCATAGCAGCTGGAAAATGTTGAGATCAGGGCATTGGCAGGTTCAGCATCTCTCGAGGTGTTGAGGTGAAAACAAGGTTGTTACAAAATGTGTATTTTATTGTATCCAAAAGCTGCTTTTTGAGGCTGAGAGAGGGAGCCAGGAGCAAGATTTAGTTATGATCCTACCTCTTTTAAATGCTTTTAAAAATATGCGTTTATTCTGCAGCACCTTGTAGAAAGCACAATGGTACTGTTTCATTTGTAATGGAAAAGCACCAGGTTTTGGGGTTGATGGTGGCACTTCTGTGATGTTCCACCGTGACACTTTCCTGCCAGTGCAGGTGAAGCTGGGGACAATACACTGGGGTCCTTCCTGTTGCTGGGAGCAGTCCTGTTTGGGGCTGGCTGCTGCCATCTGTGCTGCTGCCAAGTGCAAATTGGGAGCACCAGTTCGGTGTGAATCCCTGGCAGTGAGAAGAGTGGATTTTCCTGGGTCAGCTTGAATTTCACTTCTGTCTTCGCTGGCTCTGCTCCTCGTCAGCCCGAGATGTGCTGGGAGGGGCTGGGAGGCGGCTGTGGCTGCAGGGTTGGCTCTGTCCCACGCTGCCTGTCCAGCAGCAGCCTCTCCAGCCCCGTCAGCTCCCTGTGCTGTGCCTCTGGCAGGTACAACTTCTTCACGGGCTGCCCCAAGGCCAAGACGTGCACCATCATCCTGCGCGGGGGCGCGGAGCAGTTCATGGAGGAGACGGAGCGCTCCCTGCACGACGCCATCATGATCGTCAGGAGAGCCATCAAGGTGAGCACCGGGGCAGCCTCCCCCTGCACTGGCATGAGATTGTGGGTCAGACCTGGCACAGCCACAGCTCCTGGAAACCTCCTCACGCACCAGGGGTTGGCTGAGGGCTCTGGAGAGTGAGCAGCACCCCATGGATTCACTCAAGTGCTGTTCCTTGGCAGCTCAGCGTGGCTTTGGCAGCGTTTCCAGCTGCTTTCCAGGCACGCCTGGGGGTTGCCTGCCCTTCTGCACAGCTGTACCTCGTGCTTGCTCTGTGCTCCATCCTGAAGCCAACAGTCTCCTGGCTGTGCTATTTGGATCTTCAGGAGACCGAACAGCAGATTGTTGTCCCATGCCCATCCATGCCCTTAAAGCCACTCATCTCCTCTCTTGGTGCCCAGTCTGATGGGGTCACAGTCCCCTGGCTCTGAGGGCAGGCTGGGAGCACCAGGAGAAGTCCAAGGCCTCTCTGGATGTGTGCTTGGTCCTGGGTGACACTGCCAAGCTCTGCGTGTTTCTGGGTTACACAAAAACGTGTCACTGTAGGGATGGCCCCTGGTTAAAAACAGCTCTGAGGCTGTGTGTCCTGAGGGGCTGGGAAGAAGCACGTCAGGATTTTTGGAGCTGTTGCTTTTAGAAGGAATGTCCTGATTTCTCTCCTGAAAAAGCAGCAGAACTGAGCTGCAAGGTGCTGCAGCAAATATCTTTAGTTTTGGGTGCTCTGTGGAAGCGAGGGAAGCTTTCCTGGCCCAGCTGGGCTGTGAGCTGCCATCTCTCCTAGGTACAGTGTCCCCAAATCCCCCTTTATCCTGTGCCCAGCTGGGACGAGCTGCTGAAGCTGCCACCGGAGGTTCTTGGCGTGTTCCTGCCGACGGTCCCAGGGACGGCAGCAGCCCGGGGTTGCCCTGTGGGTTGCCATGGGCTGGCAGGTCTGCGGTGCCCTGGCAGAGCCTCTCCCAAAACCAGCATTCCCGTTTCCTTGCAGAACGACTCGGTGGTGGCGGGCGGCGGGGCCATCGAGATGGAGCTCTCCAAGTACCTGCGGGACTACTCGCGGACCATCCCGGGCAAGCAGCAGCTGCTGATCGGAGCCTACGCCAAGGCCCTGGAGATCATCCCCCGGCAGCTGTGCGACAACGCCGGCTTCGACGCCACCAACATCCTCAACAAGCTGCGAGCCAAGCACGCCCAGGTAGGGCCCTGCCATCCCGGGGCAGAGCGTGTGATTCCCTGCTCTGGGATTTTCCTCCTGGAGCCTGTCAGAGCCGGTGTAACTCAGCCGAGGCCGTGTCGGAGCCGTGTCCTCTTTGATTAAACGCTGTGTTTGTTTCAGATCAAGGGTGGGCTCGGCACAGGTTGCTATAAATGGAAGGGATCTGTTTTCCCTTTGATCCCAGCCGTCGGGTGACTTCCCGAGCTGGGAGTTCTGATTTGCTTCTTAAAGATGCATCATTTGTCAGGCAGGAGCTGCTGTGTTAAACATTAAGGGAATCAGAGAGCAGCAGTCGGCTGAGCCGAGTGTTTCACACAGGAGCTGCAGGTCCCGATTGCTGATCCTGGGGAGATCCCTATTGCAGTGGTTGGAGGTTGCCCCTTGGCTTTTGTCACTCCCACCACATTTCATCCTGCTGCTGATGGTGGGGTTTGGGGAAATGCCCTGGAAAGAGGGCGCAGAACCCAGGGAGTGAGGCAGCAGCAGGGTGGCAGTCAGTCCCGTGAGGCTTCTGTGGCTTCATGGAAGAGGCTCCATGGAAGGTGGTGGAGTCCCCACCCCGGAGGTGTCCAAGGAACGATGGAGGTGGCTCTCCATGCTCTGGTGTCAAGGTGGCGATTGGACACAGATTGGACTTGATGGTCTGGGAGGTCTTTTCCAACCTCAGTGACTCTGTGATCCCAAACTGGAATGAGCCTGCTCTTTATGAGGCACTGGTGGCTGAAAGCAAAGACTCCTTAGTTTGTTTTCTTGTGTTTCCCTCAAATACTCTTCTTCACACAGCAAGGCCCAGCCTCCCTCTCTCTGTGAGCGTTTGCTGTCTTTCCTTTCCAGTCTCTCTGCCAAATCCAGACCACTCCCTGGCCCTCTGTCCCACAGGGAGGGATGTGGCACTGATGGCTGTCCCACAGGGAGGGATGGGGCACTGATCCCTGTCCCCTCTGTCCCACAGGGAGGGATGTGGCACTGATGGCTGTCCCACAGGGAGGGATGGGGCACTGATCCCTGTCCCCTCTGTCCCAGAAGGAGGGATGGGGCACTGATCCCTGTCCCACAGGGAGGGATGGGGCGCTGATCCCTGTCCCCTCTGTCCCACAGGGAGGGATGTGGCACTGATCCCTGTCCCCTCTGTCTCAGAGGGAGGGATGTGGCACTGATGGCTGTCCCTCTGTCCCACAGGGAGGGATGTGGCACTGATGGCTGTCCCTCTGTCCCACAGGGAGGGATGGGGTACTGATCCCTGTCCCCTCTGTCCCAGAGGGAGGGATGTGGCACTGATCCCTGTCCCCTCTGTCCCAGAGGGAGGGATGTGGCACTGATCCCTGTCCCTTCTGTCCCAGAGGGAGGGATGGGGCACTGATGGCTGTCCCTGAGGGAGGGATGTAGCACTGATCCCTGTCCCACAGGGAGGGATGTGGCACTGATCCCTGTCCCCTCTGTCCCACAGGGAGGGATGTGGCCCTGATGGCTGTCCCTGAGGGAGGGATGTGGCACTGATGGCTGTCCCAGAGGGAGGGATGTGGCACTGATCCCTGTCCCCTCTGTCCGCAGGGCGGGATGTGGTACGGCGTGGACGTGAACAACGAGGACATCGCTGACAATTTCGCGGCCTGCGTGTGGGAGCCGGCCGTGGTGCGGATCAACGCGCTCACCGCCGCCTCGGAGGCCGCGTGCCTCATCGTGTCCGTGGACGAGACCATCCGCAACCCCCGCTCCACCGTGGACGCTGCTCCCAGCGCCCGCGGCCGCGGCCGGGCCCGGCCCCACAACCACTGAGCCCCCGCCGGCACCGGCGCGGCGGGGCCAGCGCAGGTCATTCATTAATTGCTGCGGTAATTAACGGCCGTTCGCCACGCGGTCGCTCCGAGGGCTCACGGCAGCCGCCGGCCGGGTCTCCTTAGGGGCAGCTCTCGGCCCTGGCAGCCACGGCCCCTGAGCTGCCGTGCCCCCCGTGAGCTGCCCTGCCCTGCCCTGCCCTGCCCTGCCCTGCCCTGCCCTGCCCTGCGCGGCGCTCCCCCCAGCCCTGCTCCCGGGGCTGCCCTCGGCATTCCGCTCGGGAGTGCCTTCCCTCTCCCCGGCAGGAGGCAGCGCAGGGAGGGTGGGCTTTGGGCCTATTTATACTGGTTTATTTTTTGTTTTTCTTCACGATGGGCTGTTTGAACCCAGGCTCCAACACAATAAAATGAATTTGTCTCAGTGGCACACTGGGCCTTCCTCTGTTCTTCACTTTGTTCCACACAGTGCCACCTCAGGGTTGGGGTTAAAAATTGAACCTTTCAGGCTGATTTCTGCCCCATTTCAAAGCAGGTGCTGTGCTGGGAAGCAGGACGGGCTCCAGGCCCATCCCAGGAGTGCTTCCAGGATGGAGCACCACTGTCTGTGTGCTTGGGGCTCCAGTATTGCTCAGTGACATTTTAATTGGCTTTTGCTCCGTGGGGCATTTACATCTTCCCTTGCTTCATGCTGCAGGGCAGCAGCTGTGTCAGTTCCAAGGGCCTTCAGGGATGGATCCAGGCATTTGGAGGGACTCTGGCTGGAAAATTGTGCTGGGAGGACATGGGGAGACTTGGGTCCGTGGGTTGCAGGTGTCAAAGGAGGACAGGGAAAGAAATGTCACGGAATCACTGGATGGTTTGGGCTGGGAGGGACCTCGATCCTCCCAGGCTGCTCCAAGCCCAATGTCCAGCCTGGCCTTGGACACGTCAGGGATCCAGGGGCAGCCACAGCTGCTCTGGGCACCTGTGCCAGGGCCTGCCCACCCTCAGTGCTCCCCCCTGCTGCCCCCGTGCCCCGCTCTGTCCCTGTGTCCCTGTGCCCCGCTCTGTCCCTGTGCCCCGCTCTGTCCCTGTGTCCCTGTGCCCCGCTCTGTCCCTGTGTCCCGCTCTGTCCCTGTGTCCCTGTGCCCCGCTCTGTCCCTGTGTCCCCCTCTGTCCCGCTCTGTCCCTGTGCCCCGCTCTGTCCCTGTGCCCCGCTCTGTCCCTGTGTCCCTGTGCCCCGCTCTGTCCCTGTGTCCCTGTGCCCCGCTCTGTCCCTGTGCCCCGCTCTGTCCCTGTGTCCCTGTGCCCCGCTCTGTCCCTGTGTCCCTGTGTCCCGCTCTGTCCCTGTGTCCCGCTCTGTCCCTGTGCCCCGCTCTGTCCCTGTGTCCCGCTCTGTCCCTGTGTCCCCCTCTGTCCCGCTCTGTCCCTGTGTCCCCCTCTGTTCCTGTGCCCCGCTCTGTCCCTGTGTCCCTGTGTCCCGCTCTGTCCCTGTGTCCCGCTCTGTCCCTGTGCCCCGCTCTGTCCCTGTGTCCCGCTCTGTCCCTGTGTCCCCCTCTGTCCCGCTCTGTCCCTGTGTCCCGCTCTGTCCCTGTGCCCCGCTCTGTCCCTGTGTCCCTGTGTCCCGCTCTGTCCCTGTGCCCCGCTCTGTCCCTGTGTCCTGCTCTGTCCCTGTGTCCCTGTGTCCCGCTCTGTCCCTATGTCCCGCTCTGTCCCTGTGTCCCTGTGTCCCGCTCTGTCCCTGTGTCCCGCTCTGTCCCTGTGTCCCTGTGTCCCGCTCTGTCCCTGTGTCCCGCTCTGTCCCTGTGCCCCGCTCTGTCCCTGTGTCCCGCTCTGTCCCTGTGTCCCGCTCTGTCCCTGTGTCCCACTCTGTCCCCGTGCCCTGCTCTGTCCCTGTGCCCCGCTCTGTCCCTGTGTCCCATTCTGTCCCTGTGTCCCGTTCTGCCTGTGTCCCGCTCTGTCCCTGTGCCCCGCTCTGTCCCTGTGTCCCTGTGTCCCATTCTGTCCCTGTGTCCCGCTCTGTCCCTGTGTCCCTGTGCCCCGCTCTGTCCCTGTGCCCCGCTCTGTCCCTGTGTCCCTGTGCCCCGCTCTGTCCCTGTGTCCTGCTCTGTTCCTGTGTCCTGCTCTGTCCCTGTGTCCCCCTCTGTTCCTGTGTCCCCCTCTGTCCCTGTGTCCCCCTCTGTTCCTGTGTCCCCCTCTGTCCCTGTGTCCCGCTCTGTCCCTGTGTCCCGCTCTGTCCCTGTGTCCCGCTCTGTCCCTGTGTTCCTGTGTCCCGCTCTGTCCCCGTGTCCCGCTCTGTCCCTGTGTCCCTGTGTCCCGCTCTGTCCCTGTGTCCCGCTCTGTCCCCGTGTCCCGCTCTGTCCCTGTGTCCCCCTCTGTCCCCGTGTCCCCCTCTGTCCCAGTGCCCTGTGGTGCTGGACCAGTGGAGCCCATGGACCTGCAGAAGTGAGGAGGATGCTTCCAGCGAGTCCCAAACAGCACTGGTCTGACTGGTGTGGTGCTGGTGTGGGTCCAGGGTGCCCCTCAGGAGAGTGAAAGCCCACCTCGATCTCCAGAGTCTTTATTCAACACTGAATCATAAAATAGCTCTTTGCACGCTTCGTTTGGGGTTGTTCTCTGTAATTCTTTAAATACACATTGTTTACACTTGCCAAAGTTTCAAAGCAACAACATCAAAGTGCGTCTACAGGTGAGAGTTCCAACCAAAGTGCTAAAAACACGGACTCCTGGCCGGAGCTGGACCCTGCTCCCACCGAACCCCGGAGCCTCCCCGGCCCCAGCTCCGGCTGCACCCCTCCCAGCGCTCCCCTTCCAGGACATCTCCGGCCGATCCCGCACCAAGGGCCCGGTTTAGCATCAAGGGACCGAGGGATGGGAGGAAAAGGGATGTTTGGTTCTCCAGACACTGGCACATCGCTGCAGAAAGACTAAAATAGACCTAAATTTATATAGAGTTAAAAAAATAACTTGGGAGGCCACGGGAACCTTTGGGGAGGGGAGGTCGCTGTACAGGGCCCCTCGGGCTCCGCTGCCAGAGCCAGCACCCCGTCCAGGGCTTTAGGGAATGATTCCAGTTCCTGGATTTATATATCTCTATTCTCTGCACTGATTATCTCCTCTGATTATCTCGAAGCAACTGTGCATCACCCCTTCACTTCCCAAAAACTGCTCCACACCATTGCACCCACTTGTCCCCGGCCCCAACCTGCCTCGTTCCCCTGCGCGGGGCTCAATCCCGAGGCTTCATTAGAAAATCCCATTTTTTTCTTGCTTTTGGGCAGTTTTCCGTCCTCCCCTCACTGCTGCAGCAGCTTTTCCTTGCTGCTCTCCCACCCTCCCCGGGGATTATTTTGCCTCCTGCTGATGAGGAAGGTCCATCACCACCTCACAACACCCCGTGGTGCTTCAGTCACAACAATCCATCTCTGGCTCCCCAAATCTCCCTGCTCCCTAGGATTTTTGCCCTTTTAAAGCATCTTCTCATTTGGCACCAATTCCCAAATGCTTTTGCTCCACCCTAACCTGCTGTTTCTCACCCCAAAATGAGGCTGAAGTGATGCTCCAGCTCCTGGGCTGGGGCCTCCCCTAAAAGCTGAGGGAAAGCATTTGTTAACCACTTTAGGAGCCTTTACCAACATTTTCCTGGGTTTTTTGTTCTGTTTTCCCTAAATCTGGGCTCTTTTGGAGGATTCTAACAAGCCCCTGCCATGGCTGCGCCCTTGGTGGCAGCAGGGACCAGGACACATGTCAAAAACTGGGATAAAGAGGTTAAAAATCCTCGCTGGGCAGAGCCAGCCTGGGGGCTCCCGTTTTCCTCAATCCCTGACACCCTGGAGCCCCGAGCCAGAGGGATAAGGCAGGAAGAGGCAGCTGGTCCCCAGAGCATTCCTGGGGCTCAGACTGATGGGTAAGAGCAAAATCCAACACGAGGGAGACACAAAAACAGGTTTGGGATAGGTTTGGCCCCCGAGCTGGCTTTGGTGATGTTGTTCCTCTTGAAATCCCTGACCAGCACCCGAATTCAAGCGAAGGGGAATGCTGGGAATGTCGGCCTGGGGAAACTTTGGGAAAACTCGTTAGAAAAGGAATAAATCTCCCCAAAACCGGTCCTGCAGGAGCCAGGCTTGGAACCACTGTCCATCCAACCTCTGCCAGCTCTGGCCATCGCTGTGACCCCAATCCTCCCCCTGGATCCATGGATTTCACTGGGGATTGTCATTGCAGAGCCGCCCTGGCACTTCTCCTGCGGGGCTGAGCTGAACCTGCTGTGTGATTTCAAGGCTTTCCCAGGAATTTGGTATTTCTGTGTCTCCATCGCTTCCAGAGGCAATGGGGTTGAAGCTCCGTGAGCGAGGCGGTGAATCCAGGGCTGTGGGCAGCGTGGCCGGAGCACCCCATGGGGATGGGCCTTGGGGAGGGCAGGGAAAGCAGCAGGGGCAGGGTCCAGCTGAGACTGCAGAGCCCTTAATGAGTTCGTTAACAAGCTGGGCAATTAGGAGCCACCAGGAGGGCCCTCATTCCCACCACTCCTGTCACTGTGCCAGCCACCTTCGTCCCCAGCCGAGGAGGAGGAGGGTGAGGAAAGGATCCATCCAAGCCCAAGTAAAACAGGGAGAAAACCCCACTTTCCATCTTCTAATCCTTGAACCTGCTCAAGGTCTTGTGTCATCAGAGGATTTTGTAAAAAGGTGGCTTTGTTCAGTTGGATTTTTCGGGAATGCCCCACGGGGAGGTGATGGTTTGATCTGGCCCTGGGGATGCACCAAAGCACCAAATCCTGGTGAGGCTCCTGCCGCAGCTTCCGACGCCCCGGTGGCAGCAGAGGGACAGGGATGTCACACCCCAGCCACGCCCAACGCCACCACCACGCACAGCCAGCGGCCCCACTGGCTCAGAAGGGTTCTCTGAGAGTCCTCAACATCTCCCCTCTTCCCATCACCTCCTCCTCGCCTTCCCCACGGCCCCGAGGAGCCGGGAGAGGCTCCAGGCCCGGCCGAGCCGGAGCTGCCACCTCCAGGCTTGGGACACGACCTTGGGCCACGAGCGTCTTTAAGCATAGAGTGTATAAACATGCTGAGTATATAATTTTCCTTTAAAATCTGTTCTTCCTTCTTCTCTTTATAGAAATAAATACTTACTTTGTTTCTGTTTTTTGTTTTTTAGGGGAATTCCGCAGGTCCCTGCACTGGGTGCCATCTCCTCTGGGCCGTGCTCCTGGATGGGGCCGGGTGGTCCCCGGGGGCTGTAGCTTTGCTGGGTGGTTTTTTGCTGGTCGGGGCATCCCTTGCTCCTCTTGCCCCTGTGTTAGGAGTGTCCCAGCCTCCCGGGGCGGAGGTAAACCCGCGGTGGGCACGGCAGGGAGCTGGTCCCGGGGCCGTGCTGCGATGCAGGAGTTTCTCGCAGGCGTTGTCGGGGCTCCCGCATTCTGTGCATCCAGGGAACTGCCTTCTCCTGGGAAGCTGCCCTGGAGGGAGAGCAGAGGTGCTTCCCACGGCGTTATGGCCACCAAACCCTTACCCTGTTCCGGAGGAGACCGCGCAGATGGGAGGAAGGGTGGGCGAAGGGTCCCCTGAGGTGGGGCTGGAGAGCCAGGAGCTGCTGCCAGAGCCCCACCAGCCTCAGCCGTGTGGAGAGATTTCCCTTCCCCTGGGGATCCCCGCGGGCTGTCTGACAGCCCCGCTGGGTCGGCAGCTCTCGTGCCATGGCTGAGGAATGCGGTGCTGGATCTGCAGCTGGGCCCTCCTGGGGGACGCTCCACGTGAGCCCATCGCTCCGGGAGGTGTCTCCTCACAGCCACGGCAGCCACCAGGCACCAAAACCTCCAGCACCGCTCCAGAGGAGAGGGAAAAGCCCCCACGGCCACTTTTCCCTGTCGCTTCCTCTCCGCTCAGCCCGTGGGGTCGAGGACACGGGGCTGGGGCCGAGGCTAAGGCCGGGGTGTCCCCGCTGCTGGCAGTGCTCTGATGGGTGTCCCCAGTTCCAGGGGCACCTCTGGTACCTTCTCCCCAGGGTGGAGGATGGAGATGCCTGACCCTGCTGGATGCCTTTCCAAAGCCTTTTCCTACGGAAAAAGGATATTTTGGGGATGATGATGTCCTTGCAGGCAGAGGACACTCAGAAGAAAAATCAGAATTAGAAAACGGTGGCCATAGATAAGGGTCAGCCAGGGCTGTTGGTTGGTGCTTTCCCCAGGATAACTTCAGGAATCTGGCCAGGGTTTCTCCTTCAGGCTCTCGGGAAGGCAACGAGATGGCAAAACGTGGGTGTCCCGTGCCAGCCTCTCTCTCCACATGGAACAACTGACTCTGGATGGAGCCTGGCTGTGGATGACGGGGGACAGAAGTGTGACCCATGTTTCCTGTGGATGAGGATTTTGGAGATGGTTTATTGCCTTGGCAGGAGGCTTTTGGTGGAGAGGAAGTGAGGCTGGAGACCTCTGGAAGAGCACCCATCGCTCCTGGTGTCCGCTGGCTCCAAAGCCCCCGAGGTGCAGCTCCGCTCTCGGGTTTGTGCTGTGGTGGCTGCTGGTTCCCGGGAGGGTGTCCCCAGGCCTGAGCACCCCTCTGGTAAATCCGAAATGAAAACGAGCAGAAGCCCTGCAGGAATGAACGCTGGGCATCGTTTCCTCGGCAGGAACAGCTCTTCCCACCCCACCTTCACCATCCCACGGAGAGGCTGGGGGTGCAGGGGTGCCGAGCCAGCACAGCCCCGGAATGCACCGAGCCATCCTCAAATGGTCAAAAATCCCCCAAAACAGAGTTCGACGGAAAGCCATTCCCCAAACACGGATCCTTGGCAAGGAGCAGCCGCAGGGGTTCCAGGCCATCTTCCCTCCTGGGAAAGAGCACGGCCTTGGCTCTTGGGGCAGCCAAAAAATGTCCTTAAGTAGCACCTTCTCGCCCACGAGCGGCCCCGGACGGCCCCGGTGCCAGTCCCGAAGGCCTGCGAGAGTTTGGGGTTCCTTGTGCACGAGCCGGGGTGTCCCTGCTCTGGCCACAGCCACGGAGGGGTGGCCCACGCTGGGTTTGGTCTCACGGGGCTTGGGCTCCGCCGGGCAGAGCAGGGAATGTGCTTTGGGTTCCCTGAAGGGCTAACAGCCTCCTTCCACCTTGATGTGTAAAATCTTGGAGAAGCCGGGTCTTTTCCTCAGGCCTGCAAGAGGAGCAGATGGTGTGGTTGGGGGTCCCAGCAGCCCCCCTGCTCCATGGGAGAGGGGAACACCTCAAATTCCTGCCTCGGGAAAGAAAGGGGCGAGGAGGGACAGGGAAATCCCTGCCGTGGGGAAGGACATGGGGCAAGGGAGGGTGAGGGAGGGACAGGGAATCCCTGCCTCGGGAAGGACACAGGGTGAGGGAGGACAGGGGACATTTCTGATCCCTGCCATGGGAAGGACACAGGGCTGGTGACACTGTGTTAACTGGGACTGGCATCCTTTACCTGGAGTTTGTTCACCATTTCTTCAAACATCTTCTTGGCTTCGGGGCTGTGGGGCTCCTTGAAGTAGTCCACAATCCCCACCTGCACCACGATGGATTTGAGGTTGCGGCACACACCTGGGGGCACAGACAGCACCTGCATCTCCACGCCTGGGGACAGGCAGCCTCCCCACGGCCAGCAGGGACCCCTCATCCCACCCTGAGCTCCTCCAGGCCTGCTGTGAGTGGGAATGCTCACGCTGCAGGTGGAGGAGACCTGGCCAAGGTGTGTGCAGGGAGGGCCATGGGCTGTGACAGCCTCTGGCTGCCCTGTCCCATAGCAGTGTCCTCCCTCTTCCTCGGAATCTTGGACACTTCCTTCTGGAGGGGCAGGCTCCTGGCAGGTCTAGCCACAGTCACTTGAGCCGTGACCACCAGGACAGACCCTCCTGGGGCCCGTGGACCTCCTGCCCTGGCAAATGACTTCAGCAAACGGTGTGAGCCCAAGCTCAGGTTCATCACAAACCTCAGGAGTGTCACAAACATTGAGGTGTTGATAACTCGGGGGGACCATGGAGGGAGCGTCTCCATCGTCACTGTGGCCCAAGGCAAGATCAGCTCTGCTCGGCCTGTCCTTGGCAGGGGATGCTGGGTCCCCTCTGAGACACCTTCGAGCACAGAGCTCCCAGCACCTTCCAGCGTGGGCAGCTCCCGTGGGTGGGGCTGGAAGGCCAACCTGGTCCGTGGATCTGGGGTTCAGGTGCCCCTGGCAGTGGTACTCACTGTTGAAGTGCAGCAGGGCTTTGGGGGTCACCGGGTGGACGTCAGCACCAGCATCTCCAGCCCCTTCAGCCCCTCCCGGCACACCTCCGCAGCCACCTCCTGTTGATCTCGGCCACGTGGTCCAGCTCCAGCACCTGCAGCCTCATGCAGTTCCGCGCTGGGGGACACAGCACCCGTCAGCAGCCCAGGGGAGGGGGCGAGGAGAGCCATGGGGAGGGGAACAGGAGGGATGGGTGGCACAAGGAGGGGCAGGGAGCACCCCTGGACCTTGGGGTGGAATGGGACAGCACAAGGAGGGGCAGGGAGCACCCTTGGACTTTGGGGTGGGTGGAATGGGTGGCACAAGAGGGGCAGGGAGCACCCATGGACCTTGGGGTGGAATGGGTGGCAGGAGAGGGGCAGGGAGCACCCCTGGACCTTGGGTGGGCTTCTCCAGAGATCTCCACGGAGCATCTCCCTGCCGAGAGCAGGGGCCCTTCTCCTTGTCCCTGGGGAAGGAGGAGGTGGTGCCCAGGGAGGGTGAGCCCCCACCGCCCGAGGAACGCCTGGCCGTGGCGCTCAGAGCTCTGGGCTGGGGACAAGGTGGGGACTGGGGGCAGCTTGGGCTCGGTGGGCTCAGACACCACCCTCCCCAGGGCTCTGTCCCGCGGTTCCGAGCGCTGCCTACCTAGGGACGCCAGGCCCTGGACGCGCAGCCAGCCCCTCCGACACCGAGCGCCCGCAGGTGCGGCCAGCAGCGCCCGATCATCTGCAGGCAGCGGTTGCTGAAGCGCGTCGGCTGCTGGCTGGGGACAGCAGGGACAACAGCTGGGGTGGCACGGCCGCTCAGCCCACCCCCCACGGGCACTCCCGGCGGGGCTGTGGCACTGGGAGCTCTCCCACCCGATCCCACCCGCCCGGGGGTCACACTGCGGGAGGTGTCCCCACGTGAGCGCCGCCCGGGGCTGTGCTGTCACCGGGACAGGGCAGCTCTGGTGCCCCAAACCCTGCCCAGAGCAGCTGTGGCTGCCCCTGGATCCCTGCAGTGTCCCAGGCCAGGCTGGACATTGGGGCTTGGAGCAGCCTGGGACAGTGGAGGTGTCCCTGCCAGGGCTGGGGTGGCACTGGGTGGGATTTAAGGTCCCTTCCCACCCAAACCATTCCGTGATTCTGTGATTCCAACCTTGGAGACCCAACATCAGGCCCTGAACTCTGTTCCTTGCCCGGATGAGAGCAGCAGCAGGGCCCGGAGCTCTGGCCCAGGGGGAGAAGCCAACGTGGTACGCGCTGCTCCCCCCGGGCACAGGAGCCAGCAGGACCCACAGCCAGCTCCTGCTGACACTGGTGTGAACCCCCCAGACACGAGCAATGCCCAGGGACATTCCCGAGTGCCCTGCCGTGGGAGCCGTGAGCTCATGAGCACCCAGACACTGTGGGGTGCAGGTGAGACTCCACCAGCATCTCCCCCAAAACGCTTTCCCAAAATGAGAGCAAGCGCAGTTGCCCCCTAAGCAGAGACACCCTTTGAACAGCATCCAGGCCCTGCAGGCTGCTGCTGCTGCCGAGCAGCGAGAGCTCAGACAGGCCTTTGGTGTTCGGTGTCACCTCCCAGACCCATCAGAGATCCCTTTCATCTGGGGTGTGAGCAGCCTCCCTGGAAGCACTCCCGCCCTGCAGGGAGCTGCAGACACCCAGCAGCTCCCAGTTTGCACGGGAGGGATGGGGCTGAGCCCTCCTGGAGCGGCTCCAGAGTCGCTGCTCATCCCATGAAGACCCTCCCTAAGCAAATCAGCTTCTGGCACCCCATTTCTTTCCAGCACCTCTCACTCAGTGGCCTCCTCCTAACACAACTCCATCCCTGGCAGTGTCCCAGGCCAGGCTGGACATTGGGGCTGGAGCAGCCTGGGACAGTGGGAGGTGTCCCTGCCAGGGCTGGGGTGACACTGGGTGGGCTTTAAGGTCCCTTCCCACCCAACTCCTTCTGTGATTCCATGACCTACCAGGGATGCAGAGGTGCGACCTGGAGCGAGATGATGTCCCTGCAGCCTGCTCCAAGGGCCCAGATGACTTCATGGCCCACGGGGTCTGTGGAGCTCCTGGAACAACACAGGGGACACGTGGCAGCGGTGCCGCCCTGGGGCTGGGTGTCCCTGGAGCACCCGGAGGTACCACTCTGGTCATTATTTACAGCCCAGGCCCTGCCCCTGCACCAGCCAGGCCCCACACCAGCCCCTGCAGGAAGGCTGGAGGCATTCCCAACTGGAATTGTGCCTGCGGATGTGCAATGGCAGAGCAACAGCTGAAGGTGAGGCTGAAGGTGAGGAGGGGGAGGTGAGGCCGAAGGGGAGGTTGAATGTGGAAGGTGAGTAGGAGGTGCCTCTTCCAGATGGAAAGGTGACAAGGGTCTGGCTGGGACTGCCAGGCCGTGTGTCCCTGCAGGGCAAACAGAACCTGTCCCTGCAGGTGCCGTTGGTGCCACTCGCCACCTGCCCGGATGGGGACAGTGCCAGGGGGTGGGAAGGACATCCCGGCCAGGGGCAGGGGCTGCTCCGTGGCCTCTGTCCCTGCTCTGTGGCTGTGCCGCTGGCTGTTGGCCAACGTCACCGCAGGCTTTGCTGTGGCTCCTCGCGGTGTCCGTGGGGGCAGCAGGAGATGCTGCTGGAGCCGCGCAGGGACTGGGGCAGCTGTGGGTTCGTGGAGCTGCAGTGGAGCCCAGCCCCGAGCAGAGGGGTCAGAGAGCCCCACGCTGATGCCACCAGCCCAAACAGAGTCCCCTGGCTGTCCCACCGCTCCAGGAGCCTTCTGGGGACCGAGGCTGCACTTCCCAAGTCTAAATGCCCCACTTCAGAAGTTCAGGCAAGCCTAAAAATAAGTCTGGGTGTTATGTCGAGTGCTTCACAGGTCTCCAGTGCAGCAGGGCGCCAAGAGCAGCAGGTTCACCGGAGCATGAGTCACAGGCACAGCTCAGGACGTGCCAGGAGCGCTTGGATTTGATCCGCTGCCTTGGAAGAGCTGATGGAGCAGCCTCAGTGTTACACCGGCAGCTCTGGGCTGTCTCCTGTGCCGTGGTGCCAGAGCCCCTGGTCAGAGATGGCTCTGAGCTCATGGGGTGCACATCAGGGAGTGGCTGGATGTGCTTCCCACCTGGAGCATTCTCTGTCCTGGGCTGGATCAGGACCAGGTGAGATGGACACCAAGGCTCAGGTGGTCATCTGCAGGTGCAGCAGAGCAAGGAGTATCCTTCCGGAGGGTGCAGGGAAGTCAGTCCTGTCTCCACAGGAGGCAGAGCCTCTTCAGAAGGTGGCCAAAACTAAGGAGTGGTCAGCGATATCCTCCAGGACCTGTGCCCTCCTCCAGGATCACCACGAGCCTTGTGTCCTTGACCTCGGGCAAGGTGTCCAAGTTGGATCTGAGCTCTCCCATGGCAGAGCTGCTCCTCCCTCACACAAGAGAGGGACCCTCTTGTCCCCATTGGAATCCTTCATCAGGGGTGCCAGCCAGGTGGGACCTCACTGGGCACCTCCTCCGCACCCTTCTCTAACACAAAGTGGTGTCCCCGTACCAAGGTGCCTCCAGCTGAGGTGGGATCGGTCACAGGGCACTGGGAATGGAGCTGGAAGTGAAACGTCTGCACGGGAACAACCCAGAGGGGGATGGGAGTGGCAAGGACAGCTGGCACTGGGGACCCCGGGGCTGCCCCTGGGGTGGGGCCATGGAAAGGTGGGTCCTTGGCACCTGGACAGAAGGGCTGTGCCCTGCCGGGGAATGGACGTGAGCCCAGCGCACCCCGGGGGTGTTCCCAGCCTGGTCCCCGTGCTGCGGCGGGCGCTGGTGGCCGTCCTTACCGGTAGGTGACAGCCTGCAGGGCGCGGCAGTAGCAGCTGGCCAGCCAGAGCGAGCGGTCGGTCAGCACGTTGGGGCAGTGCGAGATGCGCAGGATCAGCAGGTTGCTGCCCGTGGCCTTCAGCAGCGACTCCAGCCCCGCCTCCAGGCAGCCCCTGCCGGGGGGCAGCGTCAGGCACAGCAGCCCCGCTCGCCCTCCCTGTGACCGCCCCGGGGCCACCCAGGACCGTGACCCATCCCACACATCCCACGGGCACCCGCGGCTCCAGGGTGCCCAAAACACACAGGGAAGCAGAGGTTGGGGCTCATGGAGAGCAGCTCCGGCCGCGGCAGGAGGGACACGGGGACGCAGGGACACGGGGACTCACCGTGTGCTCTTCATGTAATCTTCCTTGCTCTCCTTCTTGCCCCGCTGGCGCGGCTTCAGGTTTTGGAGGGTGAGGGAGTGCATCTGGGTGCACCACTGGGACAGCATGGCCAGGAACTGGGGGCACAGGGGTGGCAGTCACTGACGGGGACACCCCAGCATGTCCCAGAGCACCAGCCCTGGCTGTGACACACGTGCCAGAGATGTGCAAAGATGCACACACGAGGCCATGGCAGAGCACGCGCCACAAATTAATGGCTGCGACCACAACATCATGGGTGTGACCACAAAAGTACATGAACACCTGTGCAGGTGTGAGCTCCTTCTCCTGAGCATTCACCTGTGCAGGTGTGAGCTCCTTCCCCCGAGCATTCACCTGTGAAGGTGTGAGCTCCTTCCCCCGAGCATTCACCTGTGCAGGTGTGAGCTCCTTCCCCCAGCATTCACCTGTGCAGGTGTGAGCTCCTTCCCCCAGCATTCACCTGTGCAGGTGTGAGCTCCTTCTCCTGAGCATTCACCTGTGCAGGTGTGAGCTCCTTCCCCTGAGCATTCACCTGTGCAGGTGTGAGCTCCTTCTCCTGAGCATTCACCTGTGCAGGTGTGAGCTCCTTCCCCTGAGCATTCACCTGTGCAGGTGTGAGCTCCTTCCCCCAGCATTCACCTGTGCAGGTGTGAGCTCCTTCCCCTGAGCATTCACCTGTGCAGGTGTGAGCTCCTTCCCCCGAGCATTCACCTGTGCAGGTGTGAGCTCCTTCCCCTGAGCATTCACCTGTGCAGGTGTGAGCTCCTTCCCCCAGCATTCACCTGTGCAGGTGTGAGCTCCTTCCCCCAGCATTCACCTGTGCAGGTGTGAGCTCCTTCTCCTGAGCATTCACCTGTGCAGGTGTGAGCTCCTTCCCCTGAGCATTCACCTGTGCAGGTGTGAGCTCCTTCTCCTGAGCATTCACCTGTGCAGGTGTGAGCTCCTTCCCCTGAGCATTCACCTGTGCAGGTGTGAGCTCCTTCCCCCAGCATTCACCTGTGCAGGTGTGAGCTCCTTCCCCTGAGCATTCACCTGTGCAGGTGTGAGCTCCTTCCCCCGAGCATTCACCTGTGCAGGTGTGAGCTCCTTCCCCTGAGCATTCACCTGTGCAGGTGTGAGCTCCTTCCCCTGAGCATTCACCTGTGCACCTGCAGCACCTCCAGCTCCAGAGCAAGTGCCCACCTGGGTCCCCCCATGACAGTAACGGCACAATCACCCTGGCCACCAAGGAGATGCTCGCACAGCTTTACCCTTCTGGAAGAAAGGTGTCCCCCAGGCAGTGTCCCCCGTGCCCAGTACCTTGGAGGACACCCTGGCGTTCTCCAGCAGCACCCGTGTCCACACGGCCGGGTGCCGGGCCACGAACTTCCAGTCCTTGCACACCTCGGCCGCGCGCAGCAGGGTCTTGGTGTCCAGGTAGGTGAAGATGCAGAAGAGAGCCGCCCGCATCTTGAGGATCTCGGGGCTGATGACCTCGCTGGAGTGGCCCGGGCTGCCCCGCTCCAGCCGGCACACCTTGCCCCCGGCCCCCTCGGGCCTGGCCGTGGGACACCCGGCGTCGGTGGCCACTGGGGAGGACAGCGCGTAAGGGGAGCTCCATCCTTGATCCCCAACGTCCAACCTCCCACCCTCCCAATCTCTCCACCCTCCCCTGAGGAGCACGCCGTGCTCTCACCGGTCAGCCGGCAGCTGCCGGGGGGTCGGGATGCGGCCGATCCCGGTGCGTCCGGCTCCCAGCCCTCGGCCTCGGACTCGGTGGTGCGGGAGCCCACGTCGGACACGTCGCCCTCCTCGCCCTCGGTGCTGTTGCGGTAGGGCCGGCGGTGCCAGTTCTGGATGGCCTGGCGGCGCAGCCCCGAGCCCCGCGCTGCGTCCCGGGCCGCGTAGGGGTGTCCGTCGGCCGTGTCGTCCGTGGGACACGGCTCCGCGCTGTCGCTGTCGTAGCACCCCGAGCTCTGCGACACGGCCTTGGCCCGGCTCGAGGCCCTGGGGACAGGGACGTCCGACCTCAGGGCTCGCCGGGGTGCGCATCCCCTTCCCGGCACCCCGTTAACATCCCCGAGAGGCGGCGGGGATGGGCACTCACCCGGTGCTGGAGGAGGAGCGCTGGTTGGACACGCCGTAGGGACCGTGCACCGCCACCCCCGGCCCCGAGTGCCGCTCTCTCTGCAGGGACACGGGACAAGAGGAGCCGACGTGGCACAACCCAGCGGCCGAGGGAGGGGACCCCGCTAACCCACCCGTGCCAGCCGCGCTCTGGGGGACACTCTCACCCAGCGGGATGCAGAACAGCATCTCCAGCACGGCCCAGCGCCACGGAAACACCGACCCACCGAGACACAGCTCGGGATCCCCACCCGGGATCGGCCATTGCCCATGGGAAGGACACGGGGTCCCCACACCGCTCCGGCAGAGGAGACCCGAGGGCGCATTCCCGGAGCCCCGGCCGCATTCCCGCCGCTGTGCCGTGCCTGTGCCCGCAGAGGTACCGCTCGGGCGATGGCCTTGGTGGCCGGGGTGCCGCAGCGGCCCAGGCTCCCGTTGGGGGTGGTGCCGCAGCTGCTGCTGATGATCTGGAGCTGCTTCTCGGCGCGGTCGGCGCGGTCCAGCAGCTCCTCGATGAAGTGCTGCAGCCGCACCTTGGCGTTGGCCTCGCGCGCCGCCGTCTCCTTCAGGAACTGATCGATCTGCAGCACCTCCCTGGGGGGACCGGCGGTGACACCCCCGTGCTGCCCACCCGCCCCTGCCCAGCACCTCCCTGGGGGGACCGGCGGTGACACCCCGTGCTGCCCACCCGCCCCTGCTCAGCACCTCCGTGCTGCCCAGCACCTCCATCCCTGCCCAGCACCTCCGCCCCTGCCCAGCACCTCCCTGGGGGGACCGGCGGTGACACCCCCGTGCTGCCCACCCGCCCCTGCCCAGCACCTCCGCCCCTGCCCAGCGCCTCTATCCCTGCCCAGCACTCCCATCCCTGCCCAGCACCTCCATCCCTGCCCAGCGCCCCCATCCCTGCCCAGCGCCCCCATCCCTGCCCAGCACCCTAATCCCTGCCCAGCGCCCCCATCCCTTCCCAGCACCCTAATCCCTGCCCTGCACCTCCATCCCTTCCCAGCACCTCCATCCCTGCCCAGCACCTCCATCCCTGCCCAGCACCTCCATCCCTGCCCAGCACCCCCATCCCTGCCCAGCACTCCCATCCCTGCCCAGCGCCCTAATCCCTGCCCAGCACCCCCATCCCTGCCCAGCACCCCCATCCCTGCCCAGCACCCCCATCCCTGTCTCCCAGCTGGGACCAGGATCAGGGATGTCCATGCACATGTGGACAGTTCCATCCTCAGCCTGATCTGGGTCTGTGGCAGCCCAGGTGGCTCCTGCCATGGCTTGGGGCAGGACAGGGATGAAGGGATGCTCCCAGAATGCAGGGTGGATGTTGCCACCTTGCTTTAGGGTGAGGTGACATCCCCAGAACCTCATCCATCCCTCCCAGGACTGGAACCCTGCTCCTGAGCACGATGGAGCAAAGGGAAGCGGATGATGATGGTGTGGCAGGGTGAGGGAGGAGGATGGCAATGGCATCCTGTCTCACTCAGGACACCCTTAGGAAAGACCTTAAGGGCAGCCTGGCACCCCTGAACCCTGGAACCCCAATCCCTGTTCACCCTGTGGCTGCAGGGCTCCCTCATGAACACGTTAATGAGCAGGTGCTCTGGAGCTCAGAGCCCGGGGAAGGAAGGGCTGTTTCCCCCCGGCCGTGGCCAGCCCTGGGGTGCAGTGTGACAGCAGCTCCGTGACCCGAGCTGACCCCACCCCAGCACAAACACCCGCTGTCCTCAGCCGCTTCCCGAAAACCGCGGGAAGCACATGCAGACCCACATGGACACACCAGTGAGGCCACACGCCCCAAAACACACGTGGCCATCACACCCTGCACATGGACGTGCTCCGTGAACAGCCACGAGTGCAGCCGGGCACACACACACACACGGACACACATGGACACACAGACACACACACACACGGACACACACACATGGACACACACAGACACACACACACACACAGACACACACACACGGACACACATGGACACACAGACACACATGGACACACACACGCACACACACATGAACACACAGACACAGACACACACATGAACACACACCTGTCTGGCACACCTGAGTGCTTTACACACCCCCGGGAAAACAACTCCAGCACACAACCGGCAAACATGGACAGGCACACACGAACAGGCACACACGAACAGGCACACATAGACAGGCACACACGGACAGCACACACAGACAGCACACAAGGACAGGCACAACTGGCACACATGGACAGGCAGTGTTGGGAGGGTGGGCAGCCCCTGGCACAGGTGCCAGAGCAGCTGTGGCTGCCCCTGGATCCCTGGCAGTGCCCAAGGCCAGGCTGGACATTGGGGCTTGGAGCAGCCTGGGACAGTGGGAGGTGTCCCTGCCATGGATGGGTGGCACTGGGTGGGTTTTAAGGTCCCTTCCAACCCAAACCGTTCCATGATTCCATGGGCACCCAGGGGCACATGGCACAGGTACAGCTGCTCACACCTGCACGGCTGATGGTGCACACACACACAGAGCTACTCTCACCTTCACTCAGCAGCCAGGAACCCCTGAACGCACAAACACAGCTTTGCACCTCTGTCTTGGGCACACCAGCTCTCGGACACACAAACCTGACCACACACACCCAACCACACACACCAGCCCTCAGACACCTGATCCCACACACCTGACCTCAGACCCCTGACCGCACACACCTGGACACACAAACCTGATCATGCACACCTGACCTTGGACACCTGGACACGATCTGCTCAGAAGCACAAAGGAAAAGGAGGGGGCAGCCCTCATTGACATAATTCCCATGGCTGGCTATCAATTACCAATTAATTACCAATTAATTACCAATTAATTTCTCCCCAACCTGCCATTTGCAGGCTGAGCCTGGGAGCTCCTGGGATGCTCTGGGAAGGCTCCTGGAAGGGGCCCCAGGGGATTTGGAAGGCAAATGTGGAGCTGGGCAGCAGCTGTAAGGTGATGCTGATGGTTATCACCTGTGTCTCATTCCCATGGTCTGGGTGGAAAAACACCCCTGGCAAAGGAAACGGAGCCCAGGAGCCAAAGGTCTCTCATGAGGACAACAGCTTCATGGTGTCTTGGAGCTGGCAGGGCTGGGAAATGTCCCCACAATGTTTTCAGGGAAGGCTTTGCTGATTAAAATGATTTCTGATGATTTCCTCACATCCAGGAGAAAACCTCCTCTCACCATCTGCGCTTCCCCTGCTTCCCCTGCAACCTCACCAGGGTTGTCCCTGTTGGGGAAGGGAGGAGTTTGGGGAGTGATGGGGCCAGTCGAGGGTTTCTCTGAGGACAGGGAGGTCCAGGAGGTAGTTTTGGGGCATAAACCCAGATTTTTAGGTGGTAACATTGTCCAGGCTCCACCAAAAGACATTTGACCCTCTATTTAGCCTGCTTAGCTGTCTCCAGGCTCTGCTCCAGACTCATCCACGCTGGTGTCCCTCATTCCATCACCACATGTCCCCAGGATGCCCCTGGACAACACCCAGGCAGCAGTGATGGCAGCCCCCAAACCCCTCATTGCCTGTCCCACCAGCATGCCCCCAAACCTGGAGCTGTTGTCCTCATCCAGCCCCAGGGTCGCCCCGCTCCTCACCCCAGGACCATCCCCCCATCCAGGGAGCTCATTTCTGAGCCAGGTCATTATTTTGGAGTCAAAGTCACTCACAAACGTGCAGAGGATGATGGGAATCAAGGCAATTCCTTGAGGAAAGCCAGCAGGGCTCCCAGCCCAGCACAACCATGGCTGTCCCCCACTAATCATTGACTTTCTGGGCCCCTCCAGATTTGCTAAGAAGCTCCTGAGGAGCAAGGTCTGGTTTGCTTGGACAGCACCGATGGGCAAAAGGACCCAGCCCTGGACTGGAGGAAAACCTGGGAGCAGCACTGGGGTGGGAAGAGGGTGCTGAGTGGGGAATATGGGATGCAAAAGAGGATGAGAGTGTCATGGTGCATTTACAGCAAATGGAGGTGATGCTGCTTGGGCTGCCCCACCCTCCTTCCAGGAGAAAAACCTGGAATTTGGCATGGCCATGGCAGGTTCCTTTAACCCAAACCAGTCCATGCTCCATGATCCCCAGCCTGGCCATGTCCCAGGAGCACTGAACCTGCTGAGGGACGGTGCTGATGGGCATCGCCGAGGGCACTGCGCCTGAGCCCTGGCTCTGGGGGTTGGTGCTGCTGTTGGGCTCCTCTGGGCTTATGGAATGGCCTGGATTGATAGAGACCTTAAAACTCATCTCAATCCACCCCCTGCCACAGGCAGGGACACCTTCCCCTGTCCCAGGCTGCTCCAAGCCCTGTCCAACCTGGCCTTGGACACCTCCAGGGATGGAGCAGCCACAGCTTCTCCAGGATTCACTCCCAGGCACACATTTCCCCCCACCCTGAGGCTGGGACAGGGACAAAGGACTCACTGCTGCTTCCGGGTGAGCTCCTGCTCCTTCTGCACCAGGTCCTGCTTGAGGGATGCCAGCATCTCCACGCTGACGTCCACCTGGCGGGACAGCTCCGACGCCCGGTCCTCCAGCTCCTGCTTCTCCCGGCTCAGCCGCAGGCTCTCCTGCTTGGCCTTCTCCAGCTCCGAGCTCTTGCGGTCCAGCTCCACCTGGAGCCGGCCCACCTGCGAGGCGATCTTCTGCTCCACCTCCTCCGTCAGCTTCTCCAGCCGCTTGTCCACCTCCAACTTCTCGAAGGCGCGGATCTTCAGGCGGGCCAGGCCCTCCTCGTAGGCCGTGTCCATGGTGGCCGGCGGGGCGGGCGCGGGCGCCACGGCCTTGCCCCGGGTGAAGATCTCGCTCAGCGGGATCTCGATCTCGTGGACATAGCGGGGCGAGGGGGACGAGGACGGGGCCGGCTCCAGCTCATCGGCGGGGACCAGGTCGCAGGAGAAGCGCTGGTCCTTGCCCTGGAAGGAGGTGCTCTCGAAGTAGTCCCTGCGGGCGGCCGGGGTCAGCAGGGCCCCGTCGGCGGCCAGCGGGAACACGGCGGCATCGCAGATGCTGTTGGTCTTGGAGAGCACGTAGAGGGTCTCGTAGGTGTGGTTGTACTCCAGGTGTGCGCGCAGCGAGGACAGGCTGCGGAAGCGCTTGTGCTCGCCGCAGCGCGGGCAGCGGTACGGCAGGTCCAGCGAGGCCATCCCTCAGCTCTGCTCCCTGGCGCAGGGGACACACGTGGCCCCGCTCATGGCGCGGGGCGGAGGCTGCGGGGACACGCGGGGGACACCGGGGAGCCCCCGGCAGAGGGGTGGCGGCTCCGCTGGGACATGGCGTGGGGTCAGCCCGGGATGGAAGGGAGCGATCCGGCAATCCTCGGGGAGGTGTCAGCATCGGGCGGTGCCAGGAGCTGGAAGAGATGGGGGTCAGCGATACGGGGATGGGGGTCCCCAAAAATCCCTCCTTGGTCCCCTTTGTGCCTCCAGCCCACCCTCCCACATTCCTCCCACCCACGGACATCCCATGGGAGGGCACATGGTGCTCGCAAAGGTGCAGAGCCCCTGGGAACATGCAGAACCCTTGGGAAGTTCCACAGCCCTTGGGAAACTCCACAGCCCTTGGGAACCTCCACAGCCCTTGGGAAACTCCACAGCCCTTGGGAACCTCCACAGCCCTTGGGAAGCTCCACAGCCCTTGGGAAGCTCCACTGCTCCTGGACTCTATGATCTTGGAGGTCTTTCCCAACCTGAATGATTTCGAGGTTCTATGAACCCTTGGGAAGATTCACAATGCCAGGGAAGGTCTCCCACCCCTTGGGAAGGTTCCCAAGCATTTGGGAGGCATACAGCCATCAGGAAGGTGCATAGCCCATGGGAAATCTCTCTCCATCCACCCTGAGCTTGTCACTGGAGGTGGCAGAGGTGACCCTTGTGCTCTCTTGCCCAAACACCACCCAGTGAGCCCCTGCAGTGTCGGGGTCTCCAAGGCCCAGGATCATTCCTGAATCCAACACCGGCACCAGGTGCTGGGATCGCCCTTCTCCAAGCAAAGGGTCACCCACTCCTGCTAGGTCAGCCCATGCAGCGCTGGAATGGAATCCATTCCCAGGAGTTCTCATCCATCCCTGGGACCCCAACGCTGTCCCATGTAGAGGACATGGTGGCCTCTCCTGCCAGGGCAGGTGAGGGTCCCTGTGGGATTTGGTGCATCCCCCACTCACAAAATCCTCCATGGCATCAGTGGGGAAAACCCCACTCTTGAGAAATGGGATAGGCCACTGAAAACCCAGCCTGGGGGGCTGCTGTGGTCCCCTCCAGCCTGGGGGGCACAAACACACCTCAGGGCACAGTGTTTTCATTTTTCATTCATTTTTCATTCAAAAATGAAAACTGCAATGCTTTTACCCCAAAGCACTGAAGGCACCTATGGGTGGGAGCATCCCTTGCTCCTCCCTCTGCAATATCCCACAAAGGGCTCTTCCCACCACCCTAAAAGCCCTCAGAGCCCTCCTGCATCCCATAACCACCAGCTGGTGAGCGTGGGACTGCCACGGAACCTCCATCCATCCATCCCTGCTGGTCCCCAGGGCAGCATCCCTGGGGGCTCAGCATCCCCTCGGAGGGACAACCAGGCCACGAGGCTGGGAAACCATTTTTTAAGGGAAAGATCAGTAGAAGCAGGAAATCCACGCAAGAAATAAAAATAAGATGAACCGGGAGGGTTTGTGACCTGCCTGGCTGTGTTTTGGGGTCGTTACCAAACACGCTCTCGCGCATTAACCCCACCCGGGGGACCACCGGCTCAGCCCGGCCGAAACCCAAACCCCGGCGAGCACAAAGCACGTCCGGCAACTTCGGCCGCTGCCGGGGGGATGAGAAAGCGCTTTTCCAGCGCAGGGATGGGGAATCGTGCCGTGGTGCTCGGGCCTGGATGCCTGCCCGCGTCTCCCGGGGCACCCGAACCTCCCGGCCAAAATCCAAGGCAGGATCCGGCCCAGGTGGATCGGGAAGCGCTCACAGCTCCTTGTCCTGGGCAGGTCCTACCCCCCCCGGCCGCAAAACCTCTCCTCCTTCCCATCTCCACGGCAACAACCCGATTTTAGGGAATTATTAGTGGAGTCATTACTACGGCGGCCACGCTAATAAAACCCACAGGCATCCGGAGCCGGGAAACGCTGCCGACCGCGGGGATTGCAGCATCCCTGGGCTGCTCCAGCGCCGCTACCTGCCATTCATCATGGAGCCTTTCTTCGCATTGTTTAACGCTTTTTTAGCCCACCCACCCCCCAAAAAATATTACCAGCAGGCAGCTCCCCTGCCTGGTTGAAGAGGAAGGGGGGGATGGAGAAGAGAGGTGGTGGGGGATGCTGCCGGGGTGGAGGATGCTGCCGGGGTGGAGGATGCTGCCCGCGCCGCTGGTCCCCAGCCTCCCCCGGCGCTCCCGTGGGGTGGGAGCACCGCGGTGGGCGAGGACGGCGGGGCTGAGGCACAGGGGGCTCGCGGGGGGTGGGCACGAAAATCCGGATGCGTTTTTTGCCCCCCAGCCCTGGAGCAGCGAGCGGCGGGTCCGTCCTCACAGCCTGGCAGCGGCTTTGTCCCCACCGCGTCCCCCTGCTCCCGGCGGCCCTGGGCGAGGAGCATCCTGGGGACAAACCACCGCCTCCCGGGGCAGCATCCCTGCTCCATCCCACCCGCTTTGGCCCCATACCTGCTTCTGGCCGCCGGCCTCCCGCGCTGGGCTCCTCCGGCGAGGGCAGCATCTCTCCCGCTCGCCCGCGGGCCAGCCCCAGCCGGGGGGTGCGGGGTGGGGGCCGGAGCCCGCACAGCCGCTCCGCCGCACAAAGAAGGAGGCTGCCGAGCGGCTCAGGGCTGTGCCGGGGCGGGGGGACGCGCGGCACGCGGGATGCGGGCACGGGGACGCGGGGCAGGAGCGCTGCCGCCCGCGGGAAGCATCCGGCTCCCTGCGGCCAGCACCTCCATGCCAGGCAGGCCCTGGGGAGGCAGGGAGGCAGCCAGGGAGGCAGGGAGGGTGGTGGCTGCGGGGTGGGGGGAGGAGGAGGCGGAGGAGGAGGAGGAGGAGGAAGGAAGCAGAGGCTGAAGGCCCCGGCGGGGTGCTGGGAGGGTGGCGGCTCTGGGCACCCTGGGGATGGCGGGTCCCCGGGGCGCTGGGGGCTCAGCGGGGGCTCAGCATGGCGAGGAGGGGAGGGAGGGAAGGATGCAGGGATGGAGGAAGGCGGAGGGCGAGCAGCCGCCTCCTCCCCTGCAGCCGGAGCCGGGGCTGCTCGCTGCCGCTTCCTCCCGCACAGCTCCCTCTGCCTGTCTCCCCACGAACACGGCGGGCCCGGCTGCCATGGCAGCCCCCCCGCCATGCCCCCCTGACCCCACAGCCCCTGTCCCCATCGGTGGAGCCCCCGCCCCTGGCCGCTCCTGGCCGGGATCACCCGGAGCATCCTCCCCGGGGGTTCAGTGTCGGGTGTGGGGCCCAGCCTGGGCACCTGTGCTGCTCCCACCCCATCCCGGCTCGGACCCACGGGTGCCAGGACACTGGCTTGGTCCCACGGGTGCCAGGACACTGGCTTGGTCCCACGGGTGCCAGGACACTGGCTTGGTCCCACAGGTGCCAGGACACTGGCTTGGTCCCATGGGTGCCAGGACACTGGCTAGGTCCCACGGGTGCCAGGACACTGGCTAGGTCCCACAGGTGCCAGGACACTGGCTTGGTCCCATGGGTGCCAGGACACTGGCTAGGTCCCACGGGTGCCAGGACACTGGCTAGGTCCCACGGGTGCCAGGACACTGGCTTGGTCCCACGGGTGCCAGGACACTGGCTTGGTCCCATGGGTGCCAGGACACTGGCTTGGTCCCACAGGTGCCAGGACACTGGCTTGGCCCCACGGGTGCCAGGACACTGGCTTGGTCCCACAGGTGCCAGGACACTGGCTTGGCCCCATGGGTGCCAGGACACTGGCTTGGTCGCAGGACAGTCCCTGATCATCCTGTCTTCACCCCTGGCTTGATCCTAACTGAGTCCCTGGGTATTCTGCCGTGGTCCTGGTTGTGTCCCTGAGCACCCTGGCTTTGCCCCTGCCTTGGTCCTGACCCAGCCCCTGAGTACCCTGGCTTGGTCCTTGCCTTGGTCCTGAGCTGGTGCCTGATCATGCTGGCTTAATCCCTGCCTTGGTCCTGATCCAGTCCCCGAGTACCCTGGCTCGATTCCCAGCTTGGTCCTGCTCTGGTCCCTGAATGCTGTGGTTTGGCCCCCAGGCTGGTCCCCAAGCACCTTGATTTGGTCCCAATCCAGTCACCGTTACCCTGGGTGGGTTCCCAGCTCGGTCCTGATGTGGTCCATGGCTGCCCTGGTTAAACCCTGTCTTGGTCCTGCCTGAATCCCGGAGCAGCCTGTTCTGGGGCCTGGCTCCATCCCCACATGGTCCCTGAGCACTCCAGTGTAATCCCTGCCTTGATCCTGATCCAGTTCCCGAGCACCTCAGCTCGGGCTCCGGTGCCAAAGGCATCCGGCACTGCCGTGTGTTCCTCTCTCTGGGGTGGGCACGGGAGGATGGCAGCGCTGGGTCCAGGGTGCTGCTGGCACGGGGTCAGGTGGGTGTCCCCACCCCCTGGGACTGGGGGTGCCACTGCGCCTGCCCTCCTGCACGTGTGCCCAGTCCCATCCCAGCCAGGAGCAGCGCCCCAGGGGCTGGGGGGTGGCTGTGGGGTGGCTGTGGGGTGGCTGGGGGGTGGCTATGGGGTGGCTGTGGGGTGGCTGTGGGTGGCTGTGGGTGGCTGTGGGGTGGTTGTGGGGTGGTTGTGGGGTGGCTGTGGGGTGGCTGTGGGGTGACTGTGGGTTGCCTGTGCGGTGGCTGTGGGGTGGCTGTGGGGTGACTGTGGGGTGGCTATGGGTTGCCTGTGGGGTGGCTGTGGGCAGCTGTGGGGTGGCTGTGTGGTGGCTGTGTGGTGGCTGTGGGGTGGCTGTGGGGTGACTGTGGGGTGGCTATGGGTTGCCTGTGGGGTGGCTGTGGGCAGCTGTGGGGTGGCTGTGTGGTGGCTGTGTGGTGGCTGTGGGGTGGCTGTGGGGTGACTGTGGGGTGGCTGTGGGGTGGCTATGGGGTGGCTGTGGGGTGGCTGTGGGGTGGCTGTGAGTGGCTGGGGGGTGGCTATGCAGTGGCTGTGCGGTGGCTGTGGGGTGGCTGTGGGGTGTCTGTGGGGTGGCTGTGGGGTGGCTGTGGGGTGGCTGTGCGGTGGCTGTGCGGTGCCTCTGGGGTGTCTGTGGGGTGGCTATGGGGTGGCTGTGCGGTGGCTGTGCGGTGCCTCTGGGGTGGCTGTGGGGTGGCTGTGGGGTGACTGTGGGGTGGCTGTGGGTTGCCTGGGGGGTGGCTGTGGGGTGGCTGGGGGGTGACTGGGGGGTGGCTGTGGAGTGACTGTGGGGTGGCTGTGGGGTGTGTCCCACCCCTCCCACCTCCCTGGCGGCGCTGGCCGGAGGAGCAGAGGGCCAAGGCTGGAGCGGTGCCTCCGCAGAGCTTCCAGGCTCAGCATCAATTATTGATGACTTCCCGAGGGGTATTAATCAAGGCCTCCTGCATCATTCATGGCCAGCGGTGCAGGGAGAGCTCAGCCCATGGGATCTGACATCCCCCAGAGAGGTGCCCCACCCCAGCCCCTTCCCAAAGAGAGCCTGAGCCCCTCACTGACCACAGCTGGGGTGTCCCCCAGTAAAGGCTTTTCTGGTGTCCGGGGTCATCTGCAGCCCTTGGGGTGCTCCTGGCTCAGATGAAGCTCCCACACACTGGGGTGGCTCACCCGAGGGTCATCAGCACCCCTGGGTGCTATCGGGGTGTGAGATTATAGGAACAGGCCCGAGGGGAAATTTGGGATTTCCCCCTTAGCCAGGTTTCCTTCTGGGCCCTTCCCACATCCCATTTCTGCTCTCACCCCCACATCCCCTGCCCAGCTTCCCTCCCCAATTCCACACCCCATGGCAAGCTCAGATTCTGCTGGGACACCTGGGATGGTGGATTTTGCTGGGATACCTGGGACAGTGGACTTTGCTGCGATACCTGGGACCGGACTTTGCTGGGATATCTGGGATTGGACTTTGCTGGGGTAACTGGGACAGTGGACTTTGCTGGGATACCTGGGACTGGATTTTGCTGGAGTAACTGAATGGTGGATTTTGCTGGGATAACTGGGACAGTGGATTTTGCTGGGGTGACTGGGACTGGATTTTGCTGGGGTAACTGGTGTTTAGCCCTGGAATGTTCCAGTCCATGTGCTGACAAAGGGCTGGGGGGCTTGAGGGAATAAGGCAGGGAAACCCCTCTCTCCTTCATAATATGGTTGGGGGCAGGTCCCCCTCTCCAGGGCTGCTGAAGAGGACAAAATCCATCAGAAAAGGCAATCCATTGGAAAGAGCAGTGTGCAGCCATGGCCCTTCCCTGCCTCAGTCTCCCCCCCTGCAAGGAAAGGACCATCCCCCCTAAACCACCTGAGCATCGGTGACAATGGCCCTGGCCCTGCTCCCTCCGTTCCCACAGGACCTTCTCCTGATTAATGGAGACCAAAGCTCCACATGCCCCATCCAAATGTCTCCCACTGGAAGGATGAGATTTTGGGATTTTTTTCATGATTTTAACTGATTTTTAACCACCAGAGGAGGGAGGCTCTTCCACGGGAGGCACGTTCCTGGCTGCAGCATCATCTCCTGTGCCATCTGCCGCCGGATTGCCGGGAGAGGGGAACCAGCATTTCTCCACCATTTAAAATTCCAAAAGGGAGGGAGCAAACAGCCCCACATTGTGCAGGGGTCCTCATCCTACCTGCTCGGTGGAGCCTGGATCTCCTCCAACCGTGGAGCTGAGCCAGGTTGGAAATGGGGAACGGGGACGTATCTCATCCCATTTCCTGTGGGTGAAGCCAAGGGCATGTGGGACATCCACACCCCACTGGGGACCAGGAGCCTGGGGCGGGGGCTCTGGGCTGGGTTTGGGGTTCCCACAGCACAGGGACAGATTCCTCCAGGAGGGAGGCTGGAGCCAGGTCCTATTTCTGGACAGAGACCCAGCAGCAAGGAGCAGGGATCCCTGCTCTGCCCCAGGACAAAATCCTTCTCCTGGGATGAGCCCCCACCTGGGATTTGGGGATGCTCAGGAGGTGTCACCATCCACCCCGCGACACTGACAGATTTTCTTCTCCCTGCTAATTACGGAAGCACCATTTTCCCCCAAAATGCAGCAGCAGAGATCAAAAACCCAATGGAAATATGGGTTGGAAAGGCAGAGAGCAACCTCAGCGAGGCCTTGGATCAGCTCAGATCTTTAATTAGAAAAATAGACACAAATTTCAAATATTCCTGATAGAGGCTTTTTCTTTTTACAAACAGAATGATAATAATAATAATAGTAACCGAAATAATAATAATAATAATAACAACAGTAGTATTGAAATCACCTTTCCCAAGGGCCTGTTAGCACCGATTGCCAGAGCCCGGTGGCGTCTCTCTCCTTGGGGAGAAAGGACCGGAGCGGCCGCAGCCCCGACCGAGCCAGCCGGAAAATCTCCAGTCAGGAACATCCTGCGAAGTGCTGGCTCGGGAAGCCACAGCCCGGGCGCTACAAACGCAGAGTGTCCAAAAACGCACCTCGGTGGTGATGCTGTCTGTACACGGGTTTTCCTTTCCCCTCCTTGGAACAGGAGCTCTAAAACGGCTCGGTCCCTGCGGCTCGGAGATGGCTCCGGGCGGCCGGGGCTGCCGCACCCCATCCCCGCGGGGAGCGCTCCGGCCCCGCGGCACCGCCGCCGCCTCCCGCGGGCCCTCCGGGGCCCGGCACGGCTCAGCCGCCGCCTCTCCTCCGGGGCCACCCAGGAGGGAGTTCCCACCCCGGCTCTCCCGTGAGACGCTCGGGGGACCTCGGGAAACCTGCCAGCGCTCAGCTTGGAGCTTCAGAGTGTCCCGAAGGAGAGCCCCACGGAGAAGAACCCCAAGCCTTTGAGCTTCTCCTCGGTCCGGGCTTTCTGCTTGAGGTGCACTTTGCTGTGGCGCTTCTTCTCGTCGCTGCGGGCGAAGCGGCGGCCGCAGGTGTCGCAGGAGAAGGGCTTCTCGCCCGTGTGGGTGCGGATGTGGGTGGTGAGGTGGTCACTGCGGCTGAAGTTGCGCAGGCAGATGCGGCACTGGAAGGGCTTGTGGCCCGTGTGGATGCGCAGGTGCCGGTTGAGCTCGTCGGAGCGGGCGAAGCTCCGGATGCAGTTCTCCACCGGGCAGGCGAACGCCTTCTCGTGGGGCTTGGGGCAGAAGCATTTGGAGGAGCACTTGCTCCGGCGCGTCTTCTTCTTGGGCTCGGCCAGCGCGGGAGGGTTGGGCAGCAGCGAAGGGAGCGAGGAGGACGTGGGGTGGCCCAAGAAGTCCGTGGGGGGGACGGAAGGAGAGGGGTGAGGATGGAGGAGCTCGGCGGAGCTCATCAGACCCGACAGGACCTCGGGCTGGGCCAAGGAGGCGTCGAAGTCCGGCATTAATGGCGCGGGCATGTTGTGGAGCTTGGTGTCGGCGAAGTCCCCGCGGGCTGCGAAGTTTTCTGGCTCGCAGCCGAAGCCCAGATGGGTTCCAAAGCAGGCGGCATCCTCCGCCAGGCTGCCGAGCTCCGACTGGCAGCTGACGGACAAGACGCTCTCCATCTTGGAGCCCAGCGGGTGGAACAGCCCCTGGCCGCTCTCGGCGGCCGGGAAGGCTTCGGGAGAGTGGAAGCCAGCGGGCAAGTAGGCCTGGTGCTGCTGGGAGAGGGGCTCCCACTGGGCACAGGAGGCTTTGAACTTGTCCAGGGGTGGCGAGCCGGAAGACAGCTTGATGTCCTGCTTGTTGTCCAGGAGCTTGGGCTGGAAGAAGCACTGGGAGGTGCTCCCCAGGGCGGGCTGTGCCTGCAGGGGCTGAGCGCCCTCGGCCGCGGGGAAGGCGCCGTAGCCCTGCTCCGGGAACGGGGCCGGGCTGGATCCGCTCATCTCGGGCTGGCAGGACGAGTAAAGGTCCAGCTGGCTCTGAGCCGCCTCGGGACAGGGGTAAAGAGCATCCAGGTGCCTCTGGTGGCCCTCGGAGGAGGCGAAGGGGGAGATGCCCAGGATCCCCGACATCAGGTTGAAGAGGGACTCCTGGTCCTGGGGATGCTCCGGTACCGCCTTGATGAAGAAGCTGCCGGTGTAGCTGAGCGAAGGGGAGGGCTGGCTGCCCAGCAGGGAATAATCCACGGCGCCGCTGCTCCCGGGGGCACCCAGCAGCTCACCTGGGGAACAGAGGAGAGGTGCTGAGAGGGCTGGAGGGATGCCCGTGAGAGGGCTGGAGGGCTGCGGGGCCGGGGGGCGGGATGCAGGGAGCAGCGGGAGGCTGTTGCGTCACTGCGAGGTCTCCGTCCCTGAAACCGCACAGGGAGCCCTGGGATTCACCCCTCCCCCAGCAGGACCCTCAGGACCCCCAGCCTGAGCTAGCAGAGGACTGTTGAGCCCCCAGCCCGGGGCTGAGGGCACAGGACGGGAAGGTTCCCGATTCCTGGATGCGGCGAGCGCTCCCAGTGGGGTCCCTCATCCCTGCCCGGCTCCCGCCTGCCCTTACCTCCAAGGAAATCGGCCTCTGCCAGAAGTTGCTGCTCAGGCTGCCCCAAGCCCTGCAGGTCTCCGGTTTTCATCTCGCAGCTCTCCTCGTACTTGGAATAAAGCGGATCCGGGCAGGAGAAATCCATAACGTTGAGCATCTTCCCTGGAGACGCGGCCGGAGCAGGGGGGGCGGGCAGGGACGAGCCGAGGATTCTCGGCGAGAGCCGGGAGGCGCTGGGGACGAGCCGGGGAATGCCCAGGGAGAGCCGCTGGATGCTCAGGGGCCAGGCGGGAGATGCTCCAGGCGAGCCCGGGGATGCTCGGGGCGAGCCCGGGATGCTCGGGATGAGCTGGGAGTGCTCGGGGTGCCCGGACCGATCCGAGTGATGCTCAGGGATGAGCCGGGGGACGCTCGGGGTGCCCGGAGCGATCCGAGGGCTGCTCGGGGCAGGTGCCGGGGACCCTGCAGGTGACGCCCCGGGGTGCTTGGGGCAGTGCGGGGGGTGCTGGGGCTGGGGGCCCGGGTGCTGCGGGGGTGCTGCGGGCCGGGGGCGGGCGGGGGCAGGGGCAGGGGGGGCAGGCAGGGCCCGGCGGCGGCGCAGCCCGAGCGGACACCCGGCGCTCCCTCCCCGCCGCCCCCTTTATAGCGGGAGCGGGGCTGCTCCGGCCTTCCGCCGCAGCCATTTCTGGAGTCCCCAGTGAGGCTGCCGTGACGTAAATGCCCATATATGGACTCAGGATGTAGGCTAGGGAGTCCCAATAAGGAAATCTCTCCCGTGACGCGATGCCCCCTCCCTCCCCCTTCTCCCCTCCCCTCCCCCTTTTCTCTCCCTCTGTTTTTCATTTTTTCCCCCCTTCCTTCTCTCTTTTTAACTAATAATCGCGATATTTTTAACAGATCTCTGCTGCTCTGTGTGCGTGCGTGCCCAGCATCCCCTCCCGCAGCCCGGGCCCGCACGGGTGCGCACACGCGTGTGCGAGCCCAGGTGTGCAAGGGCCGAGCCTGTGCTCGCAGCCCCTGCGTTCCCCCGGGGCCAGTTCGGGGCCTGGGGGTCCCACGGTTTCGGGAGGGCTCTGGGCATCCCCGCGGCTCCGGCCCTTGCTCCGCAGCCTTGGCTCCTGTCCCACCGTGGGCTGCGCTTCTCCCGCATTTGCATCTCCCCAGGCTCTCGTTTGCCCTGTGCTATTTTTTCCCCTGGATGCCTTTTGTTGCTCTTGTTCCTTCTGCAAGCGCGAAAGGCGCCGGCTTTGCTCTTCCTCCCCCCTGCCCTTGCCTTCCCTTCCCTCCTTTCCCTGCCGGATTTTGCGATACTTTCTGCTGGCATTTCGTGCTTGTTGGAAGTGGATGCCGGCTCCTCCTGCGACAGAGCGAGCGGCCAAGAGGAGAAGGCAAAGGCTGTCACCAGCTCCCTCCCTCGCCAGCATTCAGTCATCCCAGTTCATGGCTCCCACCCAGGCTGGCGTGTGACAGGCACGGAGTTGGGCTGGAGAAGGCAGATCCATACCGCAAATCCCACCATCTTCCCGAGGGAAGCTTTCAGAGCAGGCTCAACGCACGCAGGGATCGGGAAGGATGCTGGCAGCGCTTCCACCCCTGAGCATCCTCCCCACTCCCCAGCCTCTGCCGGGGGTGAAGCCTCTGCCGGAGCAAGGCTGGACAGCGCTGCTTTCCCTGCTTGGTTGTTTGGAGATTTCCAAATTTCCAGCGTTGATTTGGAGCTGATCCTGGATGAGCAGGGATGCTTTGGGGAGCGCATTGTCTCCGGCATCTGACACAGTCTGGGCGGCGAGGGGAAGGTTTCTCTGGGCATTTTGGCTGCTGGGCTCAAACCCCACTGTAAAAGATATTCATACAAATATTTGGGGTACAAACCCGCTGTGGTCAGCACAAAGCAGCTGAGAAGGTGACCTCTGTGTGCAGGAGGGAGCTGTGGGATGCAAAGGAGCTGGAAAAGAGGAGGTGGCCTCTCCTTGGCCTCCCTACCTGCATTTTCCCTGCCTCCAAGTGCTTACAGCCCCTGCTGGAGGGCCAGATGTGCTGGGGATGTGCCCCAGCCCCTGCTGAAAATCCAGCTGTGCTGGGGCAGTGCTGGGGCAGTGCCCCAGCCCCTGCTGAAAATCCAGGTGTGCTGGGGCAGTGCCCCCGCCCCTGCTGAAAATCCAGCTGTGCTGGGGCAGTGCCCCTGTGCCCGCAGCCGTGCCGGTGAGGCTCTGGCCGGGAGCAGCAGGTGAAGGGGCCCTGCTCCCGTGCTATTCCTGGCTCCAGATGAGTCACGGCATCACCTTGGGCAGATCCCTGGGATTTGTGTCTCGCTGCACCTCCCCACTTTGGGGGCAGCTGCTGCCTCTGCAAATGCACCCGGAGCGCTGGCACAGAGGGGCAAGGAGGCATCAAACCCCACTGGGCATTCAGGGAGGGCCAGGGAATGAGCCTTGAGGGTTAGGCTGGAAACAAAAGAGGGGATGGAGAGATGCAGGCAATGATCAGAGCGTGGAAATGTTCGTGGGATCCCATTATTCCCTGTTTGTCACCTCACAGGAGATGGGGGGAGCCCAGTGCAAGGGCCAGACCGTGATTTCAGTAAATCAAAGCTTCACCCTGCAGTGCTCAGTGACCCTGGAATCTGAGCTTCAGGACATTGTGGGGAGCAGGACGATGAACAGAGGTTTGAAATGTCCCACCTGTGTCCCCTGAACACAGCCCCAGCCTGCGCTGAGGGATGTGCTGGCTGCCAGTGGGACACAGCCCAGGGATGGGCCTGGGGATCCTGGCTCTCTTTTCCACCTCTCCTTGGCTGTGTGAGATGCACCCACCAGGCCTCGGTCACCAATTTCATTTGGCTGTGCTCATGGTTTCTGTCAGGGTGTCAGGCTCTAGGCTGTGTAGGATCTCCAGTCTCCGAGCTGGACTCTGGATCTGTGCGCTGCACATCCTGAGACAGCTCTGCTGCCAGGACAGGCAGCTCCCCTTCCCTCCCAGACACGGAAAAACTGTCCCACCTTTTAGACAACACCATGGGAGGTTCCCTGCCACAGCCACGGCTCAGAGGCAGCTCTCATAAACCTCACTTAATCCTCAGAGCTGATCCTGAAATAGTGGCCATGGTTCAGCTCCCCAGGTAAGAAAACCAACCATTATTGTGTGGTTTATAAACCTTCATCTGCCTGTGCAGGAGTGGCTGCAAAGGTCCTGTCTAATGTCCCCACCTGTCCTGGATGAAGGCTTTTATCCTTTAAGCCTGATATAAATAGAGATATCTATTAAAAAGCTTTTCATATTGTATTTTTATATGACAAAACCAAACCAGATTAAAGTGACCCTCTTGGACGGCACTCTCCATGGAGGGAGCGTGGCTGGGGAGGTGACACCACGCATGAGGTAATGGGAAAACGTGACCACGGCTGAGCCAAGCTCTGGGTCAGGTGCTGGCACCGCATTTCCCATGCCAGAAGGGGCACTTGGCTGCCGAGGAGGCAGGATTGCCTTCCTGGGGGGAACTGTGTTGTCACAGAGGACAGGGAGGAAATCCGTGCCGTGTCCAGCTCCCCGCACCGGGCTCAGGCTCAGGCTCAGGCTCAGGCTCAGGCTCAGGCTCAGGCTCAGGCTCAGGCTCTGCCCTGTTTTTGGCTCCTCTCTCTTGCCCTGGTCCTGGTCCCTGCCATGCTGCAGGAGGCTTTGCACGAGGTGTTTGAGCTGCAGTGGGTTGGAAATGCTGGGGCAGCTCCCGGGGTGTCCATGGGGCCTCTCCCAGCCGAGGGTCAGCCAGGCAGAGGGATTGGGGCTCCCTCTGTGCTCCCTCCGTGACCTGGGAGCATCCTTGGGGGGCAGAGTGACCCCAAGGCAAGGGCTGGTTTTGCTCAGGGCTGTCGGGAGCTGGGGGTGTCTCTGGGCTTTCTGAGAGGCTCAGGAGGCTCCAGTCCCTCTGAACATTCCAGGGGCTGCCAGCCCGGGGCTCCCCCGGTCACGGCCACCTGGACCCAGCTGGCACTGGCCAGCAGCCCTGGGCTCCTGCCCACCGCCAGGAGGCCTGGCCTGGTGAGCTCCTCGCTGCTCCTGCTGCTCCATCCCGCCCTTCCCCTGGAGCTGGGGCCAGCTGGGTGCCAGGGTCACCTTTGTCCTGCCACACTGCCACCGAGCCATCACAGTGGCTCAGCAGCCTCCTTCCCTCCCAGCTCCCCAGTCCGTGCTCCCAGCTGGGGCTACAGCGTGGAAATCCAGCCTTAGTTCTTGGCTTTGTCTGGTTCCTGCCCTGGGTTTCATCTTTGGAGGCTTGGCTTGGGGCCTTCCCCAAAATCTGGCAGGTTTTGGCAGGGGTTGGATGCTCCCAGACTCACGGCCCTGCGTAAGGGAGAAGCTGCCGTGGAAAGGAGGAAAATCATCCTCTTCCTCCCGCCTTGCCTTGCCTTGCCACAAGGCAGGGAGAAGCTGGGGGGAGGTCTGGGAATGACTTTTCCCACTGAAACACGAGGCAGGGAAGAGCAGGCAGCCCCAGGCAGGGGCAAGGGCAGAGATGGGCAGTGCTGATGTGAGATTGGAATTCATTTTTCCAAAGGGATGGGCTGAGGGTTGGCTGGTGGCAGTGCTCCTTTGGCAGCCAAAGCCGGGGCTGTGTGCCCAGAGCCGACAGGTAACTGGGGAAAAGTGCAATTCCAGAGGTCTTCTCCAAGCTCCGAATATTCACGGCTCAGGAATCTCTGCAGCCCCTGATGCCCCACATTGAATGTTCCTCAGGGGGGTTTTCCACTGATTCCTTTAGGAATATATACCATTTCCTGTGCTGGGAGATGATGTAAGTTTTAGGTGAAGAAATCCCCATTTGCATGCCTTTGGAGCATTCTCAGTGTTTCCACCCTTGCAGGTACAGCAGAGCCTCCCAGCAATGGGTGTGTGACGGATCCAAGGCTGCTCAATTCCCTCCTCCCGAGGTGCAGAACCCCTCTGTGGTGTTGGGCAGAGCTGAGAAATTCCCTGCTGGAAGCCCTGACCCCTTCAAGGGCTTCTCCCATGGGCGAGAAAAACTCTGTTGGCTCTGCGCCGCTGGTCCTCCATATTCAAGAAGCTGCCCCTGGAATTCCCTGGAATTCCCTGGAAGCTGAGGAAAAGACAACAACCCCCAGCACTTCCCACCTCCCCAGCACCTCCATCTCCCATGGCCAAGGGTCCCTTGGAAGGCCTGCCTGGCGCTCAGGTTCGCTCTGCAGAGGGGCAGCTGGAATTGGGGATTTTAAGGGATCCTTGGAAGTGCTGCTGATTCCCTGCATGGCACAAGGGGCAGGGACAGGGTGGGCACCCCGAGGGGCACCTGCCCTGCAGCACCCACAGCTCACAGGCTGCACCCAACGCCCCGAATTCCCTTCCCACCTTCCAGATGCATCTCCTTTGTGCCGCCCCCACCAAAGCCACACCAAAAGCCAACCCTGGAGCCCAAATTCTTTGGTAACCAACCCAGAGCTCCGTCTGCCAGACCTCCAGGATGGAGAAGGGAGCAGCATTCCAAGCTCTTGGCGCTGGCAATGGATTTCCCAGGGGCTGCATGGCACAATGTGACTCTGCAGCGATTCCTGCTGGGATGGCCACAGCAGACAGCACAGGGATGGGACACTGGGCCAGAGAGCCCCAGAATGGGTTGGGGTGGGAGAGACTTAAATCCCATCCAGTGCCACCCCAGCCATGGCAGGGACACCTCCCACTGTCCCAGGCTGCTCCAAGCCCCAATGTCCAGCCTGGCCTTGGACACTGCCAGGGATCCAGGGGCAGCCACAGCTGCTCTGGCAATTCCAGCCCAGCCCCTGCCCACCCTCCCAGGGGACAATTCCTTCCCAACATCCCATCCATCCCTGGCCTCTGGCAGCGTGGATTTCATCTCTTTGCCCTCCCTCTCCCACTCCGATGGCTCCCTCCATCTCCCCTTCCAGGAAAACTTCTAGAAGAACGCAGCGCTCCGCATTTCCATGGAAACTGGCCCAGGCCCAGCAGTGCCGTCTCCCTGGGTACCTATTCCTGGCGCCGGGAGAGGATGCTCCGTGGCACAGGAGACAACCTGGAGAGGTGGAGCAGGGGCTCACAGCCACCTCCCGCTGTCCACCAGCCCCGGGGAGGGACAGGGACGCTGCAAGGACCTTTTCCAAGGAGGATCTTCCCTCTGGTGTGTCCGGGCAGCCTCAGCAGATTTAAGCAGCACGTGAGGCTCTATGAAACACCTGCCAAAAGGAGCTTTTTATTTTTAATTACTGGGCAGGAGGCTGGAATTTCAGAGGCTGGGCCAGGCGCGGGTCAGGGCCGATGGTTATCTGCCCCCCGGTTTTGGGTTGCTGCACAGTCCACATTCTCCGGGTGCTCCGCTGGCCACCACAGCTCTCCCTGCCCTTCCAATTTACAGATTCCTTCTCCTGCATCCTTGATTTTTTACCCCAAGCTGCTGAGCTTTGGGGTAAAAGCCCCGAAACGCGGCTGCTGCCTGCAGCTCTGGAATGCCACTGAGCACAGGAATGGCAGAGCAGCTTGGCAAAGCACTGCTCCTAAAAATAGGCAACAGTCAGAAATAATCTCTGCTGCCCCCCAAATAACCAAATCCCACCCCAGACTAAAGGCAAGGCGCTAATTCTGGCAGCTCTGGCAGCAGCCAGAGGGAGCAGGAGTGGAGTTTCTATTCTCTCCTCCATCACACGCCCTAATCCCAATATTTTTAGTGTGGTTTTGCACACAGCAGTCAGGGGCAGGAGGATTAACTGGGCTCAGGGTGAGCACGGGGCTGAGGCCAGGGCTCCCTGGAGCACCAGGATTTGGCTCTAATGAAGGCATGAAGCAGGAGGGGACCATTTTCTCAACTTCTTTCTAAAACCACCTTTTTATCCTAAGAGTTTGTGCGCCTTGATATAATGACTGGGAAGCTGCAAGCATTTCCAAGTCTTTCAGTTTGAATGAAATGATTCATTGAGCCCCAAATAGGTCTTTCTTCATTTATCTCACGCTGGCTTTAATCACCTCTAAACAAATTATGCATATTTTTAAATAAAGCGTGTTTTAAACCAAATTACCGGACTGCTTTATTTAGAAAAAGCCTGAAGCAAAACACTGAACTTTTATTTTTTAGGTTTGGGTTTTTTTTTGTGGGGGGGGTGTTGAAAGGGAGCTGAACTCCCAGATGAGCCCTGAGCATCGTTAGGCTCCTAATGAGCTGCAGGACATCCCAAAGCCCATGGTGGATGCCAATTAAGAGGGTTTTTTATGCTCTCCGGCCCCTCCTGCTCAGCTCTCCCAGCCTGGGCAGGGCTTTTGGGGCAGGCAGAGGCTCGCTCGGGACTCCCACGGGAGGAGGTGAGGTGTGCCGGGGACAGGGAGGTGTGCCGGGGACACAGGACCCGCACGAGGTGCACACGGCAGCCTTGCCATCGGAGAAAGGCGTTCATTGGGGAAAAATGGGAATTAAGGCCGTGGCGAGGGACAGGGCAGAGGGGACGGCGGGACAGGGAGGAGCCCCTGCCCTGCCCCGGGACAGGAAAAAGCTCCCGGATGGCTTTGTCCCCACCCTGCCCTCCGCTCCCAGGCAAACGCCCAGCTTGCAGAGCCAGCTTTCCGTGCTCCCGGGGATTACCGGGAACTGCAGCCCACCCTGGGAAGGAGCAGAGCTCCTGCAGGGAGCCGGGGTGAGCCATGTGCCAGGTGCTGTGCCTTGGCCACCCTGGGGACACACAGCGCTCGGGCTGCGGCAGAGGGGCTGGCAAAGGCTCTGGGGGTGCTGCGCCCGGGGCTGGACACGGGCCCGGGGTGCCCAGGGGGACAAGAGGACAATGGCCCCTGGGCTGTGCCAGCCTGGGGTGGCAGCAGGGCCAGGGCAGTGCCTGTCCCTGTGCTGGGGCAGCTCTGGGACAGGAGAGACCCTGAGGGGCTGGAGGTGTCCAGGGCAGGGAACGGAGCTGGGCAGGGCTGAGCCCCAGGAGCGGCTGAGGGAGCTGGGAAAGGGCTCAGCCTGGAGAAAAGGAGGCTCAGGGGAACCTTGTGGCTCTGCACAGCTCCTGCCAGGAGGGGACAGCCGGGGGGGTCGGGCTGTGCTCCAGGGAACAGGGACAGGAGGAGAGGGAACGGCCTCAGGCTGGGCCAGGGGAGGCTCAGGGTGGCCCTTGGGGACATTCCTTCCTGGGAAGGGCTGAACAGCCCTGGTGGAGTGCCCATCCCTGAGGGATCTCCGAGCCCTGTGGATGTGGCACTCGGGGCCGTGGGGCAGTGCTGGCCTGGGCAGTGCTGGGAGAAAAATTGGACTGGATGGACCTGGAAGGGTTTTTCCAAGCTAAACAGCTCTGGGGTTCTGTGTTTGTGCAGCCAGAGGTGCACACTCGGTGAACAGCCCCAGGATGCTGCAGAGGCTGCAGTTCATTCCATGCCCCTGCAGCCCTTGGGCTTTTCCAAGCACCACTTCCCATGCCATGCCCATGACCTCCTCAGCTCCTTTTCCCTCTGATCACAAGGAGGGAACACACACCTGGCCCAGCCCCTCTTGGAGATGAATTTATCCAACAGCTTTTCATTTGTGAGAGTTATTTGCTTCCTTGACCAGCTCATTGCTCCTTTTCAGGAAAGCTTCCAAAAATGTGGAGAGACATTCTCCAGAATCGTTAATCAGAGCAGCAGGAAGATTTATTAACTCTCCTCACCGTGCAATAAACCCATCAGGCTCTGAAGTCGGCTCTCTGTGCCATCAATTCCTCCTCCAAATTTAAAGGCTGCTAATGAAGGCAAGTCCATCCATCCAGCCCTGATTTATTGCTTGTGGCTGCAGTATTGTGATCCTGACTTGACTCCAAAATCCAGGAGTGAAATGAGAGCAGCCCTTTTTTTTAGTATTAATTACATTAATAAAACTCAATGATATTCATGCCAAAGGTTGGGAGTGCAGGGAAATTCATGGAACTCCTCAAATGAGCTGCTTTGGTGTCTCGGTATGTAATTAAGAAAACTCTGAGCTATAGTATGGGATGGAAATGAACACAAATTAAATCTGATCTCTATTTCAGCCACGAGAGGAGCAGAATTTCCCCTGTCACTCAATGCGGCTGCCCAAGCCTGGGGGAGATGGGAAAAGTGTCAATGCCAGAGGGCATTGTTTACCTGAAGTACCATGGGAGGGAGAACGTGGCTGGGTCTGTCTCCAGAGGGACTCTGAGTGGGTGACCCCACAGCCCTGGCCCAGGACACGATCCCATCCCTGTGGTGCCAGAGGAAGGACTCATCCCTGGGCTGCCCCAGCACCTCCTGCTGTGGTCACGTCCTGGGCACCTCTGCACTTTGGGGCACAGAATCGTGGAACTGTTTCTGCTGGAAAAGCCCTCCGAGGCTATGGATTCTGACCATCCCCAGCACTGCCCCACAGCCCCGAGTGCCACATCCTCAGGGCTCTGAAACCCCTCAGGGATGGGCACTCCACCAGGGCTGTTCAGCCTTCCCAGGAAGGAATGTCCCCAAGGGCCACCCTGAGCCTCCCCTGGCCCAGCCTGAGGCCGTTCCCTCTCCTCCTGTCCCTGTTCCCTGGAGCACAGCCCGACCCCCCCTGGCTGTCCCCTCCTGGCAGGAGCTGTGCAGAGCCACAAGGTTCCCCTGAGCCTCCTTTTCTCCAGGCTGAGCCCTTTCCCAGCTCCCATGGCCCAGGGCCAGGTTTGCCTCCAGGGCTCTCCTCCCTGGGCAGAGCTGGAGCTCCAAGCCAAGGCTAAACCCCACAGGGGTCAGAAGGAAACAACGCCATGGTCTCCTCGCTCTGTCCTGGAGCTGTGCCGGACGGGTCCTGTGGGAATGCTGGGTCACTCCACATGGACAGAGCCAGGCCTGGCCCACTCTGACAAACACAAATAAACAGAATTAGCATGAAGCAGAGGGCCTGCCAGGACAGTGCGGTGTCTCCATAGAAACCCCTGACAAGAGAACCTGATGCTGATTTAAGGACAGTGCTGGAGCCTGTTGAAGCTGAACAGTTCCTTCTTCGAGCTCTCCTTTGCTGCTGTTTTCCTAAGGAAAGCTGGATGGAATTGCTGGGGATGGAATCGCCGGGGATGCTGCTGGATGCAAGGCAGGGGATGGACACGGTGTCTGTGGTGATGAGGTGACAGCCAGGGATGACAGATGCAGGCTCAGCTCACACTGATTTCTCCTTCCGTGCTCCAGTTCACAACTAAAAATAAACAGGAGAAGGAGCTGAGTCTGCTTCAAGGAATTCTGGGGCAATAGATAAATAAAAATAAAAAATTATGTTCCCGAGGGGAGACACTTCTAAAGCTTGATCACCTCTTTTCAGTCCTGGCCCTTTAAACCTCTGCCCAGGAAAAATCACCAAATCAATGATTCTCTGTAAAAAACAAACATTTACTTCTCTTACAGATAGGAAAAAAATACCCAGAATGAGGATTCACCCAGAGCTGTGGACCCAAAGCATTCAGGTAACACCAAAGTGACTCTCCAGACTGCTGGATCTGTATATAGAGGAAAGATTTTGATTTCCTATTTTTTGAAAATGCTTTCTGCTGTCAGGTGTGAGAGCAGTGCTCGCACTCAGCCCTGGCTGTTGCGATTCCCAGAATCTGGGTTAGGCAGTACCTCTGTGCCGAGCAGAGGCTATGTTTTAACTGGGAAATCCTCTGCAAGTCCTGAGTCGTGTCTCTCCCACGCTCTGGCTCCATCCCAGCTCCTTCTCAAGGGAATCCCGGCCGGGCACTGACCCATCCCTCTGCTCCTCTTTATCCCTGAGCACCAGCGAGGACTCGGGCTGAGGCGCTGGGGGAATCAGGAGCCTGGGACAGAGGAAAGATCAGCCAGCTCAGTGGCACATTCGAGCGCTGGCGATTGCCACCTGGAATCAGCAGCTTTTCCCACAGGGGATTTCAGCTCCCACTCAAAAGTTGGATTGCCCAGGTGTCTGGGGTCAATCCCTCCCAGCAGGGCAGGACTGTGCTCCCTTGGGCTCTGCTCATTCCATGAGGATTATCTCATGCCTCGGTCATGGCTTGGCTTCCCGAGGGGAAAAGCCCTGGTTAGACATCGATCATGGCTTGGCTTCCCGAGGGGAAAAGCCCTGGTTAAACATCGTCACTCCGTGTCCTGGGCACTGTGGAGAGGGAATCCATGGGAGTGCTCCAGAGCCATGGACCATCAGAGCCATGGACCATCAGCCCCATGGAGTGCTCCAGAGCCATGGATCATCAGCTCCATGGAGTGCTCCAGAGCCATGGACCATCAGCTCCATGGAGTGCTCCAGAGCCATGGACCATCAGCCCCATGGAGTGCTCCAGAGCCATGGATCATCAGCCCCATGGATCATCAGCCCCATGGAGTGCTCCAGAGCCATGGACCATCAGCCCATGGATCATCAGCTCCATGGAGTGCTCCAGAGCCATGGACCATCAGCCCCACGGATCATCAGCCCCATGGAGTGCTCCAGAGCCACAGATCATCAGCCCCATGGACCATCAGCCCCATGGAGTGCTCCAGAGCCATGGATCATCAGCTCCATGGAGTGCTCCAGAGCCATGGATCATCAGCTCCATGGATCATCAGCCCCATGGAGTTCTCCAGTCCCATGGATCATCAGCCCATTGACCATCCAGCCCCATGGACCATCAGCCCATGGAGTGCTCCAGAGCCATGGACCATCAGCCCATGGAGTGCTCCAGAGCCATGGATCATCAGCTCCATGGATCATCAGCCCATGGAGTGCTCCAGAGCCATGGACCATCAGCCCATGGAGTGCTCCAGAGCCATGGATCATCAGCTCCATGGATCATCAGCCCATGGAGTGCTCCAGAGCCATGGACCATCAGCCCATGGAGTGCTCCAGAGCCATGGACCATCAGCCCATGGAGTGCTCCAGAGCCATGGATCATCAGCTCCATGGATCATCAGCCCATGGAGTGCTCCAGAGCCATGGATCATCAGCCCCATGGGAGTGCTCCAGAGCCATGGACCATCAGCCCCACCGGCTGAGCCTCAGGAGCAGTGGGCTTCGGAGACCCCTCCCATGGACAGCTTTGTGAGGGAATCCTGGGATGCCTTGGGTGGGAAGGGACCTCAGAGCCCACCCAGTGCCACCCCAGCCATGGCAGGGACACCTCCCACTGTCCCAGGCTGCTCCAAGCCCTGTCCAGCCTGGCGCTGGACATTCCAGGGATCCAGGGGCAGCCACAGCTGCTCTGGGCCCAACCCAGGAAGGTTTATTTGATGACCTGGTGCAGAGGAACATTGTGAGATTTAATTCATTAATGTTGAGAAGTGTTTCAGAAGGGGCTCTGAGGTGAAAATCCCCCACCCAATGGGGATGGGGCTTGGTTGGAACTGGATTGAAGTGGATGATCTCCAAGGTCCATTCCAACCCTGACCACCCTCGGACGATCCCGCCCTACCTCTGACCTCACACACACAGACATTTGCTGCTGTGCATAGTTTTGTTTCTTCAATGACTGACTGGTGGAAATTCTCCTTTCCTCTTTTCCCAATGAAAGAAAAAAGCTGATTTCTCAGGAAATACCCATTTCCTGAATTTCCTGATTTGTCCAAGGCATAATCCCTGAGTCCTCAGGGTCTGAATATGATCATGACTATTTACTCTTAGCTTGGAAACAACCAGTTTTGGTACAGAACATTTAAATATTTTCTATTTTAACCTCCACATGGCATTTTCTTCTTTTTTCCCCCCTTTTTCAGACTTCAAACACTGATAGTAAAAGCTGTAAAGCCCAGGAAGCACTGGAAGCTGAAGATTCCCGAGGAAGACACGCGCCTGTTTTCCAGGAGATGAAATGAGGTCACATTTCGCTGGCACTGCTGCGACTTTCCTGTGGTGAAAGGCTTTGAAGGTGTGACATCAGAGGTGGTGATTCGGCACTTTCTCCACGGTGATTCCGACCTCGCCCTGCTCCAGCCCTCTGCACTCAGGAATGAGGTGATGGATCATGTTTGATGTCTCTCTGCTGTGCTCCAGAAAATGCTGTGCTGGTTTGCAAATGTCAGGCTCTTGCCTGAGCCGAGCCTGGAATGTTTGTTGAGGACTGCCAGGTTTCACCTCCCCTTTGTCATGGTTAGGTTCATGGAAAATAGGGAATAGGTTGCCATTTCCACTGAATCACAGGGCCAGGGCAGCCCCTGGAGCCAGCTGACACTGAGGAGCTGACTCATGGAATTGGCCCGTGGTGAATTACTCTTCCCTGGAAGAGCAAAGCTGAGGCTCTGATCCCCAGAGATGTTCCAATTCTTTTGTGCTCTTTGCCAAAACGTCTGGGTTTGCTTTTCATTATTACAGAATCATTACACGTTCGATATTGGGGAATACTGGGGTGGGTGGGGTGGGAAGGGACCTTAAAGCCCACCTGATTCCACCCCTGCCGTAGGCAGGGACCCCTTGCACTGCACCAGGTGAACAAGGAGAAAAGCCTGATTTTCCAAAGCTGTTCGGGTGGATTTTCCTGGGATAGGATCTCCGTATTTCAAAGCACTCAAAAACACTTTCTAATCTGGCAAAACAACATTTATTTTCTCCTCCCCTCACTCCTGAAACACCACAGAATTATTTTACCTGAAACTTTACACAAAATCTCAGGTGGAGAGAGACATTTATCCCAGGAAATTCTTGCCCAAACAATTCCAGTTTGGCAAAAGTTCTGAGCAGTTGAAAGGAGGTGTCAGAAAAGGGAAAAGGCAGGATGCCTTAATGAGCAGCTGGAGCAGGAGGAGCTGGCAGCAGACTGTCTGTGCTGGGTACAGCAATTCAGCTTTGCATCCAGGACACAACTGCATGGGAAACATTTCCCTTCTGTACCATCAGCACTGGGGCTCTGCAGGGCCTGAAGGGCTCCAGGAGAGCTGCAGAGGGACTGGGGACAAGGGCTGCAGGGACAGGAGGCAGGGAATGGCTTGCCAGTGGGCAAGGGGAGCTTGGGCTGGGATGTTGGGAATGAGGAATTGCTGTGTGGGAGGGTGGGGAGGGCTGGGCTGGAATTGCCAGAGCAGCTGTGGCTGTCCCTGGATCCCTGCAGTGTCCAAGGCCAGGCTGGACATTGGGGCTTGGATCACCTGGGACAGTGGCAGGTGTCCCTGCCATGGCTGGGGTGGCACTGGGTGCGATTTAAGGTCCCTTCCCACCCAACCATTCCCTGATTCTCTGAAGGGCACATTCCACCTGTCTGTCCTGTCTGGCTCTTGCCTCCTACTTCCCTGACCATTGCCCTGCTCTGAGGTCAATCCCGTGGATCTTGTGGCCTCTATGGCTCAGCTCCATTTCAGCAGGGAAGAAACCCAAAAAGCAGGCAACTTCTCTTTCCCAGGCAATGGGACTCCAGGCTCTTCCAGATACCTATGCTGTAGAAAATCCCAAATTTGGGTCACACCGATTTTCAAAGGAGCTTCTAAAATCTGCATGGGGTGGATGACAAACACCTCAGCCAGGGGCATTTCCCTTCGCAGGTGGGGGGGCACCAAAATCCTGCTGATGGAAATACTGAGAACTCCGAGACACCCACAACACTCAGGCTGCCACAGTTTATTTTCCACATGCACATTCCAGGTGATCCTGTCGCCAAAAATGGCAGCTGGAAAAGCCACCTGAGGGGACGCAATTCCTCTGTGTAACTCTGTCCAGGAATGACGTGGGGCTCGGCTCCGTGGAGCTGTGCTGAGCCAGGGGCTGTGACTCAGAGCGCTCGGCCCTGTTAGTCACTGGCACACATCAACAGGTTGGGGTTGGCACACCGTGGGCACGGCAGCAGGAATGGCACCGAAGGGGGAAAGGGCAATGGGGGACCGAGCGGAGATGGGGGTGGAAAGGGCAATTTCTCACAGAGAGAATTGTCTGGGAGAGGAGAGAATGTCAGAGCACCCTGAGCTGGGAGGGACCCCCAGGGATCATCCAGTCCCACTGGGGCCCTGCACAGAGCCCCAGCAATGCCACCCTGGGCATCCCTGGAGCTCAGGCAGCCTCGGGGCTGTGCCCATTCCCTGGGGAGCCTGGGCAGTGCCCAGCACCTCTGGGGAAGAACCTTTCCCTGCTCTCCATCCCAAACCCCCTGAGCCAGCCCCAGCCGTTCCCTGGTCTGTCCCTGTCCCAGAGATCGGAGCTGCCCTCGGGAGGAGCTGCAGCCCCAGGGAGCTCTGCCCTCGGTCTGCTCTGCTCCAGCTGAGCGTTCCAAGTGCCCTCAGCCATCCCTCCTGGAATTCCCCTCTGGACTCTTCCTCATCTTCGCGGCCCCATGGCTGAAGCTGCCCAAGGCTCTCAGTAATTCCTTTATTCCTTTAAAATGAGGAGTATGAATGGCCAGAGGGATGGATGCCCAGTGCCCAAAGCCTGGTTTCCACAGAGGCCGAGCTCAGGGATGTCTGAGACAGCCCAGGGAACAAGGATGGACACCTTGCACCTCTCGGGTGTCACTTCAGAGCCCCCACAGTCACAGGAGCTCCCAGCCACCTGTCCCCATGGCATGGTCCTGCTGCAGGCTCTGCCAAGGTGTGTGTGAGGGCCCAGCCTGGCAGTGGGAACAGGCAGGAGAGGGAATTAGTTCACTCTTTAAATCAATCCCCACTGCAGACTGCTTTCTGTAGTGAAGGGAGAGCTGGAAAAGGTTGAGGCAGCACAGCAAAGGGACTCAGCAGGGGACAGGTCCGAGGGTGGGGATGGACACAGCCTGGGGTCTGGGTCTGGCTCTGGGGGCTGCAGACCCAGAGCTGCGCTGGGGGCTGTGACCCTCCCCATGCCACACTGCTGCAGTTTGTCTTTGCAGCTGAAAGGAACAGCTCAAAACCCAAAAGAACTGCTGTGGACACCGGGTTCAGCAAGTACACCTGCACAGGGCAGTTACAAATTCCATTTTAAATCAGGAGATGAAGCTCTGTGCTGATGCAAACGGGCTCCGTGTCTGTGTCCCCCCACACGCCTGATCTGCTCAGGTAGGGTAAAAGAGAGCCCAAAGAGGAGCACTCAGTGTGGGGCAATGGGTACCGCTGGGGCTCCAGTCTGGGAGCTTGGGGCCACCCAGGGGGGACAGTGCTGGCAAGGACAGGGGGCACCTTGTGTGCCTCAGCTTGGGCACAGCCACTTGGAGGTGTTTCTGCACCCCGAAACCCAGGGGGAGGCTTTTCTTTGTTAGACCAGCGCCGGGACCCACAGAACACCATCAAAGATAAAAATAGTGATAATAATGATGACAACAATGATGGTGATGATGATAATAATAATAATAATAGTAATAATAATAGTAGTAGTAGTAGTAGTAGCAGTAAAGGACTGATCATATATTGAGATTTCCAAGTCATCACAAGGACTCCAGAGACTGAAAATGAGGATTTATAGGACTTTGCTTCAAATGCCTGGCAGGTACAGAGCTGAGTGTCCAAACACCCACCTCAGCGCTGGCTGCATTTTTCTTGCTCACTCTGGAGGCCAGAGAGGGGAGGAAGGGGATCTGTAACTCTGGGATGTGGATGAAGAGACCCCACTATTTTTTTTTTTTTGGTTCTTTACACATTCTTTACCCAGCACTTCTTCCCAGCTGCCACTTCTGCCTCCAGACACAGAGCAGCTGCTTACCCAGAGCAGCAGAGCCTGGGGACCTCAAAGGGAAGGGACCCTAAAGGTCATCCCATCCCACCCCAGCCATGGCAGGGACACCTCCCACTGTCCCAGGCTGCTCCAAGCCCCAGTGTCCAGCCTGGCCTTGGACACTGCAGGGATCCAGGGGCAGCCACAGCTGCTCTGGCAATTCCAGCCCAGCCCCTCCCCACCCTCCCACACAGCAATTCCTCATTCCCAACATCCCAGCCCAAGCTCCCCTTGCCCACTGGCAAGCCATTCCCTGCCTCCTGTCCCTCCAGCCCTTGTCCCCAGTCCCTCTGCAGCTCTCCTGGAGCCCTTCAGGCCCTGCCAGGGGCTCGCAGCTCTCCCTGTGTCCTTCCCTTCTCCAGGGAACATTCCCAGCTCTCCCAGCCTGCCTCCAGAGGCTCTCCAGCCCTGGAGCACCCTACCTGAGCTTGCAGCAGGACAGGGCCAGTCTGAGCACCCCAGCAGTGTCCAGAGCTGTGCCCAGCGTGCCCTGGCTCCACTCGGCCAAGCCTCGCCCCAGGACTGCTGGCTCTGAATCCTGGGGGCTGCAGGGAGCAGTGCTGGCAGGAGCTGTCCCAAACCCTGCTCCTGCTCACTCCCTTGCTCCAGCCTGGGTCCCTGCTCACCGAGGGCAGGAACTGCTCTGTTCACAGCCATCTGAATTTTGCCTGCAGGGCGGCAAAGCCTGGAGCCAGCCCTGCCAACTTCCCTGCCCGTGGAATGCGGGAGTGATGACAGGGAGATTGGATGTGAATTCCCATCTGCCTCACATGGCTGTTTTGGGCTTTAATTAATACTTACAAACTACTTTAAAAGCCACATATAGGAGCTGTTATGTAAGCAGGAGTTATTATTATTAAAAAAACATTACGAGCGAGTTATTAGTCTGACAGATGGAATTATCAACAGAATTATATTTTTATCAATCATCTCACGTTTCCTTTCCTCTCATCTCTCTTTTATCACCCTTCAGCTCGAGGTTGGCAGCCCAGCACCATCTGCACGGAGCGTTTTGGGTGTTGCATCACCGATGGCTCTCAGTGGCACGGGTGAGTAACCGAGCTCTTCCCAGGCAGCAGAACCCGGGATGGAAAACCCTCTGGGATCTGTCTGAGGGGTGAAATGGGCACAAATGATTTAGAATGAGAATGGCTGAGGCACGGAGATAATTTCCCCATCCCAGCTGGCTCTGGGCTTAGGAAAAGTTCCGCAGGGAGCTGGGGATGTGAGGAGGAAACCTGCCATGGGAAACATTCCCCATTCCCCAGCGGGAATTTTTGTCATTAGAACTGGGAACTGCTGTGATGGAGAAGGAGGATTTCTCTTATCTTCTCGAGACATTGGGGAGTTAATGGCACTGTCACATAAATGTTACCTGGGGGATACCAGTGGGTGCTGCCTTCGGGGCTGGAAAAGCACAGCCCGAGCTCCAACTCCTTGTTCTCCAGGAGATCTGCAGAGGGACTGGGGACAAGGCATGGAGGGGCAGGACAGGGACAGGACACAGCCCACTGCCAGAGGGCAGGGCTGGATGGGATATTGGGAAGGAATTGTTCCCTGGGAGGGTGGGCAGGGGCTGGGCTGGAATTGCCAGAGCAGCTGTGGCTGCCCCTGGATCCCTGCAGTGTCCCAGGCCAGGCTGGACATTGGGGCTTGGATCACCTGGGACAGTGGCAGGTGTCCCTGCCATGGCTGGGGTGGGATGGGATCAGATTTAAGGTCCCTCCAACCCAAACCTTTCCCTGATGCGATAATCAGGAAGAGCTCACGATGGCTCCCACAGTGGGAGCTGCAGGGGAAGCCACGTCCAGAGGGTTGGTGGTGAAGCCAAACTTCACAGGACTTTGAACAGCCAAGGGCCCTGGGGAGGTGACTGTCCCCATCCCAACCTGGAAGCTGCTCCTTGTCCCAGTCTGTGGTGGATAACTCTGAATAACAAAAACCTCCTCCCTCTCCTCAGGCAGTGCTCAGCACTCTGTTTCTGGCTGGCACTTCTACAGTCACAAGACATAAATATTATTTTTTATTACTGGATTTCTCTGGAGTTAATCTCTATCCAGAATGTGAAACATGTCTGGGATATAAATCATAGAAATACAGACTCACAGGTTTGTGTTGGAAGAGATCTTAAAGATTATTTTGTTTTAACCCCCTGGACAGCTCCCACTTGTTCCGAGCCCCAATGTCCAGCCCGGCCTTGGACACTGCAGGGATCCAGGGGCAGCCACAGCTGCTCTGGGCACCTGTGCCAGGGCCTGCCCACCCTCCCAGGAACAATTCCTTCCCAATATCCAAGCTCCCAATATCCAGCCTAAATCTTCCCTCTTTCATTTTAAAGTTATTACCCCTTCAAGACAAAATAAAAAAGTAGTCCATATAGAAAACATCTGTGCATAACAGAATTGTAACTTCTGTGCAAGGAAATCCCATTTCCTTCTTTTCTGCACTGGGAATGACCAAATAGGACAACAGGTCCCTCTAAAACACATTTCTGGGACTCATTCCATCCCCCCTGCCCAACTACCCCACCTCTGAAACCCTTCACACATTTGTTATTTGCTACACGTTTGTTTTTAATTGCTCTGTTAATTTATGATGCATTTACAGACTGAAATAGATAACCTGCTTGGCAGCCTGGATTCCTAAAATAATCAAGTTCATTAATATGATTAAGAGCAAAATCTTTTACTGCTTCAGGTACTCAGTATTAAATTGAAGAATGAGCATTGAAATCCTTTCTCAGGTAGGTCTCATTTTTACAGAGTATAAAAACTCAGTTAATTTTAAAGGTTTCTGTCCCAAAATAGCCCTGTACTGTACTTTAATAGTAAAGCAATAAAAAACCTTTCCATGAAGAAAGAAAGAAACACAATGTAAAGTATTACAAGCTCCCAGACAGCCAGGCCATGACTAATACTGGGATGATGATTTTCTCACTGGTCAGAAACCAAGAGATAATAAGAGGATGCTCATGCAATAAACACGGGGCGATGGTTTATGATTTGTGGGATTTTAGTTACCAGGCTAAATTTAAACCCTTAATTTACCTAAATTAAAATTGCTCAGTCTGGTTTCAGCCTTTTCTCAGCCAAGTCTGAAACTGAGCTACAGTTGCACATTATTGGTCTTACTTTGGAGGTTCATAATTATAACTTCAGTAATTTCAGGATGATCACATGGTTAAAACCGAGGCAGTCACTCGTTACCCCTGGGGAGGATTTGGGGAGGTCAAGTCTTGCACAAAGTCAAGGCTTCTCTTCTTTCTGGTGAGAGGCGAAGGCCAGGCCCCCATTGGTGTGAGTTCAATGAAGGAAGGTCTTATTTATATATAAATGATACAAAATAAGAGTTTATTGACTGAATTGATGCCCGTTAGCTCTCAGCCAGGCTGCAGCACTCGCTGCTCGCACAGGAGCAGAGGACAGAGTGTGTCCCACGGGGCTGAGGGAACAGATGGGGCCGGACAGATGGAGCTGGGCACGGGGAACTGAGGGCAGCACCGGGAGCTGGGCACGGGGAGTGAGGAGGGCAGCACCGGGAGAACCGGGAGCTGGGCATGGAGAGTGAGGGCAGCACCGGGAGAACCGGGAGCTGGGCACGGAGAGTGAGGGCAGCACCGGGAGCTGGGCACGGAGAGTGAGGGCAGCACCGGGAGCTGGGCACGGAGAGTGAGGAGAGCAGCACCGGGAGAACCGGGAGATGGGCACGGAGAGTGAGGAGAGCAGCACCGGGAGAACCGGGAGCTGGGCACGGGGAACTGAGGGCAGCACCGGGAGCTGGGCATGGAGAGTGAGGGAATGGAGGGAGCCCCAAGAGAGCCAGGCCCTGGTGCTGGTGGGTCTCAGGGAAGGGAAAGGACCCCAAAGCCCAGGGAGTTCCAACCCTCCTGCCACGGCAGGGACACCTTCCACCATCCCAGAGTGCTCCGATTCCTGTCCAGCCTGGCCTTGGACACTGCAGAGATCCAGGGGCAGCCACAGCTGCTCTGGCAATTCCAGCCCAGCCCCTCCCCACCCTCCCACACAGCAATTCCTCATTGCCAACATCCCAGCCCAAGCTCCCCTTGCCCACTGGCAAGCCATTCCCTGCCTCCTGTCCCTCCATGCCTTGTCCCCAGTCCCTCTGCAGCTCTCCTGGAGCCCTTCAGGCCCTGCCAGGGGCTCGCAGCTCTCCCTGTGTCCTTCCCTTCTCCAGGGAACATTCCCAGCTCTCCCAGCCTGCCTCCAGAGCACAGGGGCTCCAGCCCTGCAGCAGCTCCGGGGCCTCCTCTGGACTCTCTCAGCAGCTCCAGCTCCTTCTGCTGCTGGCCCAGGGCTGGGGCAGCTCCCAAGGTGAGCTCTCACCTGAGCTCAGGGGCACAATTCCCACCTCTCCTGCTGCCCATGCCGTGGGATCAGCCCAAGGCTGGGGACGGTTCTGGGTCCCAGCTCTCAAAGGTGAGGCACGTCAAGTTCTCTTCCAGCTCATAAAGGGGAGAGAAAATCCTCTGAAGTCCACACTGAGGATGTCTACACTGAAGGAACCACTGGAGAAGTAGGAACATTTCAGAGAAAGACAAGACTTCAAGGTCAGTGTAACTTCTGGAATTGACTCACGGGTCAGGGAAGGTGAGGATGAACCACTGAGTTTGAGATTTAACTTTTTAACATTTTATTCATTTAACTTTCATGGGGGACTCTGGAATGAGCATTTCTTAGGTCTTGAATGGGGTGGGCGCTGGAGGAATCCCAGATAGGCTCGGTATGTCCATCATTGGAGATTCTCAGAACTTCGCTGGACAAAGTCCTGAGCAATCTGATCCAGCTGGATTTGCTCAATCCTTGAGCTCCTCAATCTGTAGCAGCAATTGTTCGGTGTGTTCAGTGACCTTGGAGGGGCTGGGGCAGGCATGGAGGTGTCAGATGGTGTCAGAGAAGGGAGTTTGGCCTCGGGAGAACCTCAGGTATGATTATGAGGAGAAATTCCCAGTCACAGATGAAGGTGTGGGGGCAGAGCAGGGAAGGGAGAAAAGGGAGTGCAAAGGAGAGGCACTCGAGGCAACAGTGGGGAACATCAAGGAACTTGTACATCAGGAGAAGAGTGAAAGGCAGGCGGAGGGCAGGGAAGCTCAAGAGGTAGGGAAGGGTCACGTTGTCTGTAAATCCTTGGGAGCTGGAGGCAAGATCCTGTCCTTGGCAAGAAGCAGAGCAAAGAAAGGGACCCTCAAGGAGCCAGCAGTGCATCAGCCAGGTAGCAGAGCTTGAGATTGAGTGGATCAATCAAAAGAATGAATATATAATGGATGAAGTCACCCTTCCCCTTCATTGTTGCGATTCATCCAACCAAAGATAGACTCTCATTGCACAGACACCTCCATTTGAGCAAGTCACGTTGGGTTCTCTTTGAAGTCAACAGAGAAGAACAGCAAATTTGAGGACATGCTTCATCTCCTCCCAAAATAGAGACTCAAACAGATTAGCTGACTCATGCCCTAAAAGACTCTGATTTTCCCCCACAGATTACAAAGAGAGCTCACACACGCGGGTTCGGATTAGTCTGTACCGAGGGAATTGACCTTTCCGTGAGTGCCGTGCTGCCCATCAGGCCCAAGCTCTCTGTACGTGGCCGTGGAGCAGGGGCTGCCCGCAGGGATGAGCTGGGGCTGCGCCACGTGGCAGGAGGACAGGGGACCCACAGGGACAAGGGACCAAAGGGAGGGCACAGGGCGGAGGGGAGATGGCTGAGCACAGGAACAGTTCCTTGGCGCTGTGGCCATGATGGACAAACCGCCCGGGGGCTGCTGGTCAGTGAGGACAGAGAGCAAGTGGCTTCAGAGCCCAGGGAAAACTGCACAAAGTGTGCTCTGGAGTTCTGATCCCAAGTGCCAGGGCGGGAGGGCACTGCTGGGAGGGGCAGCCTTGTGAATCTGCATGTGAAGAAGACCTTGGAAACTTAAGACTTCTCAGCATTTCAGGCATTAAACAGATAAAGCAGATATAAAACAGATGCCATGGCTCCCCCAGGCCCAGCCCAGAGCCCTGATGTTGCTGCAGATTGGATCAGGGAGATCAGTCTGAGGCCGTGGGCAGTCCTGGCACATCTGGGTCTGAAGGGCCTAAAATCCACCAGCACAATTAAAGAATTACGGAATGGGTTGGTTTGGGTTGGAAGACACCTTAAACATCATCCAGTGCCACCCCTGCCATGGCAGGGACACCTCCCACTGCCCCAGGCTGCTCCAAGCCCCAATGTCCAGCCTGGCCTGGGACACTGCAGGGATCCAGGGGCAGCCACAGCTGCTCTGGGCACCTGTGCCAGGGCCTGCCCACCCTCCCAGGGACTCGGGGGCTGTGGATGTGTCTCTGGCAGCGCAGAGAGCAGGGGCTGGATGGGTGATGGAGCACAAACCATTCCACTGCTGGAGCAGCAGCAGCTGATGGGGCGGCACAGACAGAAAATGTTCTGTGGGAGCTACTCTGCACCTGAGGGTGAGAGAAAATCTCCAGTTCCCAGCACTGCCATTTTTCATCTCCACGAAATTCAGTTATTTTCTTGTTTAAACTTAGCACAGAACTCAGGGAACGCAGCGTTTCAGCTTGACAAGTGGTTTATTCAGGAGCTGATTTACCAATTCAAAGGCTACTCCCTACAGACTCCTACCAGAAATGTTCACTCGTAAACCTCTGATTTAATTAAAGACTTAGACCTTCAAACATTATCGCAGCTGGAAAATCCATAATTAGCTGTACATTTTTTGAAGGAACTTTCCCCTGATTTGCCTGAAAACCTGGGGAAGGGCTTCATATATCCATCATAATTCCCCACCACTTTCAGCTCAGGCATTAGAGACGCTGTGTGGGCAGATTTAATCGGTTCCTTCTCACTTCCTGGGGAGGAGAAGGATTGCATAAGACGTGAGTCAAGACACCCGTCCTGAAGCTGTGCCTGTGGCGGTGGCAGCTGTGCCGTGGCTCGGGATGTCAGGCCATGGAACATTTTGGAGCAGGTCCCAGCCCGCTTTGGGTCACTGGAGAAACTCAAATGTTCCCCTTTTGTCTGAAATCGGGGCTCAGCATCACCCAGGAAGGCCCTGGAGCTCCTTCTCCCATCCCAGCTGACACCTGCACACTCCACACTGCATCCGCAGCTTCCTGCCCTCAAGGCAAAGCTTCATTTGGGGATGAGTGCTCTCGATCCCTCTCTTGGGCTCCGTGTTCATCCCCAGTACCCTCTTTGAGGGTGTTTTCCCCCAGCTCCAGAGCTTCCCAAAGCAGGCGTTTCCTCCCTGCATATGGAATACAATTTTAAACAACTCAGGCACCACTGACAGAAAGAAATCCCAAGCTTTCTCTAGGTTCCCAAAACTTGGGTCTATTTAACCTAATTCTGGGCATCTTACCAGAGTACCCGAAGCAGGTGTTTGATTTTTCTGGGCCCCTCCTGGGCTCCCTGGAAGGAGCTGTGTGCCCTCAGAGACTGCACCTTCCTGAGTCATTTTTCCCCACGGCACAGAGACACTGGCACAGGTGCCCAGAGCAGCTGTGGCTGCCCCTGGATCCCTGGCAGTGTCCAAGGCCGGGCTGGGCATTGGGGCTTGGATCACCTGGGACAGAGGGAGGTGTCCCTGCCATGGCTGGGGTGGCACTGGATGATGTTTTTAGGTCTTTTCCACCCCAAAGCATCCTGTGACCCTGTCCCTTGCTAAGGACTGTGGGGCAGCCGCCACCCCCCGTTAAACACCCCAGCGTGAGCTCTGGTGGAGGGATGCCGAGCCCAAGTTCCTCAGATCATTCTATCCCATTAAACTGTTTTCCTGGTTTAATCCTGATTTGCTCTTTTCAGATCAGAAACCACAGTTAAGCCCAGATTGCGTTTATCCCTCAATCTGATTTAGCCAGAATCAGCCAATAAACCCTCCAGCCTTCTCCGACGGGATTTCAGCAATCAGGGCACTTTGCTGCTGCTGCTGCTGCCAGCCAGGAGCAAAATCTGTCCCCAGCCTCCCTCAGCCGTGCTGCCCTGCCCAGGTTCTGCTCCCCCATTCCAGCCCTGATTCCTCCAGCCTCGTACACCACGGAGCATCCTCCCCATTCATACTTTTATTCCCATTTATTCTCCCTGGGGCCTGCGCTCTGCTCAAGAGCTCTACCACGTTATTATCATCCTTCTCCTAATTCCTGGTTTCATGTCCTGCAGCCTCAGACTGAACTCCTTCACTGGCACTAATAATACACATTTCAGCTCCTCTTTTAGCTGCGAACTCCCACTGTCCTTCGCTAATTGAATCACCTGCCTCATCACTCTGCTGGTGTGTCAGCACTTGCTTTCTCCGTGCTGCCCACCCTTCTGACACACTTTGTCTTCACTCACTTGCCTCTTCCCCTCCATTTTTTTAAACTGGATCTGGATGGAGAGATTACCTGGATCTCTCCCATGAAACCATATCGATTTTTTCAATCACAGACCAGGAAAAAGAAGCTTAGTCAGGTGTAAATGTTCTTAAGTTACCTGAAATACACAGACACTAAACCAGCTGAGGTTTATTTTCCAGAACAGCTGCAGAATCCTGTTGATCAGATCCCAGTAATGATGAGTTTCCAGCTACCTCGGAGCACAGAAATCCTCACGTTGGAGGATTGGCAATTAACACGTCACTGGCACAAGCCACGACCTGATGTTCAAATATTCCTTTTTTCCAAGGTATTTGTAGTCATGACTGTATTTTATATTCTCCTCTGCAATTAGCACATTAATCAATCCCTGTATTTTAATATATTACATTTCACCTTTAAAAGCCTCTGAGATTGGCAGAGTTTTGGGGGAAGCCAAACCAGGCAGGTTCGTCTCTCTCCAAGAATCTCCCCCAGCGATGGCCTTTCTAAAAATTCCTCTGCCATTTTCATTTCAAGTGACATTTCACAGGCAAAGATTTTAGCATATTCCATCCCAGCCTGAGTAAGTCTCTGGATATTGTTAATCAATTAATAAAGAATGTGAACAGCTTCCTGTGTGATGTGTAAGCGATAAACATTCAGCAAACCCTTCCTCCTCCCTCCCTGCCTGTGAATTGCTCTGCTAAAAATAAAGGGAATGACAGAATTTCGGGGCTGTGTGACAAGAGGAGCCCTTCAGTCACTTGCAGGGGAGAACAGCACATGGCAAGTTCCTCCCAGCTGACATTAGGAGCTGTTCTCAGCACTACAGCTGTGCTAATTCTGCTCGCCCTTGCACGGCTGTAATGAGGGGGAAACGGCACTGAAATCAAGCAGGCTGCTCCTTGCACTTCCAGGGAAAGAAAGCGTGGAATTGCTGCTCCTTCCAGTGGGATTTACTTTTTCATTGCTGCCTTTTCTCTCCCTCACCCAGTCACCCCAGCCATGCACCCCCATAGCTGTTATTTTCTTGAGCCTCACTCACAAATTATGAGGTGGTGATTTTTAGGGATGTGGATAAACAAGCACCAGGACAGGCTGAGCCAAACACATTTAATTGGATTTGTAATAGGAGATGGGTTTGAATATCAAGCTGCATTTTCTTGTCAGCATTTTAATTATTTTAAGGAATGTTTGCCTTGCTGTACTTGAGCGTTCACATTTATCTAGTGCTGAAAAATAGCACCCAAATCACTGCAGAACCAGTGCAGACACTGCCTTTTGGGAGGTGTTTACTGGATACATGGCACATAACTGCTCCGAGCAGAATAAAATAAATTTCCTGTCAGGAGACAGGAAATCTTTTGGAGGCACCTTTATTTTCCAGTTATTTCTGCTTCCCTCCTGGTAGAGAATGAAAATTGGTGCAGTTATTTATCGGCTGGTCTGCAGAGCTGGGCAGTCTGGAGCTGATCCATATGGACAGCTGGATCCATTGCTAGTGCCACACCAGGAAAGCTCAACTGCTGCTGAGGTGGAGCTCAGTACCTTTGTGAAGGATTAACCAAGGTTCTGCCAGTGGAACCTGCACGGTGAGCCGACGGCCCCGGGGAATCCTGTCCCTGCTCCTTGGGCAGCGTGCGGGAAGGGCTGGCACTGCCAGGGCACCGAGCGGCACCTGCTGTCCCAGCTGCCACCTCACCTGCTGTCCCAGCTGCCACCTGCTGCCCCGGCTGCCACCTGCTCCCGCAGCTCCAGGGGAAGGACAGCACATAGGAAAAGAAATAAAAGCCCTGATTTTAAGGGGAAGTGTATCCTTTGCCCTTGCTGACAACAGCTGAGATATGGAATGTTAATCAGTGCTTGTGCTGAATGCCTCGGGGAGAGCATTATCACAGAATCATGGAATGGTTTGGGCTGGAAGGGACCTTAGAGATGATCCAGTTCCAATCCCCTTGTCGTGGGCAGGGACACCTTCACTGGATCAGGTCATGGCTGTGTCAGGGGAAAGCAGAGCTCCTCCTTCCCTCATGGCACCTGAAGGGAAGCGATGCAGGATTGCAGGGATCAGGAGCCATGCAGGATTGCAGGGATCAGGAGCCATGCAGGATTGCAGGGATCAGGAGGCATGCAGGATTGCAGGGATCAGGAGGCATGCAGGATTGCAGGGATCAGGAGCCATGCAGGATTGCAGGGATCAGGAGGCATGGAGGAACAGGGATCAGGAGGCATGCAGGAACAGGAATCAGGAGCCATGCAGGATTGCAGGGATCAGGAGGCATGCAGGAACAGGGATCAGGAGGCAAGGAGGATTGCAGGGATCAGGAGGCATGGAGGAACAGGGATCAGGAGCCATGCAGGATTGCAGGGATCAGGAGGAATGCAGGAACAGGGATCAGGAGGCATGGAGGAACAGGGATCAGGAGGAATGCAGGAACAGGGATCAGGAGGCATGCAGGATTGCAGGGATCAGGAGGCATGCAGGATTGCAGGGATCAGGAGCCATGCAGGAACAGGGATCAGGAGGAATGCAGGATTGCAGGGGTCAGGAGGAATGCAGGATTGCAGGGATCAGGAGGCATGCAGGAACAGGGATCAGGAGGAATGCAGGATTGCAGGGATCAGGAGCCATGCAGGATTGCAGGGATCAGGAGCCATGCAGGAACAGGGATCAGGAGGCATGCAGGATTGCAGGGATCAGGAGGCATGGAGGATTGCAGGGATCAGGAGCCATGCAGGAACAGGGATCAGGAGGCATGCAGGATTGCAGGGAGCTCACTGACACCCAGGTCTAAAGGTGTCCATGCACAGGTGCATCTCATCTTCCCCACCTGCCCAGACTACAGAGCATGTCCCCGAATGTGAGATGTCCTTTCAACCCAACTGGGCGAATGGCTCCTGACAGACCACCACAGACCCCCACGACTGTTGGAGGGCTTGGGAGTGAATTGAATGGAAAATCCAATCTCATTTCCTGGTAACACCAGGACTGTCTCAAAATGCCTGATGGGGGATTTCAATGTCCATCCATCACCAAGGGGCTCCAGGAGAGCTGGGGAGGGACTTTGGAGAGGGGATGGAGGGACAGGACACAGGGAATGGCTTCCCACTGCCAGAGGGCAGATTCAGGACAAGAGGACACACATCAGGAAGGATTTATTCACAGAAAGAGCAACTGGACATTAAAGGGGCTGCCCAGGGAGGTTTGGAGTGTCCATCCCTGGAGGTGTCCAGGGAACACCTGGACACAGCACTCAGTGCTCTGGGCAGGGGACAAGGCACGGAATGGACACAGCTTGGAACTCGATGGTCTGGGAGGTCTTTTCCAACTCAATGACTCTGTGATTGTGATGGGATATTAAGTGGAAAATCTTCCCTGGCTCAGGTTGCCCAGGGCAGCTGTAGTGGGCCCTGGACCCCCGGCAGTGTCCCAGACCAGGCTGGACACTGGGCCTTGGAGCACCCCGGACAGCAGCAGGCGTTCCTGCCCACGGTAGCTCTGTAAGGTCCGTTCGCACCCATCCCTCGCGGTACCCCGGCTCTTGTCCCCCGCGGTGACTCTGGGATCCCGTCCCTACACGGTGACCCCCGGCTCCTGTCCCCCGCGGTGACTCTGGGATCCCATCCCTACACGGTGACCCCCAGCTCCTGTCCCCCCGGTCACCCCCGGCTCCTCTCCCCCCGGTCACCCCCAGCTCCTGTCCCCCCCGGTCACCCCCGGCTCCTGTCCCCCCGCGGTCACCCCCGGCTCCTGTCCCCCCGCGGTCACCCCCGGGTCCTGTCCCCCCGCGGTCACCCCCAGCTCCTGTCCCCCCCCCGGTCACCCCCGGCTCCTGTCCCCGCCCCGGTCACCCCCAGCTCCTGTCCCCCCCCCGGTCACCCCCGGCTCCTGTCCCCGCCCCGGTCACCCCCAGCTCCTGTCCCCCCCCGGTCACCCCCAGCTCCTGTCCCCCCGGTCACCCCCGGCTCCTGTCCCCCCCGGTCACCCCCAGCTCCTGTCCCCCCGGTCACCCCCAGCTCCTCTCCCCCCGGTCACCCCCGGGTCCTGTCTCCCCCCGGTCACCCCCAGCTCCTCTCCCCCCGGTCACCCCCGGCTCCTGTCCCCCCGCGGTCACCCCCAGCTCCTGTCCCCCCCCCGGTCACCCCCGGCTCCTGTCCCCGCCCCGGTCACCCCCAGCTCCTGTCCCCCCCCCGGTCACCCCCGGCTCCTGTCCCCGCCCCGGTCACCCCCAGCTCCTGTCCCCCCCCGGTCACCCCCAGCTCCTGTCCCCCCGGTCACCCCCGGCTCCTGTCCCCCCCGGTCACCCCCGGCTCCTGTCCCCCCGGTCACCCCCAGCTCCTGTCCCCCCGGTCACCCCCGGCTCCTGTCCCCCCCCGGTCACCCCCGGCTCCTGTCCCCCCCGGTCACCCCCAACTCCTCTCCCCCCGGTCACCCCCGGCTCCTGTCCCCCCCGGTCACCCCCAACTCCTCTCCCCCCGGTCACCCCCGGCTCCTCTCCCCCCCCGGTCACCCCCGGCTCCTGTCCCCCCCGGTCACCCCCAGCTCCTCTCCCCCCGGTCACCCCCGGCTCCTCTCCCCCCGGTCACCCCCGGCTCCTGTCCCCCCCGGTCACCCCCGGCTCCCGTCCCCGTTCGGCCCCGCCCCCCGCTCCATCCGGGCATTTCCGCTGCCCGCCAAAACCCCCGCGCGCGCGCGCTCCCACAGCCCCGCCCCTCCTCTTGCCGCCCGCCAATCACCGCACAGGAGGCGGAGCTCGTGCCGCGGCCCCGCCCCCCTCAGTGACCAATCACGGCTCGGGGAGGGGGCGGTGCACGCGCGTGCGCGCGCGGGGCGAGCGCGAGTCCCCGGCGACGGGGCGGCCCCGGCGGAGAGCGGGACGGGAGCGGGCGGGGACAGCGACACCGACACCGGCACGGGCACCGGCACCGGCACCGGCACAGACACAGCGGCCCCGCCCCGCCCCGCCCCGCCGCCATGGAGCCCGGCGACGAGGAGGAGGAGGCAGAGGAGCGGGTTCGGGTGAGCACGGCTTCGGGCAGGCGGCCTCGGCGGCGGCGTGGCTGCAGGCGGGAGCAGCCGCTCCCCGTCCGGAGCGGCTGTGTGTGCGTTGTATGTGTGTTGTGTGTATGCGTCTCTTTGTGTGTGTGTGTTGCGTGTGCGTGCCTCCGTGTGTGTGTGTCTGTCTGTCTGTGTGTGTGTGTGTGTGTCTGTCTGTGTGTGTGCGTGTCTATCTGTGTGTGTGCGTGTCTGTCTGTGTGTGTGCGTGTCTATCTGTGTGTGTGTGTGTGTCTTTCTGTCTGTGTGTCTGTCTGTCTGTGTGTCTGTCTGTGTGTGTGTGTGTCTGTCTGTCTGTGTGTCTGTCTGTGTGTGTGTGTGTCTGTCTGTCTGTGTGTGTACGGGCCAGGCTGGGGCACCCCATTGCTCCGTGTCCCGGTGGGAAGGGGACAGCTGGCCCGGTGTCACCCTCTGCCCCATGGAGGGGCTCTTAGCGGGTTCTGTTCCCGCCCCGAGGGCAGGGGGGATGCGACTGACCCGAGCCCCCCTTCCCCTCGTGCCCCACAGCGCCGGGTCCCTCCCGTGCCCTGCCCTCTGCCCTGGGAGAAGCGTGGCAGTGACTCCAGGTTCCTCCTCCCCTGCTGGGAAAATGCTGTGTGTTCTGTTATTATCCTAGTTATAATTTAATAATTACAAGTTATTCCGTTCCCTTCGGGCCTCATTCTGCCCTGCAGACAGGTGAGTGCAGCTGGCTGGGTCACTGGCCCTCCGGGGAGGTCAGGGACAGAGGGGCTGGAGTCACAGAGTCACAGCATGGCTTGCTTGGAAGGGACCCCAAAAATCATCCAGTGCCACCGCTGCCATGGGCAGGGACACCTTCCCCTACCCCAGGTGGCTCCAAGCACCGTCCAGCCTGGCCTTGGACACTCCTAGGGGTCCAGGGGCAGCCACAGCTGCTCTGCTGTGCCAGGGCCTCCCACCTTCACAGGGAAGGATTTATTCCCAATATCCAATATAAATCTCTCAGCTTTTAATTTAAAGCAGCTCCCCCTTGTCCGGTCAGTATCTGCCAGTGTAAAAAGTTGTTCTTCTCTTTTAAAAGCCACCTTTAAGTACTGGAGAGTACTGGAGGTCTCCCTGGAGCCTTCTCTTCTCCAGGCTGAACTGGAGTGGCTCCATGGAGGGGTTATACACAGCTCTGTGCACTTTTCTGTGCTCATATCCGTGCTGGAGACTGGGAAGAGATCCCTGGAAATCGTGCCCCATCACATGCACGCAGGATTGAGTATCTTCCTGAGCTGACACCTTGTGAGAGCGTGGGGTGATCCCTCCCATGGTGGTGCATTGTTCTGGCACTGGGTGTTAACTGTCCCCTGTTCTCAGAATGGAAAGTCCCAAGGTGGTGATGGCTCCAGAGCTAGGAAGGAGCTTAGGGCTGCAGCAGCCACATGGAAACCAGAGGTAGATGCCTTATCAACTTCTAGAAACACTCCCCGGGAGGAAGGACAGACTGGTACAGGTTTAGTCTTACCAGGAAAAATAATAAACACTGAAACAAAAACCGGAAATGGTCGTGGGAATAAATACAACATTGTAAAGGCAAGTCTGACTTTGATGAACATGGGAACTCAGTGTAGCCTTAATTCAGTGTCCTTAAACCTCCTCTGTAGAAGGAGCTTCCCTGTGTGTTTTCTGGAAGGATAACTTGCCACAGGATAGCACGGATGGATCTTGCACTATTGCTTATTCTAATGTGTATTTGAATAGGAATGAAGTTCCTTTGAATGCTGATTTACAGACACATTTCCCAGTCACTTTGACTGTAAGTTGTGCTGTTCTAAGGCAGTGAATTTACCTCGTGTTCCTTGTGTTACCTTAGCTGTGCTCATCACAGGTCGGTTGCTGTGGGTCCTTTGTGGCTCTCGGGTGCTGTTGTTTCCTGGTGGCCGTTGCTCCCTCTCTGTTTGTTTTGCTCTGGGGTGTGAGTGCTGCTCTGACAACCCGAGCTGGGCTCCGGGAATCCTGGCTGGAGCTGAGCCCTACTGCCCTGCTGCTGCCCCAGGATTCCTGCTCTGAATACCCGAGCTGGGCTCTGGGAATCCTGGCTGGAGCTGAGCCTGCTCCTTGCTGCTGCCCTGCTGCTGCCCCAGGATTCCTGCTCTGACAACCCGAGCTGGGCACCGGGAATCCTGGCTGGAGGTGAGCCTGCTCCTTGCTGCTGCCCCAGGATTCCTGCTCTGACAACCCGAGCTGGGCACCGGGAATCCTGGCTGGAGCTGAGCCTGCTCCTTGCTGCTGCCCCAGGATTCCTGCTCTGACAACCCGAGCTGGGCTCTGGGAATCCTGGCTGGAGCTGAGCCCTACTGCCCTGCTGCTGCCCCAGGATTCCTGCTCTGACAACCTGAGCTGGGCTCTGGGAATCCTGGCTGGAGCTGAGCCTGCTCCTTGCTGCTGCCCTGCTGCTGCCCCAGGATTCCTGCTCTGACAACCGGACCTGGGCACCGGGAATCCTGGCTGGAGCTGAGCCCTACTGCCCTGCTGCTGCCCCAGGATTCCTGCTCTGAATACCCGAGCTGGGCTCTGGGAATCCTGGCTGGAGCTGAGCCTGCTCCTTGCTGCTGCCCCAGGATTCCTGCTCTGACAACCCGAGCTGGGCTCTGGGAATCCTGGCTGGAGCTGAGCCTGCTCCTTGCTGCTGCCCCAGGGTTCCTGCTCTGACAACCCGAGCTGGGCTCTGGGAATCCTGGCTGGAGCTGAGCCCTGCTCCTTGCTGCTGCCCTGCTGCTGCCCCAGGGTTCCTGCTCTGACAACCCGAGCTGGGCTCCGGGAATCCTGGCTGGAGCTGAGCCCTACTGCCCTGCTGCTGCCCCAGGATTCCTGCTCTGAATACCCGAGCTGGGCACCGGGAATCCTGGCTGGAGCTGAGCCCTGCTCCTTGCTGCTGCCCCAGGGTTCCTGCTCTGACAACCCGAGCTGGGCTCTGGGAATCCTGGCTGGAGCTGAGCCTGCTCCTTGCTGCTGCCCCAGGGTTCCTGCTCCTGCACCCCTGCTGTGTGTTTCTGTGGCCAGAGACGATTTCAGCTGTCATGCCAATGGACAAGGAGAAAAGCAGCTCTGTGGGTAACCTTTAGCAGGCAAGGCTGGAGTTTCAGGTGTACCCACAGCCTCGAGCGCAGCTCAGCTGTGGAACGAGTCCCTGTGCTGCTGTGCCCTGCTTGCCTGGCCTCACCTCTGGGCAGTTTTGTCTCGTGTTCTGACGGAAACCAGCACAGATTTGCAGTGAGCTGGGGTTCAAATTGGCTTAAGAAACTTCTGCTCGACACTTCCCTCGAGTTTGTGCTCACTGAGGAGGGGCTGGGAATGGTCTCGCAGCCAAAGTCTCGGTTTGTGGTAATGAGAAGGTGTGATAGGCATCAGTGTGACCGTGGGGAGGAATTCTGTAACCCACACAATGAGGCTTTTTACTGTTTATACTGTTTCTAGCTTTATCAACTTTGTCCATTTCCTCTTTCAGTTTACTTTTCATGCTGAGAATGGTTTAAGCCTTGCCCTACCGAAGTTTGGATTCTACATTCAGCTAAATATGACTATTACAAATTAGATCTAGGAGGGCCAGGTTTTTGGTTTTCATTCTTAAATGCTGCAATTAATGGCTACATCCCAGAATAGCTGTAATTCCTTGAAATTTTGCCTTCTTTTCCTTTTTTAAAGGTAAGTAGAAATAACAAACTAAGGTAGCTGCAGTGGTGGAAAAGATAAAGAAATGAGCATTTTCCTAAAACCTGGAGGACAGTGTGAGACAAAGTGCAGCTCTTGTAAGTTTGATTTTAAAAAAGAATAAATTAAAAATCAGGGGATACTCAGTGCTTTTTCAGTGGTCCAGAGCTGAGAGTGTAAGGAACTAGCAGCTTCTCACTCCATAAAATCATTCAGAAATGCTGTTAAGTGTTCATATCAAAGGTGGAATTTGGGCAGCAAGGAGTTAAGGGGGCTTTGCCCAGGAATGAAAAGTTGATGGCAGAGCTGCCCTGGGTGACACTAAACTTTATTTGCAGTAGCCAGGAAGAGGCTGATGCTGGAGGGAAGTTCCTGCGTTTGGTGATCAGCTGTGGGTGCTGCAGGGGCTGCAGAGCTCTTAACTCTGCTGTGTTCTTTTATTTGAAATTGGGCTTCATCAAGGCTCCTCTCCCACAAGAGGTTGGAGCAACTGATCTTTCAAGCTGCTTTCTGACTGAGCTGTTCCAGGAAACCCAAAATAATTAGTTCAGAATTGATAGAAAGAGGAATCCAGCTTACATTGGAAAGAAATGGGATAAACCCACAGTGCATTAAATGTTCCTCCTTGCCCTGTGTGCCTGGGAGAAGAGTTTGGGGGGAGGTGGTGCCTGGGGTGGCGGTGGGGGCTCAGGGAAGGGCTGCTGGGATGAACTGGGCACACTCCAGTCCGAGAGCTGCCCAGGTGGGTCTGGGGGTGCTGGGGTGGCTGATGGCACAAAAGGCTCCTCAGTCCCTTTGGAAGGGGGGGAGTGGGAGGTGTTTGTAATAACTGCAGAAGGGCTGGTGTTGGGATGTTCTTGAGGAAGGGCAGGAATGAGGGTCTGGAGGGTCACCGCCCGCCCAGCCTGGCCAGCTGCTCCCAGTGCCACTGGTGCTGTTGCTCTGGGCTCCGTCCCTGGGCTGCTCTGTGCTGTGACCAGCTGGGATGTTGCTGTGGGTGACAGTGAGCTGGGGCAGTGCCAGGCTGGAGGCCAGGGCTGCCATCCCCAGGGACCTTGGCCAGCTGGATGAACGGCCCCAGAGGAATCCTGGGCTTTAGCTGTGGGAAATACAGAGGCTTTCTCAGCGAGGGATAAAATCCTGGTGCTTCAGTCGTGGCTGGTGGCCCTGCAGAGCAGAGCCTGGGGCCTGGTGGGCAGCGAGGTCAGGGGAGGTGACAGTGCCCTCGGCTTCAGGCTGCTGTAATAAAAGCAGCACTGGCAGCTGGAGGGAAAATATTCCCTCCTTGGCCCCAGCTGGACCCTCACTCCTGCTTGGGGCTGCCAGGGCAAGGGACAGGTCAGCAGAGTGGCCTGAGCCTGGTGGAGAGGTCACCGAGGCACTCAGGGCTCGGGCACAGTGCCGCAGGTCTGGGCTGGGGAGGAGGAGGAGGCAGTGGTGCTTCCTGGCCAGAGCAGGGTTTGGAGAAGGCAGAGGAAGGCTCCTGGAGGGGCAGTGATGGGGCAAGCAGCAGTGGGAGGTGTTACAGCAGGAGAAATTCCAACTGGAGCCGAGGAAATCAGCCTTTATGCGAGGATGGTGAAGTGCTGGGCCAGATCCTCATGCAGGGGCAGTGCCTGAATCCTTGGAAACGGTCACAGGTTGGCTGGATGGGCCCTGTCCTGAGCTGCCTGCTCCAGCCTTGGAGTTGGCCCTGCTTGGGCCAGGAGCTCAGCCCAGGGGAGCTCCAGGGGCCCTGCGAAGCTCAGTTCCCTTGTGCTCTCCTGAATAAAACCTGTGCTTTGGGCACTGGGGGTGTGACGGTGCCCAGTGACCACTGCCTTACAGTGCCCGGTGCCCACTGCCTTACAGTGCCCAGTGCCTTACAGTGTCCAGTGCCCAGTGCCTTACAGTGCCCAGTGCCTTACAGTGCCCAGTGCCTTACAGTGCCCAGTGCCCACTGCCTTAGAGTGTCCAGTGCCCACTGCCTCACAGTGCCCAGTGACCACTGCCTTACAGTGCCCGGTGCCCACTGCCTTAGAGTGCCCAGTGCCTTACAGTGTCCAGTGCCCAGTGCCTTACAGTGCCCAGTGCCTTACAGTGCCCAGTGACCACTGCCTTACAGTGCCCAGTGCCTTACAGTGTCCAGTGCCCACTGCCTTACAGTGTCCAGTGACCACTGCCTTACAGTGCCTGCTGCCTTACAGTGCCCAGCCCAGGGCTGGCTGTGAGCAGGGAGTGCTCTTCTCCTTGGAATCCCTGCTTTCCTGCGAAAAGCAGCAGCTTTGGTCACAGATCAGCAATGCTGAATTGTCCCCTTGGTTTTGGCTGCTCCGTAAATCTGTTGGTGTCAGGAACTTGACAGGGATAACTTCTGTTTTTAAGAGATTCCGAATGATGCACTGGCAGTCCTTGCAAGGGCGGTGGATGTTGTGTGAACATCCAGGTTCACCTTTCTGGAATGCTGGCAGCACATCCCTGGCAGTTTGTCATGTCAGGATTAGGATTTGAGGTGAGCTGTGCTGGCTCTCGTCTCTCATGGACCTTGGAAAGCCTGAAGATTGTTGTACAAAATAAACCAGAATTTATCAGATCCAGTGCTTGGTGGTGCCTTCATGCCAAGAGGCAATGGTTTGGGTCTGTACAGCTTCAATAATTTGTGTTTCTAGTACCTGACAGCACTAAATCATTGTTGCATTTCTCTGACTGTTTTTGAAATCTATTATTTATTGGCATGTTCACAGATGAACTTCTAGTGTTGAACTGTTCGCAGACAGTGGGAATTTTTATTCATTTCAGTAGCTGGACTTAAATGCTAATGATTTTTATCCAATTTGTGCCACTGGGCTTCTGGCCAAAAAAAAAAAAAAAAGATGTAAAACCTTACTCTGCAGTTGAATGAGACTTTGATTTTTTAATGAACATATTTTTGCTCACGTGGACTGGGTTGATACAGATCATAAAGCCACGATAAATGAAGTTGTTGGGTTGTTGTGGATTGCAGTCACATTTATGTGGCACGACGGGAATTGAGTCTCTGTGTGGCCTCTGAAATGCTTTTGCACAGGAGTGGCTTTGCCTTTCCTCACAGCTCATTGCAGGCTGGAGATGGCTCCAGAAAGGAGCAGGGTGGTGTCACACAGCCTGAGCCGCATCCTTGTGTCTGCAGGGGGATTCCTCAGGAATGGAGCAGCCCATCTCAGCCCAGCCCAGCGCATCCCTGGATCCCGTCCCAGTGTCCCATCCCTGGATCCCATCCCTGTATCCCATCCCTTCCCACCCCACGCTGGCCCAGGTGAGTGCAGTGCTGTGTCTCTGATCTCTGTCCTGCCTGCAGCAGTGGCTGCTGACTCCAAGTGGCACCAGGCTCTCACTGCACTGCGGACAGGTGAGCAGGGAGCCACTCCTCCCCGCATCCAGAGGCTTCCCGGGCTGGGAGAAAGCCTGACAGGCTGGAAAGATGGATTTAGCTGTTATTTTTGACAGCTTGTGGAGTTTAAAATTACTACCCCATTCAATTTGAGCATAAAGTAATGGACAGATGCAAAGCAGAGCCTTTTAGAGCATCCTGGGGAACAAACATCAGGACGAGAGGCAGCAGCCTCAGGTTGTGCCAGGAGAGGTTTAGATTGAATATTTGGGAAAATTTCTTCCCTGAAAGGATTGTCAAGCACTGGAACAGGCTGCCCAGGGAGTGTGGAATCTCAGTCCCTGGAGGTGTTGTGGTACTTAGGGCCATGGTTTGGTGGTGAACCTGGCAGTGTTGGGTTATCGTTGGACTCTGTGTGTTTGGAAGAAATCTGAGTGTATTTCTGGTGTCCTGGGAAGATGAGATAGTTAGAATTAGTTATCTAGGGAGCTCTCTCTCCCTTGTCTCTCTAGATTTTCACCTTTTCTCTCCAGATTTTTGCTTTGTTCTCCTGTGTTATTTTGTGGGATATTTTTACTGGGATATTTCCAGAGGTCTGTGGGGCAGAATAGCATAAGGAAAGCTCACCTGGATATTGAAAGTAGTTCAGAATTGAGTTTTTTTCTTTTGAGTTTTCTCAGAATTGAGAACATTCATATTTCTTTCCGTGAACTGTAGCATAAGTTCAGAGCTGCTTTTCCAACTCTTCAATTTCATGGCACTTTGTGCTGTGGGGGTGGCTGTAGTTGTTCAGCTTTATTTTTGTCTTTACCCCTCTTTATGGGCTTAGCAGCAAAACCGATGTATTGAATTTCAGGAAGAAAAATGTCGTGAAATTTTCTTCATTTGATTTAAATTACATGGGAGCCCTTCAAGATGATTACACTCATTTACTAAATCCTTCCTTCTGCCTGTGACTGCCTCGTTCCGTCCCTGTGCCCTGCTACACCCAGTGCCCCCACAGGGCAATTTCTTACCTTCTGGAACGAGGATTAAAAACGGCATAATGCAGCAGGGTGTGCTGCTGCCTCCTTTCCTCCTTCCTCCCGTGCCAGGCCCTTGGGAAGGAGGGGTCATTCCCGTGGGGTTTGTCCCTTGGGAGCTCCCTGGGCGTGGGAAAGCTTGGGAATGGCAGGAGAATCCTGCCTGGGTGGGATGGCCTTTCCTTAGGGTGATGGCCTTTCCCTAGGGTGCTGTTGTGGTGGAGTTCCCGTCCCTGGAGGTGGCACTCAGAGCTCTGGGCTGGGGACAAGGTGGGCATGGGGCACAGCTGGGGCTCGATGACCTCGGAGGTCTTTTGCAGCCCCAAGGATTCTGGGATTCTCTTGCTTCAGTGTCTCAGGCATGGGTGGCTTTTGATTCTCCTCAGATGATCGCATGGGGATAAATGCAGGGGTGGATGAATGCACTTGTGTAAAACTCATTTTGTTGTGCTTTCTTTCAAGGAATTTTTGAAAGAGCAAACTCCAGAGAAGTCTTAGCTTTTTTTTCCTGTGATGATTTTACGAAATATATTAGTGCCACGGAATCATGGAATAGTTTGGGTGGAAGGGACCTTAAAGCTCATCCTGTTCCACCCCTGCCATGGCAGGGACACCTCCCACTGTCCCAGGCTGCTCCAAGCCCTGTCCAGCCTGGCCTGGGACACTGCCAGGGATCCAGGGGCAGCCACAGCTGCTGGGGGCACCTGTGCCAGGGCCTGCCCACCCTCCCAGGGAACAATTCCTAATTCCCAATATCCCATCTGTCTCTGCCCTTTGGCCGTGGGAAGCCATTCCCTGTGTCCTGTCCCTGCAGCCCTTGTCCCCAGTCCCTGACAGCAGCTGAAGAGGTTTGAGGGCACCGTGGGTGCAGTTTTTGGGATGCTGTGCAGGAGCTGAACCTGTCAATGCTGATCCTGGGATGGGGAGCTGCTGGTGCCACTGCCATTTGCAGGTGGGCAGCTCCAGGGCTGGGCATTGCTCCGTGGCTGTAGAGCTTTTGGCGTGTTTGGTGCTGGTTTTTTGGGATTGGTGCCTTCCTGGGACACTCAGTCACTGCTGGTGATGTTTTCTTCACACGCAGTTTTTGGGAGGAACACTGCTGGTGTTCTCTGTGCACTGTGGTGCAGTGGAGAATTCCTGACTAATTATAAATATATTCCTTTTTCTATGTATTTCTCTTCATCTCCCTTCCACCACCCACCCCCAAATCAAACCCTCTTCCTCTGCCACCCCCCAGGAGCACTGCAGACAGCTCTGGAGTTCAGGGGCATTTGGGTAAGAAGTGGTGACAAACTGAGCTGGAGCTGACAAACCTGGATGGAGTTGGGGGATTAGCAAGGAGTGTTTTGTAGTATTTTCTGGCATCATAGGTTTTTTCTTCTTCCTTAAAAAAACAAACAAACAAAAAAGGCTATTTCCTGCTTAGATCTGTGAAGTGCATGCTGCAAACCCGTGTGAATGATGTTTTAACAGGAATTAACTCTATAAATACCATTTCCTGATCATGGGGCTTTAGCATTGCTGTGACAGTGACAGCACCTGCTTAGGTGAGATATTGCAGTAGGAAATAGTTACTGTGACACGAACATTTATTCCAGCTCTGATTTCACCTTCTCATTCAAGCTTTAGTGCCCTTGGCTCGTGGGTGTTCTCTGTGCCTGTCTCTCACAGTGTGTAGGCAAAGATAAATGAGATTCTGGAGCATCCCATAGAAATCTTCATCCTGGTGGGATCCAGCAGCTCAGGGAGTGAGCTCTGCTGGTTCTGTTCTGCCCCAGCTCTCTGTGCTGGGTGAGAGGAGGGTGAATGTGCTGAGGCCTCGAGTCGGTGCTGGGGCTCTGCAGGCAGGGCAGGGTGAGCACCCAGAGCTGCAGCGGTGCTGCTGCTGCTGCTTGGATCCCTCCCTGCCGATGGAATATTGCAGCTCTGGGGCTCTTTGGGATGGAGCTGTGCTCTGGAGCTGCTGGGAGTTTGCGTTTGGAGTGGTGGCATAACTCAATAATTAGCATTTCCTCGCCAGTTCCTCCTTGGGAAATCTGCACGTTGTGCATTCTCAGCTCTGCTTTCCCAAAATGGGACTGGGAATAAGACAACCTCTTCCAAATTCTGCTGGGAACCGAATGGCTTTGGGGAACTGCAAGTGCGAGGGAGCGTTTGGGATGAGGGAGTGTTTCTGGGAAAGAAATTTACCCAAAGTGGCACCTCGCTTGTTCTTTGTTCTTCTGTAATCTCATTTCATTCCCATTTGCCCAAGACTCGTTCAAATTAAATTCCATCTCCCAGAAATACTCTTCCAGTTGACAGTAAATTGTGACTATTATTTTTCATTCTATGATAAAATATTTTGGTAAAAGAGTAAAATATGAGGCTATGGGCAGAAAAAACCTGTTCAGGTGATGGTTTTTATCACATTTTTCAACACCAGGCGCATTGAAACATACAGAAAAAGGAACATGGGAGATGGGTAAAGATTCATTTGTGATGGCTGTAATTTATTTTTTTAGATGTTATGTATTGTAAAAAAAATGGTATTAACACATGGTCAAGAGTGAACTCACCTTGCTGAAGTTCCAAGATGGACAAGCAATTTTGTAATAGAATTTAAAATATCTTCAGCTTTTATTCACATCCCTCCAGCTTCGTAGTGCATAAGAATGGAACAGAATCCAGGTGACAGTTTAGTTCATCTGGGAGGGAATATTCACATTCCAAGAGAACAGCCTGAAATGCTGAATTTTAAATTCCGTTTCCATTGGAACAGCTCTGTGTTCTGGACTTTCTTTCATTTTGGGAAATCCTTTTCTCAGTCTGTGACCCTCTGCTTCTGCTGTTCCCACGTCAGTCCCCACTCCATCTTCCCTGGTATTCTCCAGTGCTTGTCTCCAGGTTTTTTCAGGCTGACAGCTCCATTCCTACATTTTTGTGTTCCAGGACTGCAGCTCCACAAAGATAATCCATGTGTGTGAACCCGGCTGACTGCCTGGGAAAAGCTGCTCCAGAGGCTGTGTCCTCAGGCAGGGGATGTTAGAGAGCAGAAATTTCATTGAGTTCGGGAGCAGCTTCCTCTGGTACCTCGTGGGGAAAGAATGTTCCAGCTGCTTTTCCAGGCAGGAATCCAATTCACTTCCATTCCTGCCCTCAAAGAATGGCAGACACTGCTAAGTTGTCATGTAGAAATTAACCTAGGCTTGTTTGATGCTTTTAAAAGATGCCTTTTAAAATTTTGTTTAAAACATTGATGTAAGTAAAATGCAGGTTTAAAAAATATAATAAAGAAATATTAAAAATAAATGTAAAAAGTACTACTGGGAACCCCAGCAACCACTGGGAGTAAAGCAGACAGGATGAGTGCCAGGAGCTGTCTGATCAAGGTGATGAATAGTTTGGTTTTTGTGATTTATGTGGATTTGGGAATGAGACATTCCTGGCCCTCAGAAATGATTGGCTGCTGTGCACAAAGTCGTGCTCGCAGATTTTGGGAGCTGAAGGGGAAGAGGAACCTTGCCTGTTCCAGGGAAATTTGGGACTCTGGATGGAGTTCAAGTCCCTGCCCAAGTCCATGGGGCTGGACACCGAACTTTTCCTGTTGGGGACAACCTGAGTGTTTTATGTATTCCATTGTCCATGAAGCAAATAAACACACACTGAAATACAGACCTGTGTTTTTAACCAGGAAATGCTCTCTTTTAGCCTGAAATACAAACCTGTGTTTTTAACCAGGAAATGCTCTCTTTTAGCCTGAAATACAAATTGTGTTTTTAACCAGGAAATGCTCTCTTTTAGCCTGAAATACAAACTGTGTTTTTAACCAGGAAATGCTCTCTTTTAGCCTGAAATACAAACTGTGTTTTTAACCAGGAAATGCTCTCTTCTAGCCTGAAATACAAACTGTGTTTTTAACCAGGAAATGCTCTCTTTTAGCCCATTGCCACCACCCCTCCGCGCCGAGCCTGGAGGGAGGAGTCCCTGAGCAGCAGCAGCAGTGGAACGCAGGACTCTGGGAGCACTGGGGTGTCCCTGGGAGCAGCCGTCCCTGGAGTGTCCCTGGGAGCAGCTGTCCCTGGAATGTCCCTGGGAGCAGCCATCCCTGGAGTGTCCCTGGGAGCAGCCACCCATGGAGTGTCCCTGGGAGCAGCCATCCCTGGAGTGTCCCTGGGAGCAGCCGTCCCTGGAGTGTCTCTGGGAGCAGCCGTCCCTGGAATGTCCCTGGGAGCAGCCACCTGTCAGGACACTGCTGCCAGGGTGTGTACCGAGCTGCGCTGCCTTGGGCTGAGGGTTAATTGTGGGATTGCAATTAACAGGAGGTGCTTTGTCTGGGCCGTGCACACCTTGCAGTCACTGGAGGTCTGCTGGGTGTGCTGCCAAATCCTGAATTGCTCTGAGAATTCCAGCAGCTCACAGGTGTGTGCAAAAGGCTGAGCTGATCAGCGTGGTCTGAGTTGAATCAAATAATTGGATTTCCAAAGGGTCGTGTAAAAATTGTGGCTCACACAGCAGAATTCTGCTGGGGGAAGGAGCTTTAATACCAATTTAATAATTTAATACCAATTTAATACCAATTTAATAATTGGTATTAAATACCTTGGTCTCCAAAAGCAGAAGAGCTTCCAGATATGAAGCAGGGACAGTGCTGTACTTCTGCAGTTTGCTGGGACACTTCCCTGCTTTTGTTAACGTATCTTGATGCTTCCACATTCAAAGCTGAGTGTTTGTATGGGAAATGCAGTTCAGAATCAATAATTGCATTGTCCCAGGCTCACAGACCTTCCATGAAGCTGCAGCAGTTTTTCTCCATAGGCAATGGAGCCCTGGTTCCGACTCGCAGCAGAAGGAGACAGCAGCAGTTCCAGCGCTGCCCTGGGGACAAAGCTGGGCCTGAGCGGTGGCAGGAGTGAGCTCTCAGAATTCCCCACGCTGGAGGAAGGGCTGCTGCCTTCAGCTGAAGCTTCTCCTGGAGCTCCAGCCCCCACCTCACTGCTGGGTATGTTCAAAGTGTTTGACTGCTACGCAATTAATGTTTTACTGTTCCGTCAGTCCCTAACCTGGATTTGACTCTTTTTAGTGAGAAATGAGGTTTACAAAGTGCGTTTGGTGTAATTTTGTTGTCAAAGCCCACCTCAGGATGAGGTGAAGGGTTCGTGTGCCTTCCCTGGATCTTCTAAAGTGGGCAGGTTCCTTTTGTCTCAGGTAAACTTCACTCTTGTTTTCCTGTGGAATTAATAATAAACCTGAGTAGAGCTTCCACCCCTGGCAGTGTCCCAGGCCAGCTTGGACAGGGCTTGGAGCAGCCTGGGACAGTGGAAGATGTCCCTGCCCACTGCAGGGAGGGGAATGAGAGATCTTTAAAATCCCTTCCAACCAAACCATTCCATGATTTTTAGTCCTTATTGCTACCACTTGGCTTTGGGTGCAGTTTCTGTTATTGCCACTGAGATTTTGCAGTTCTAACACACTGACTTTAGCCAAGTTTGCTGTCTCTATTGCTCCTTTTCACATCTGATCCAAGAGGTCAGTTAAAGATTGGTTTGAGAAATCCCAAGACTGAATATTTCACCTTTGTGCTTTCTTGGTTCTGTTCATTTTCATGTGGAGTCAGAGTATCCTGGTAAATCTGGTAGCTCCACCTCACTGGAAACACAGCTTAGCTATGCTGTTCCTAAGCCCAGGGTGGTTCTTTCTGCATTGATCCCTCTGCAAAACCAAGAGTTCCCTGCCCATAGGATATTCCATTTGTGACTCCCTTTACCAGGATGGAGCTGAAACTGCTGAATGAAGGTTCCTCTAAAGCTGCTGTCACCACAGCAGTGTTTGTCACAAACAAACAAAATTATTGAGAGGAAAATAACTGTGATATTTTAAAAGAAACCTTCTGTGCTTATAGTGAACTGCAAGTTCAGTTGTGCAATTTGCCGTTACCTGTGCAATCTTGTTTGTGTTCAGCTTCTTGGTGGGATTTTGTTTGGAAGTTAAAACACCACTTTAGGGGATGGAGCTGAGATTGCCTTGGGAATTGCCTCCTAGCAGCTCCTGGGAGTTTTATGAATTTGACTTTTTTAATGTGAAGCTGTTAGACATTTTGATCAGTTTTTGTGATGACTTTACTCCATCCTTTGTAAAGGGGCTTGCAAGAGGAGAAGGAACATCTTGGATGGATTCTGGTTCATCCCAAACCCTCTGAGGCCCCAGGCTCAGTCCCTCCCTCTGTAGGTCTCACCCTGATGGCTGCAACTGTCCCTCGTGTCTCCTGTTACTTCTGCCTCAAAGGTTGAGTTGGGTTTTGGTAATTTGGATTATCTGGTTCAAAAAATTCCTGCTTGAAGCTCCTGACTGCTTTGTTTGGCGCAGGCAGACAGTGAGAGGAGAGGGGAGCGTGGAGAGAGTTCCTGTTCTGTAGAGCAGCCCTGGCTGTGTGTGCCTGGGTTCTTTCCCAGCAGCAGGGAGCTGTGAGTGCTGTGCGTTTGGAGCTGCTTGGGAGATGTTTCTGAAGTGTTCTTCTCCTTTATGAAATGAAAACCATTCTTGGGTGTCTCAGATTTGGGTCTCCAGGCAGTGTAGATTTTGGTGATTCAAAGCTGTGTGTGCATCACAGGAATTGTGAATGGTGAATAAACCCCCAATTCTTGTAGGAAATGGAGGTTTAGGACAGCTCTCAGAAAGTGGGAGGACATGGAAGGTTGGTCGTGCTCGGTCCTTGCCCACATCCTCTGGGCAGGATGGTTGTGTTTCATGTGTTTTACAGCCCTTTCCCCCATTATTGTTATTTGCAGAACTGGAAACCATTTAACCAAGAAAAACTTCTTGATATTTGTCAAGGTTTGTGTTGGCAATGCAGCTGGAATTAAGGAGCAAGCAGAGGGCTCTTTAACACGATAAAAGATGTGAGAATCCTCGGGCCTGCTGCTGTTTGATCTCTTGCTCTCTAGAGCTGTGCCAGTGGCTGCAGCCTTTGTGTGTGCATGGAATTTCCAGATACGGGAGCAGAGGTGAGAGGGAAGGCTGCAATACTCATTTATTTCTTCTTCTCCTCTTCAAGGAGTGTCTTGAATTGAATGTCAGGAGGGGAGGAATGACAATGACGGTTGTACTGAAATGCTCCTGCCACTCTGTGCAACAGCTTGACAAAGGCGAGGCTTTGTTTTTGTTTTGCCTTCCTTTTTTATCCCCCCAAATGGCAGCCTGAGTGTGGCATTCAGACTTGTCAGCAGCCTGGGAGAAGCAGGAACAGGCCCAGCTCTGCCTGCTCAGGGAGCTCGACTGAGGGAGATTTGACCTTCAGAGTGACAGTGGGAAAAATCCCAGATTTGAGACGAGCTGCTCCAGGAGAGCAGGACTGACGTCACTCGCTGCTTCCATCGGAGCACTGCTCCAGCCCCGGCTCTGTGAGCACAGGGAGCCCTAAAGCCTCCTGAGCATCCCAAATGTGTCTGTGGGATCCACCCTGAGCATCCCAAATGTGCCTGTGGGATCCACCCTGAGCATCCCAAATGTGCTCCCAGGATCCACCCTGAGCATCCCAAATGTGCTCCCAGGATCCATCCTGAGAATCCCAAATGTGCTCCCAGGATCCACCCTGAGCATCCCAAATGTGCTCCCAGGATCCACCCTGAGCATCCCAAATGTGCCTGTAGGATCAGTCCTGAGCATCCCAAATGTGCTCCCAGGATCCACCCTGAGCATCCCAAATGTGCCTGTAGGATCCATCCTGAGCATCCCAAATGTGCCTGTGGGATCCACCCTGAGCATCCCAAATGTGCCCCCAGGATCCATCCTGAGCATCCCAAATGTGCCTGTGGGATTCACCCTGAGCATCCCAAATGTGCCTGTGGGATCCATCCTGAGCATCCCAAATGTGCTCCTAGGATCCACCCTGAGCATCCCAAATGTGCTCCCAGGATCCACCCTGAGCATCCCAAATGTGCTCCCAGGATCCATCCTGAGCATCCCAAATGTGCCCCCAGGATCAGGTTCCACCCTGAGCATCCCAAATGTGCCTGTAGGATCCATCCTGAGCATCCCAAATGTGCCTGTAGGATCCATCCTGAGCATCCCAAATGTGCTCCCAGGATCCATCCTGAGCATCCCAAATGTGCTCCCAGGATCAGGATCCATCCTGAGCATCCCAAATGTGCTCCCAGGATCAGGATCCATCCTGAGCATCCCAAATGTGCTCCCAGGATCTTTCTGCCCTGCAGGAAAAGCAATGAGTGGCAAACACGAGGTTTGGGTGCTGTGGGAAGTAAAAAAGCTGAAGGAGGCAGAACGTGGGACCTGGCAGCATTTGGGGTTTATATGTTAAAATCAAATGAGGTTTGTAGCCCTGTGAAATTCCATCTGTTTATCTCGATGAGGTGGCCCTACACAGCAGGAGCAAGCTGGAAGGGTGCGTTTCCATGGACAGTGTGGCTGCAGCAAATCTCAACTCCTCTCTTCCTTTTCCTGTCCTTTTTTCCTCACTCCTCTCTCCTGGCCTTGTCAGTCCCCTGCTGCTCCCAGTCAGTGCTCAGCACCTGGTGGATTCCCAGTGGAATCCTCGGGGAAGATCCCTGGCATCCTCGGGGAACGTGGGAGCTGCCAGCCCGAGGCACATTCCTGCCACATGGCAAGAGCAGAGCACTCCTGGCAGAGGGCAAGGAGCAGGGGAAGGGTTCTGGTGTGGGGCAGGGGAAGGGTCCCGGTGTGGGGCAGGGAAGGATGCTGGTGTGGGGCAGGGAAGGATGCTGGTGTGGGGCAGGGGAAGGGTCCTGGTGTGGGGCAGGGAAGGATCCTGGTGTGGGGCAGGGGAAGGTGTGGGGCAGGGAAGGATGCTGGTGTGGGGCAGGGAAGGTGTGGGGCAGGGAAGGTGTGGGGCAGGGGAAGGGTCCTGGTGTGGGGCAGGGGAAGGGTCCTGGTGTGGGGCAGAGGAAAGATCCTGGTGTGGGGCAGGGGAAGGTGTGGGGCAGGGGAAGGATCCTGATCTGGAGCAAGGGAAGGATCTTCAGCTCTGCAGGTATTGAGTCAGCTGAGGTCTGATCCTGCAAAGGAGGAGTGATTTTTCCTTGTCCTGCTGGCTCCTGCTCCATCCCCGGTGCTGCTCCCACCACGGGTGTTGGGGTCAGGCAGTTCTGGCATGGCTGAGCTGGGAATGGTTTGGCCTGGAAGGAGCTCAGAGCCCACCAGTGCCACCCCTGCCCTGGCAGGGACACCTGCCCCAGTGTCCAGCCTGGCCTGGGACACTTCCCTCCCTCCCTTCCCTGCCCTGTGGCCATGCGCTCTGCACTGAGAATTTATTGCTTGGCAAATATCTTTCTCATCCATGACCCTTCTCTGGAGGACTTTTGGGATTTCTGGAGTTCCATGGAGGGCAGGGACAAGAATGGCTCTTGAAGGGCCTCGATGCAGTGAGAGTTTCCTGTTTATGGCTCAGCTTGGAGAGTGTTCAGTCACTTCTTCATCTCTTTGAGTTTCTTTATACAAATGTTGAGTGGCACTTACATTTTTGTTGGTATAATAGATCCTGAAAGCCTTGATTTATCAGCCAAATGTTGTGATTTATGGGGTGTGTGTATAGATCTGGATATGCACATTTACTTTATTAATCTATGTATATAAAAGATTGGCAACATCTGGTTTTGGCAGCTCTTTTTCCCAATTATTTTATGCTCTCTCCCTCAGTCCTCTTTTGTTTCTTCATTTCCAAAGCACACCCAGTTTTTATTTTGTGGGAAAACTTTTTCTTTAATCACTTCTGATTTTCAATTTAGCTTGCAAATACATTTTCATTCAAAGTGAAGTTAAGCTGAAAATCAGAAAAGCTTGTTTTCCTCTTCTCTTGTATGACTAAAAATAAAGTGCCAGTTCTGCCGCATGCAGTGTGCCATGATGGGAGCTGACAGGTCTGATTCGATAACTGCAATTAATGCTATTTGTTCACTGATACCATTTTAAATAGAAAACGAGGTCTGGGAGGGGAAAAGGTCCATTTAACAGAGATAAGAGGGTTTAGATTCCAACTTTGTTGATGTTTCTTAAAATACATGTGTTTGCATCTTCAGTGCAGTTCTGTATCCAGAGGAATCTGCTCAGTATTTCCGAGCGGAACAGCGAAACATTCTCTGGGTAAATGTGCACTGAAAGCAGCAAATGCACTGGAGATGCTGTGTGCTCCCAGTCCATTGCTGGAATCAGGAGTGCCATGTCCATGCTCTGTTCATTTGGGGAATCAGGAGTGCCATGTCCATGTTCATGTTCCTTATTGGGAATCAGGAGTGCCATGTCCATGTTCATGTTCCTTATTGGGAATCAGGAGTGCCATGTCCATGTTCATGTTCCTTATTGGGAATCAGGAGTGCCATGTCCATGTTCATTGCTGGAATCAGGAATGCTGTGTCCAGGCTCTGTTCAGTGCTGGAATCAGGAGTGCCATGTCCATGTTCATTATTGGGAATCAGGAGTGCCATGTCCATGCTCTGTTCATTATTGGGAATCAGGAGTGCCATGTCCATGCTCTGTTCATTTGGGGAATCAGGAGTGCCATGTCCATGTTCAGTGCTGGAATCAGGAATGCTGTGTCCATGTTCATTATTGGGAATCAGGAGTGCCATGTCCATGCTCTGTTCAGTGCTGGAATCAGGAGTGCCATGTCCATGCTCTGTTCATTTGGGGAATCAGGAGTGCCATGTCTATATCCATGTTCAGTGCTGGAATCAGGAATGCTGTGTCCATGCTCTGTTCAGTGCTGGAATCAGGAATGCTGTGTCCAGGCTCTGTTCATTTGGGGAATCAGGAGTGCCATGTCCATGCTCTGTTCATTGCTGGAATCAGGAGTGCCATGTCCATGTTCATTTGGGGAATCAGGAGTGCCATGTCCATGTTCAGTGCTGGAATCAGGAATGCTGTGTCCATGTTCATTTGGGGAATCAGGAATGCTGTGTCCAGGCTCTGTCAGTCCCAGCACTGAGCACAAACCCTTTGTTCTCTGTGTGTTTGACATAAATGGGAAAGACGTTGCTGGAAATCGGCTCCAAATTCAGTCTCCTGTTCCTGATTTGAAATCAGGATTCAGAGTGGGATTACAATCCCCTCGCTGCCCAAATCCCATCGCTGCCATTCAGGGGGTGCATTAAACCCGAGTTTTGGGTGTGCCCTTGGGTAGAGCAGAGCCCTGAGGAGCGGCTGAGTTATAAATGAGTTATCCCTGACCTTGGGCCTTCATTCCTGGGCTCCCTCCGTGCTGATGCTGCCATTTTCTCCTCTCCTTCTTATGTTTCCATGTGTGTCAGAATTAATTTTGTCTTCCAGCTTTGCTTTCCAGTCTAGATTGAACCCTTTGGAATTCCTCCTCCTGTCACATTGCTCAGGAACAGCTATTTAGACCTGTTTTGTTTTTATTTGTTTTTTTAAGCTACATCTCATTTCCCTCTCTAAACTTCCAAAAAAGCATTTTAATCATATTTGGTATTGCAAATTCAATTATTTCTATCTGTGTAATTATCCTCTCACTACCTAGAGTTCGAAAGTAATTAAAATTGTTAACTGGAAGTATTAAATTAGAAATGAATAAGCAAGGTTGATGTGTGGTTGGCTGCCCCTCGCCAGGTGATGCAGTGTGGGCTGGGGAAGCCTCGGGGTAGAGCTGATGGAATGAAAATTGGATTTTTTTTGTGTGAAGTGATCATTTTTGTGATGTGATTGTGCTCCTCTAAGTGGTGCAGACTGTGGCTTGTCTGAGGTGGATGGAAACGAATAAGCCTAAATTAAATAAATGGCATTTCTGGGTTAGGAGGTCACACCCTTGACCACAGGGGTTTCCCGTTGAAAATAAAGACTTGCTTAAAATACTGGGGGTGTTTTTGTACACCCATCAGACATGTCTGTAGTTATTTACACTTCTCAGATACCAGCTTAGAGTTTAAAAAAAGAGGGAAAAAAAATACCCAAAACATACAATTACATCTAAACTCCCCAGATAATTACATAAATATTATAGTTGTTTTTATTCTTGTGGCATAAACCATTTCCATCTGTTTCTGTGAGCAGTGGAGTGGGAAAAAACGACCCAGTACCCCAAAGAGCAAAGAAATACAGGTTAGAAAGTCAAATTTATTGCTACCATAGTAGACAGTGATGACTGAGTTGGGTTATGACTTCTTTATCTTGAGTCCCTGAAGAAACAAATGCTCTGCAGCCTTTGCTGGAATCAGAATTTATGGGAGAATGGATTCCAGGGAAGGCACCAGTTGGACCCTTGGTTTTTAAAGGAGTAGAAGGGGATGGGACAGAATCCCTAAGGACACTGCGCCTGGAATTCGGGGGAGGTGCTGGCTGGGGGGAGCAGGAGGGGATGGACACACGGGGAAGGTTGGGGTGAGCTGGGATGGGCACACAGGGAGGGTTAGAGTGAGCTGGGATGGGCACACAGGGTTAGGGTAAGATGGGATGGGCACACAGAGAGGGTTAGGGTGAGCTGGGATGGGCACACGGGGAAGGTTGGGGTGAGCTGGGATGGACACACAGGGGATTAGGGTGAGCTGGGATGGGCACACGGGGAGGGTTTGGGGTGAGCTGGGATGGGCACATGGGGAGGGTTGGGGTGAGCTGGGATGGGCACACGGGGTTGGGGTGAGCTGGGATGGGCACACGGGGAGGGTTGGGGTGAGCTGGGATGGGCACACGGGGTTGGGGTGAGCTGGGATGGGCACACGGAGAGGGCTGGGGTGAGCTGGGATGGGCACATGGGGTTAGGGTGAGCTGGGATGGGCACACGGAGAGGGCTGGGGTGAGCTGGGATGGGCACACGGAGAGGGCTGGGGTGAGCTGGGATGGGCACACAGAGAGGGTTGGGGTGAGCTGGGATGGGCACATGGGGTTAGGGTGAGCTGGGATGGGCACATGGGGTTAGGGTAGGATGGGATGGGCACACAGAGAGGGTTAGGGTGAGCTGGGATGGGCACACGGGGAGGGTTTGGGGTGAGCTGGGATGGGCACATGGGGAGGGTTGGGGTGAGCTGGGATGGGCACATGGGGTTAGGGTGAGCTGGGATGGGCACATGGGGTTAGGGTAAGATGGGATGGGCACATGGGGTTAGGGTGAGCTGGGATGGGCACACAGGGTTAGGGTAAGATGGGACGGGCACACGGGAAGGATTAGGGTGAGCTGGGATGGGCACACAGGGGGTTAGGGTGAGCTGGGATGGGCACACGGAGAGGGCTGGGGTGAGCTGGGATGGGCACATAGGGGAGTTAGAGTGAGCTGGGATGGGTACACGGGGTTAGGGTGAGCTGGGATGGACACACGGGGAGGGTTAGGGTGAGCTGGGATTGGCACACGGGGAGGGTTAGGGTAAGATGTGGATGGTAGTGCCAGGAATGGTTGGGGACCTGGAGTTGGAATGGGATGAGAAAGCTGAATTTAATCCAGGAGGGAGGAAGCGCCGTGGGTTGAGGGGGTGGAATCGCCTCCCCTCCCTGCAGCCGGAATCTTTGGGAGGAGCCAATGGGGTCTTTGGGATGTGCCAATGGGATGAGCCAATGGGGTTTTTGGGATGTGCCGCTGGATCTTTGGGATGTGCCAATGGGATCTTTGGGAATGTTCTGCTGCATCTTTGGGTTGTGCCACTGGATCTTCGGGATATTCCGCTGGGATCTTTGGGAATGTTCTGCTGCAATCTTTGGGATATTCTGCTGCGATCTTTGGGAATGTTCTGCTGCGATCTTTGGGAATGTTCTGCTGCGATCTTTGGGAATGTTCTGCTGGGATCTTTGGGAATGTTCCGCTGGGGTCTTTGGGAATGTTCCGCTGGGGTCTTTGGGAATGTTCTGCTGGGATCTTTGGGAATGTTCTGCTGGGATCTTTGGGAATGTTCTGCTGGGATCTTTGGGAATGTTCCGCTGGGGTCTTTGGGAATGTTCTGCTGCGATCTTTGGGATATTCCGCTGGATGTTTGGGATGTGCCCTCTCAGTGTCTGCTGCTGTCTGTGTCTCTGCAGATGTCCAGGAGAGCCGATTCTCGCCCTGCCTGCCGCTGCTGCTGAGCCCAGCCCGGGGCCGGGCGCTCCTGGAGCAGACATTCCTGCAGGGATCGCCGCTGGATTTCATTGCCCTGAGGTGGGGTGGGGGTCCTGGGGCCGTTCCTTCCCCTGAGTGCCCAGGAGTGGTTTGGGTTGGATAATTGGATATTGGTGGTTTCTGGGCACAAAATGTGGGGTTTGGGTGTGTGTGAACAGAAGGCTCCTCTGGGTTTTGCTTTAAAACAGTTGGAACAAGGGAAAAGCAGGACCAGGCTCCTCTGAGCTGGTCATGCTTAGTACCCCAGGAAAATGAGGAACTCCACCCTCTTCAACATCTCTGTAGCTTTCTTAGACTCTGGAATAAACATCATGAAATTGTGGGGACAAAAACCAGATTTTTGTATTTCCAGGAGTAAATACCTACGTGGACAATGTTGTGGTTTGTATGTGCTGGAGCAATATGTGTAATTTTAAATATAAATTTGGGTTTAAAATGCATAAAGAAAGAGCTGGTTCAGTAAAAGGCTTTGTCACCTTCGTTTCAAGGTGCTCCAACGCACGGAGTAATATTTATCAGGGTTTGATGGTATGTTTAATATAAAGGAACTATTAATTAAGAAATCCCCAATACAAGTATTAGAACTTTATAGGAATTTGTTGCTTTTCTTAGACCTAGCTTCTTTTATATCCTTTAAAAAATAATTGATAAAAGGAACTGAAGTAGGTGATTTATATTAATAAATCACAGGCAAACTGAGATATGTGTAAGTACTTATTGAATATTTTACTTAGATAATTTTATTTAACTAATAACGGCCTGTCAGTAAAGTTTCAGTCCTAAACAGGTTGAAAAATATTGCCATAGTAAGTAGAAATCGGTATCATTACAGTATTATTATCAAGCCTTTATTTTATAGATTTTTGGTATTTTTTTACATTCCTTCAGGGGATCTATTGATGCGTATTTGTGTGAATATTGCTACACCCCAGTTGTACCTGAAGTTCTTTTGCCCCTGATATTAAACCAGGATGTTGAAATGAAAGCTATGATCAGAAATTCACTTTTGTTGTCCCTTGCAGAGGAATCCCGGATGTTTCTGGATTGTCCCTGGAGCGTTCGGAGCCTTCCCACGTCTGTGGAGCTGTGTCCCCGAGGGTCCCAGCCCCTGCCCCTGAGCCCTGCACGCCCTCCCAGCATCGCCATCCTCCCGAGCCCGCGGAGCCCAGCGCCGCTGCCCCGAGCTCCGGAGAGCCCCAGGGCAGCCAGGAGGGGCACGGGGGCCGTGGGGCTGGGCAGGGGACAGCAGCTCCCCGGAGCAGGGCTGACCCAGCCACCCGCCCTGCCCTGGAGAGGCTGGGGAACGCGCTGGGATCGGGAGAGCAGCCCTGGAGCACGGCTGGGATGGACAGACGCTCCTCCCGTGGCAGGGATGGCCCAGCTGCTGCCTCGGAGCTTTCCGAGGAGGACGGTGAGTCCCCTGGGCAGGAGGAGTCCTCATCCTCGGGAAACTCCTCCTACGCAACAGCACTGACCAAAATCTCGGAGAAAAGCGAGAGGGGGGTGCAGGAGGAAAGGGTGAAAATGCTTCGGAGCGAGGCAGGACTCCTGGAGAAGCAGGACAAAGGAAAGAAGGTGCCTGAGCTTGATTTGTCAAATAATGTCTCTGATGGCTTGAGGAAAGGCCTTTCTAAAGACTCAGGTGCTCAAGATGTTCTTTGTGCAGCAACCTCTGAGCCGGGCCAGGGAATGGTGAAGGATCACAGAGTGGTGTTAAATGGCTCCGAGGGCTTGCAGCTCATGGCCGTTCCCGAGGAGCTGCAGGGAGCTTCCCCAAATCATCAGCAGGAGCAAGCACCAGGGAGATCTGGGGCAGAGGAGCTCGTCCCTGCTGTGGCAGGCACCGGGGACTGTGCTCCTGCCCAGCCAGAGGGGACGGCCATGGGAACACCGCCGTGCCCCGAGCATTCTGCAGGACCAGCAGAGCCTGCGGGGAGCAGGGATGAACTGACCGGGTCAGACTGCTCCATAGAGAGGGGACACAAAGTCACAGAGATTTCCCCTTCCTTCAGTCTGGGCGGGGAGGGCTCGTTCTCCGTACACCTGCCTCATCCCAACTTCCAGTCCACGCCAGGGGTGTTTCTGAAGAGAACTGCCAAGGCAGAAGAACGTGGAGTCCTGGTGATCCCGTCGGACCTTCAGGCCTCTCCTCCAGGGTCCAGTGAAGAAACCTCAGGGCAGTGCCCTGCCTGTACCCCTGGATCCCTTGGGAAGCAGCATCCGCCCCAGAGTGCTCTGAAAGAAAACTGTGAATGTTTTGAGCCCTTAGAGCTGAAATCCCCCCACCCTGGCAGGATCCAGTCCTTCCCATCGCTGAGTTTCATGGAGAAGGTGGGAGCTTGGAACGTGAGCCAGCCCGAGAAGGTTCCTGACGCCCTGAGCTCTTCTGTCCCAGGGGGGTTTTCTCCTGGAAGGAAAGCCTCCAGTGCACTTGCCAGGGCTTCAGGCAATATTTTATCAGAGCAGAAGAGCAGCAGAGATCCCAAGGATTGTGCTGTTCCTCCCTCTAGGCAGACAGGCTCTCTGGGAAGTTTGCATTTTCCTCACAAGAGCTTCCTGCTTGCCCCCGATCTGAGCAGATCTCAGTCTGACAACGCCGTGAACGTGTCCGGCAGGAGCAGAGCCTGGGCTGGAGTCATCCCAGCAGCAAACTGCACAGAGGCACTGCAGCCTCCAGCGCAGCAGAGTCCTGTTCTGGGAGCGTTGGGCAGCGCTGCGGGAGGCTCCACGAGAAAAAAGATTCTTTCTGGATGTGGTGGTGAAGATGTGGGAGGTAAGGCGAGACGGAGCTCAGCCCCAGATGTGTGTGTGTCCAGTGTCGCTCAGCTCCTTAAAAACGACAGGAGCTCCCCAGCGGATGAGCACAAGGATTGTGATGCTCAGGAAGATCAGTCCCTCAGCCTCAACATTCCCACTGGTCACGGCACCATGGACGACACTGGAGCCATTTCCCTGGAGAGTTTGAATTTTCCTGGCAGTTCTGGGGAGCCTCGGGACTCTGCTGGGAGCTCCCTTGTGGTGTCCAGGGACTGCCCCAGTGCAGGAAGGGACAGCTCCACACCCCCTGGAGCAGCGCTGGAGACTCCAAAGAAAGAAGAGTTCAATATTGAAGAAAGGATCCCAGTAAGTTTGGTTCTAATTTAAACTCTGGTTCCAGAGTTACCCATTTTTTTCCCCAGAGTTATCATTTTTTTCTCCCAATTAACCATTTCTTTTCCCAGACTTCGCCATTTTTTCAGTTACACTTTTTTTTCAGAGGTTTCCATTTGTTTTTCAGAGGTTTCCATTTGTTTTTCACTTTGCCATTTCCCCCATTGCTGTTTTAGGAGAGGATCTAATCACTACAGCCGAAATAAATGGTTTTACACTGGGCTGTGCTAGAGGTGAATTTCATCCATGATATTGGTTCAGCTTACCTTAAATGGAGATGGAGAAAATAACTTTTAGTAGTATTTGCCATGGCCAGAGGAAGGGTTGGGTATGGGAAAGGTCTCTGGTCTTTCCCAGGGATGGCTGAGTGCCGTGGGAGCAGGGTGAGGCAGAAATGGGCTGGTGGCTCTCTCAGAAGATCAGGTTCTCCTTGTCCAAACCTGAGGCTCAGGTGCTGAGTGAGGAGGGCAGCTCTGCAGGAATGGCCAACCCAACACAACTCCCTGGGAATGAAATTGCCTTTTTTCCTATGAATTCTCATTTTGCTTTTTCACTTGCTCCAGTTTCTAATTCAGCTGTGAATTCTTGACCCATTGCTCATAAAGGACATGCAGAGCCTCTTCCCAGCTCTCCTGCCTGTGCTGTTTGGCTGGAGCAGGTTGCTCCCTGTTCGGGAGGGCTGGAGCAGTGGAGAGCACCGTGCAGCCGTGTTAAGTGCACTAATAGCTGTGGAGAGATGGAGCAAATGAGATGCAGATTTATGCTAATGACAAACATGTAATTATCCTCTGAGTAAGAGGCTGCTCCTCTCACAAGATGACTCCCATAATCATCAGGTCTTTGGGAATGTGCTCTGGAAGCTCTTTTCACTCTGTTGTCTTTGCAAACCCGTGGTGAAACAAATATAAATATTGTAGGGAGGGTGTTTGGAATGAAATTCATGAGACAGAGAGATGACTTCTGTTCCTGACTATAATTACACATTCCCCAGCCTAGTTCTGAGGAATGCTGCTCCCATAAATCACTGGCGAGGTAAAGGGGATCAGGTCACTTATCTAGCTGTTAATGTGGAAGTTTATAATAAAATCACAGGAAATGGAGTTGGCTGTGATGTGTAAGATAACTTCCTGCATTTTCCCGGCTAGTTTAGGACATAGTGTGGATGAGTTGAAATTAATTTGCCCCTACAGGTGATGGTGTCAAGGGAAATTTTGGTTGTGTTTTTCCCACGTACGATGTCTGTATTTAAAACAGCTCTGACAAAAGTGTTGCCCACTTTTTGCCTTGAGGACTTGAACAAACTTGTCCTGAGGATTGAGGAGCTTCCCTTCTGCCTGGCTCCAGTTCCCGAGCCTGCCAATGTTTGCTGTGCAGCAGTTTTTTGGGGAGGGAGAAGGGTTGTAAACCAAACCTTTGTGTTCTCCTTCCAGCTGGGAAAGGGAATTTAAGCAGGTGAGGCTGAAGTTGAGCAGGCTGCTCTGAAGAACCCGAGTTCTCACTCCTGCAGTGTCCATGCTGGAGGGGAAGAGCTCTGCAGCCTCGGGGTCCATGGCGTTCTCTCAGCGTTGCTCATTCCTTGTTTTCCCAGATCTACCTGCGGAACCTGGGCATTGAGCAGTCCCCGGGCACCATCCTGGCTCCCTTCGTGCCCCGGGGGCCCATCCGCGAGCTGGAGCTGTCCCCCTCGGAGCTCAGGACCCTGAAGGACTCCCTGGACACGCTGGCCAGGGTCCCTCCGCAGGCACAGGGTATGGGATGGGGTTTGGGCAGAGCAGAGCGCAGACCCTGCTCACCTGTGGGGTCAGGGGTGCTCCTGTTCACTCATGGGGGTCGAGCTTCTCCCATCTCCAGTAGGAGGTTTTGGGGTTGGGAAAGTGTTTAAACCTTTGGAAAGCTGTCTCCTCCCTAAGGAATCAGCACTGTGGCTGGGATATTGTGTTTTTATTCCCTTTATTTCTCTCTTTCCAAGAGTCCTTCAGAAGGACATGGTTTGTGTCTTGAGATTGAAGGAATGGGACCAGGCTTTCCCTTCCTGGGAGAGGAATAAATCTTGGTTTCTTCTTCTTTCTGGAATTTCTTGGCACGTTCAGTGTGACAAAAAGTTGTCAGCATTTTTATAATTGACCAGATGTGTTCCTAAATCCATCCACCCAACATCATCTTCATCATCCTCATCAGGCAAATCGGTGTGGCCTTAGCAGGGCTGAGTCATTTCTGGGTGCAGAACCGAGAGCTCAGGTGGGGTTGAGGTGGCCTCAGGGACTTGCTCGTGTATCATTAAAATGTGAAAATGTGCATGAGATTCCTTTCAGGAGACAATTCTTAGGGAATCTTAGTTCAAGTCTCATTGTAAAAACTGTCCTAAACATTTTCCAGTATTTGAATTCTTCCCTCCCTCTGGCCCAGGAATGGGTGTTTGCTGGTGCAGCTGTGTTCTGAGCCTCCAGACTAATGAATGTTCTGTTCTTCGCAGGTGAATTGCTGCCAGCCTTCGAGATGTCCCAAACGAGCTTTGGCTCGGACGCCTCCGCCCTGAGCGTGTCCATTCCCGCGGGCTCCGAGGGTGGCTCGGCTGCTCTGTCACCGCGGGATCTGTGTCCCAGCGTCCCCAGGCTCTTTGGGGAGGACACAGGGAGCCAGGGCAGCGTGCCAGGGCCCCGGCTGGAGGTCACTGCTCCAGGCTCCCCAGCCCAGGCTGCAGAGCGTTCTGCTGGATCTGCTGGAGCAAAGCAGGGTCCCCTGAGCTGCTCCTGGGGCAGGGACAGTCCCCAGGCTGCAGAGTGTTCCGCTGGATCTGCTGGGGCAAAGCAGGGTCCCCTGAGCTGTTCCTGGGGCAGGGACAGTCCCCAGGCTGCTGGGGACAGTGCTCAGGGTCTGCTCGCTGGCCATGGGAGCAGCCTGCAGGGCTGGGCTGCTGGGCTGCTCTCCGGAGTTGGGAATGACTCGGAATTCCGCAGAGGATCCCGCAGCTCCAGTGAGGGCAGTGAGAGCAGCCAGGGGCAGGAGGGACATTCCTCGATGGGATCGGGGGCCCTGCGAGAGCTGCGTGAGCTGCTGGCACGGGCAGAGGAGCTCAGTGCCAGCTGGAGCCGTCCTGCTTCCCCCACAGCCTCGTGCAGAGAGACTGGGGAGACTTCCCCAGGGCTGCTTGGGAAGGAGGGTGATCCCAAAGATTCCGGGTTAGCAAAGCACAGGATCCCTCAGCTGCAGAAGAGACTGTCGTGGGACGAGGCCCTGACCCGCAGGGGCGTGCGGAGAGAGGGGCTGCTGCTGAGAGACCCTCTGGGCTCTGACAGCTGCCCTTGGGGCTGGGAACATCCTGTGGATGTCGGCCTGCACCGCGGCGAAGGCACGGCGGGGATGAGCCTGGAGCTGCGGACGGGAAAATCCGCGGGAAGGTCGGAGCCGGAGGGCTGCAGCAGTGTGACCACGGACAGGATCCATGCTGCTGCTGCTTCTGCTGCCGTGGGGCTGGCACCGAGCAGCGCCAGCAGTGACCTCGGCGCTGGCACAGCCCCGGAGCGGGGCAGTCCCCCTCCCCTGCAGCCCCTGGGCAGTGTCCCCACTGTCTGGGGAGGCTCCCGGAGCTCCTCGTCCCAGGCTGGCAGGGCAGGAGGGACGCAGAGCGACGACAGCAGCAGTGGCGATTCCCTCAGTGCCCATGTGAGGAGCCTCCTGGGGAAGGCTCGGTGCTGGCAGCAGGCTGGCAGTGCCACGGGGGCATGGCAGAGCACCCTGCCCATGGCTGGGGCTGCCCGGAGCCGGGCGGGCAGTGCCAGTGCCAGTGCCAGTGCCAGTGCCAGCAGCAGCGGCGATTCCCTGGCTGCCCGCGTCCGCAGCCTCCTGAGGAGCACATCCCCGGGCACTGACCCCAGCCACGTCCTGCGGAGTGCAGAGGAGCAGGAGAGGAAGATCCGAGGTGAGGAAAGGTCTCGGTTGGGTTTGTCTCGTGCTGTGTCGGAGTGGCACAGCCGGGGCTGGGTTTGTGTTTGTGGGATTGCCTGGAAGCGATGGGATGTTGGGGCGAGGGACCCGAGTCTGCTCCCTGCTCTAACGGTGATTAGTTTGTGTCATCATGAGAAGCTTTAATGGCACAGGGCTTCAATGGGGAATACTTTCTAGGAATTGTCTGTGCTGTGATGGAATGGGGTGGGATTGAGCTTTTCCAGTTTGGAAACCTTTGCCTGTGCAAGGAAGTATTTTGTGCACACAGTTATTAGGTCAGGAATTCTGTGAGTGAGCTTTGACTTGTGTGTGAGATTCCAGGCGTGACAGAACCAGGAAAGGGTCTTGGACCCTTCTCTCCAAAGAAATGCTGCAAAGACTTATCTTATATTGTATTCCTGGTCATTCCAGCTCTGGAATTTTGTGTGGTCTTTGTTCTCTTGGTTGGGGTAACCAGAAATGCACAGCTTTGATTTTAAGTTATAAAACTGTTCTCATAGAAGAAATGGGAAAGGAAACCTCTCCTGGTTTGTGTTTTTGGCAGCCTGGGTGAAGCTGAAACTGGCCAGCCAGTCCCAGGAGTGCGGGCCAGCCTGGGATGAAGAGACTCAGCGCAGGGTCGAGGAGATAAAGGCAGAGCTGCTCCCGAAGAGCAGGAAATCAGCACAAGCCAAGGTAAAACCAGCTCAGAGGGGGGGAAATGCTGCTGCACCGGCCCTTGGGGGGCTTTAAGGGTTTTTTGTGGTTTTCCCAGGCAGTTTGGGGTGATTTGGGTGTGGGGGGTGACGCTCAGCTGCAGATGCCCCAGAGGAAGGCCTGAAGGACAGAGATGTGGGGGAGAGTCGGTGTTGCTGTGAGAAAGTGCCCAAAGCTCCTGGTTCTGGATTGGCTTGGGGAATTCTTTACACAAAATATTAGTGGAGGTGCTGATTGTGCCGTGGCCACTCCTCCTGCTGTGGAAGGAGTTCGGTGTTGGTGGCGTGCTTGCTGGGGTGCTTCCTCCGTTGGGAAGGGCTCCCTCGGGGCACCGCAGGGAATTGTCCCTGTCCCCGGCTGGTCACAGGGCGTGGGCAGGTCCAGGGGCAGGATTCCTGCAGGGTAAGGATGCTGGGGAAGCAGCGAGCACAGGGTGGTCCCGTGGAGAGCTGGGAATTGTCTGGGAGTGCTGGGGGTGCTGGTGCTGGGCTGGGGCAGGGATGGGGAGATGAGCTGCAGTCTCTGCTCCTCCTGGGAGAGTGTGCCCCGGAATCGCCGTGGTTTGTGTATCTCCTTGGGAATGTTTCTGGTTCGTGTATAAAATGCGTATCTGGGCTGGAGTTTGTCTAAGCAGGAATGTTTTACCTTTGCTTTCACTTTAAATGTCCATTTTTGGCACTGACCTGATGTCCAGGGTGATTCTGGTGGGATTTTTAGGGTCTGGTGTTTTGGACAAGTGCCCTGAGCTTTAGGAATGGCTTCCTGTTTGTTTTTTTTCCTTGATTTTTGTCCTGTTTTCTCCTGCAGCCTGCCTGCCTCCCAGGAAAAGCAGCGGGGGTTGGTTTGTTTGTTTTAATTAAAAGCCTTGCATTAGCAGGAGTGACAAGCAGTGCTTTCAGAGTACTCTGTTTAGAGCTTTGGATCAGCAGCGCTGGTAAGAGACACTGCAGCTTCCAAAAGCCATCAGAGCAAACTTCCCAGGAATTCCTGCATTGGTGGAATCTCTGGGGGAAAAAAAAGGTGGCTATTTCATTTAGCTATAGAAATTCGGATTTCTTAAAATTCAGATTTCTTAAAAAGAAACAAAACACAAATACAAAACCAGAGGCCTCAAAGCTTTTCCCCCCCAACTTTTAGCTTTTGTTTGATCACAGCTTTGTCCCTAAAATGAACTCGGTGCAGTGTGGAACCAAGGATTTTACCTTTCTGTGACTCAGTGTCAGCTGGGAATTGTTTTAGCCCCATTTAGAGTAGGAAAAAATTCACCACAATTTTGCAAACACAGTTCCCGAGAAATTGCTTTAGTTCAACCACAGCACTTCGTGCTTTGATCTCGAAAATATTTTTGCACTGCAATGTTTTTAATTTGAGATAAAAAATGGTTTGAATTTGCAGACTGAAGGTGACTGGGTTTTTTTTTATTGTACTTAAGATAAATGTATTTTTTCCTCCAAGCCAAACACTGTGTCACTGAAAAATACAGATTGTTCAAAACTATTGTGCTGAAAAAACACAGCAGACAAAATAACCTCCTATAAATTTAATGGGAACTGTTGTGTACAATAAGTGTGGAGGTTTTAGAGCCAAACTGCTCTGCATGGACTTAAAAAGAACAGAACAAAGATTAGGAAAAGGCATTTTCCTTTACTAAACTTTTAAGACTGAGAAAGACAAACTGTTCCAACAACTCAAGCAAACAATTCCTCCAGCAGAATCTTTATTTAGTGCCTGTGAAGCAGGTTTGGGATGGATGTTCTTTGGGAATGTTTAGACCTTGCCTCATTTTCTGGGGTGACAACTCAAGAATTTCAGGTGCCACTGTGACATTTCATTGTTTGTCTCTGGAAAGAGAAAGAAGCAAGAGAGCTTGGGGAAGTTCTTCTCTGGGGTCTTTTACTTGCAGAGATTTCCCATGTTTTGAGGTGGCCAAGGGTCTCTGGAGCTCTTTGTCACAGGCAGGAAAAAAAGAATTTTCCTATGGATTTGCTGAGTTTGGCTGAGCAGAGGAGTCAGGAGAGGACTGGGGTGGGCACGGAAAGAGACTGCAAATGTGGCCTTGAGTACTGAAAACCTTGGAATATTTCAAGGAACAGGCTGGGAGAGCTGGGAATGTTCCCTGGAGAAGGGAAGGACACAGGGAGAGCTGCGAGCCCCTGGCAGGGCCTGAAGGGCTCCAGGAGAGCTGCAGAGGGACTGGGGACAAGGGCTGGAGGGACAGGAGGCAGGGAATGGCTTGCCAGTGGGCAAGGGGAGCTTGGGCTGGGATGTTGGGAATGAGGAATTGCTGTGTGGGAGGGTGGGGAGGGGCTGGGCTGGAATTGCCAGAGCAGCTGTGGCTGCCCCTGGATCCCTGCAGTGTCCCAGGCCAGGCTGGACATTGGGGCTTGGAGCAGCCTGGGACAGTGGGAGGTGTCCCTGCCATGGATGGGGTGGAGTTGCTGTTGGATGTAAATACAATTCCAGCATCTTCAAGCTCAGGATTTTCCTCCTGAATTGAGGACCTGACCCCCCAGCTGTGTTTTATGGGTGCCAGATGCTCCCTCTTCCCTTTCCTGTGAGTTTCTTCCCCCTTGGTGCAGTGTTTTCTTCCACTCCCTGCTGTACTTTTCCACTCCCTGAGCTTTCTCACTTCTCCAGGAAGTTCACGGAGTTGTAGCTCTAAATTTGCACTGCAGACTCCTGTGGATCATATGGCACAGGGAGCTTTTTTGGAAGGATGACACATAACAAGCACAATAAAACATGTGAAAGGCTTGGGAAGATGAGTTTATAACAACTTCTGTGCCTGCTTTCGGTGGTGGGAGTTGCTCTGGATTACTTCAGGCCGTTGAACTGGCACGTGGTGTAGGGAAGAGAAGTCTTGGGATCATCCCTGCGCTGGCACAGCTCTGCTCCATGGCCCTGTGTTCTTCCACAGGCTCTGGCTCTCCCTCTTGGCTGTAGGAAATGCGGGAAGCCAAATAATCTGATTTATTGCCTTAAAACCCATAAAGGAATAGCAAAGTGGGATAATGATCCAGGCCTTGCTGGAGTAGTTACTGCTGTCGTGACAGCTGGGGTGGAGAAAGGCTGGAAAAGCTGTTGTGAAATGTTTGTTTATGTGTTTGGTTTACACCAAAAATGTTTCCCACTGGTTTTTGTTGCCAAATTCCAAGTAGCTGATGGGGATAGAATCGTCCAGGGACCTACGTTGCACTTCATTAATGGAATACACTCTGCTGCTTCCACAGTTGCTCCAATCAGTAGGAAAAAATAAATATAACCTAGATTTTTGTGTCTTTTTTTTTCTAATTAAGCTTATCTGGCCCATCTCCATGGCAGCACATTTATCTCAGATTTGCTCTCTGTACCTCAATGGAAGTGTTGGAATTTTTAATTACTCTTAAATTAATAAAATTATGTTGACGGTTGGAATCGTGGAACCATTCAGGTTGGAAAGGAACTCCAGGATGATGAAGTCCAGCCATCAGCCAGCGTCACCACGTTCAGTACTTAGCCATGTCCTCAGGTGCCACATCCACGCGTTTGTGGCACAGCTCCCGGGATGGTGACACCACCACTGCCCTGTCCCAGCGCTCGCTGGCCCTTCCCATGGCAGAGTTTTTCCTAAGATCCTCTCTAAATGTCCTCTGGTGCAGCTTGAGGCTGCTGCAGAAGGTCTCTGCACAAAGGCTGGAGGTCTGTACCCCACCCACGGCCGTGGGGATGGAAGGCTTAGATCCCCATGGGACTGTGGCTTTGTCTCTTGTCCCTTTGCAGTGTCCCTGACCCTGACTGTGCCCCTGAGGCCACACTCGCCCCTGGAACAGGACTGAAGGGCAGTGCTGTAAGAGCTGCTTGGTGTGCGCAGCAGATTTGGAATTCTGTGTCAGGGATGGGATAGCTCTGGGATAACTCAGGTTATTTAGTGCATCTCCAGGTGCTGCAGTCACAGCTCAGGTGAGTCGTGCTCCTGATGTGCTCCAGGGCAGCACCTCCTGTGGACTTTGATCAACAATGGCCTTTGATCGACATTTGATCAATGCTGGGAATGAGAACTTGCCACTTAAGGAGGATAAATTGTTAATTGGTTCCTTAACAGCTGAGTTCCGTCCCCTCCTGATCACAAACTCTTGGTTTTTGACAGCACACATCTTTGATTTTCCCACCCAGGTTTTGGCCAGGGTGGGATGTTCCCCACATGACCTCTGTGAGCTGTGCTCTGTTTTCCAGGATCCGTGGCTCTGTGGCTTGGGAGCAACTTCTGAGTATCTGAGGAAGCAGGAACGGGACCCAGAGCGTTTCCAGGCTCCCAGGTTTCCCAGGGACAGCCACACCCAACTCTCCAGGACTCGGGACCTCTTCCAGCCCAGCTCCCGACAATTCCTGAGAGCTGATCCCTCCGTGTGTTCCGTGCTGCAGGACCTGCAGCTGAAGCCCTGGAAAGGGTCTGAGCTGCAGGACATGCATCTGAAACCCCAGAGTGCTGCTGAGCTGCAGGACACACAGCTGAAACCCTGCAGTGCTGCTGAGCTGCAGGACACAGAGCTGAAGCCCTGGAACAGGTCTGAGCTGCAGGATGTGCATCTGAAGCCCTGGAACGGGTCTGAGCCGCAGGACACACAGCCGAAGCCCTGGAACAGGTCTGAGCTCCGTGTGTGCCACCAGCAGGCAGCCGTGGGCCGTGCCAGCGCCGTGGCAGAGCTCCGTGCCCCTCGGGAGTGCGGTCCCTGTGCAGGGAGCTCTGCAGCTGCCCCCCGTGCAGGGCTGCCCATCCCAGAGCTGCCGTGGCTGGGGCAGGGCTGGCCGGAGCTGGGGAGGCCGAGCCCTTCCGTGGCCCTGTGCCCCCCGAGGCGCCCGCTGGGGTCCCTGGCACGCAGCTGCAGCCTGCCCCGGGACGGGCTGGGTGCCATCCTGCCTGGGGAGGGTCGCTGTGCCAGCCCTGGGGAGGGGACGCTCAGCAGGCAGCCCTGGGAGTCATCGCAGAGCTCTCCCCCCAGCCCCGTGCCGGCCAGCTCGGGGCGTCCCAGCGCTGGGATTGCTGCAGGGTGTCCTCCTGTCCCTGCTGACAGTGCCGGGGCTGGAGCCCGTCAGGACACAGCCCGGGATCCCGGGAGCAGCCGTGCTGGGAAATCACAGCCCCTGAGTGCCAGCCAGCCTGATTGTCTGCCCGCAGCGGTGGCTGAGGGGGACAGGCAGAGTGCCAGCCCCGGGGGGCTCCATGGCAGCCTGACAGTCAGCCGGGACACGAATCCATTCATGGAACCCCACTCTCCAGGCTCCTCCCGGCTGGAGGAGATCCCACCCGGCCACACGCCGTTCTCTGAGAGCTCGGAAGGCTCAGATCCATCTGCACAACTGGCTCTGCTGAGGGGCCCCAGTGAGGTGCTGGCCGAGGAGAGGAAGAGCCCTGCCGAGCCACCTCTCGTTCCAAAGGAGGCTGCGAGGGAGCGGATGGATCCTTCTCACCCTTCACCTGCAGATGAGGATTTATCCTCCACATCTGAGCCTCCCTCATCCCCAGTGAGGAAATTCCTGTCCTGTGTCCACATCACCCTTTCCTCCAGGGTCAGGAGCTCTGAGCTGTGCAGCGCTGGGAGTGCTGAAAATGGAATGAAATCATGGCACAAACCTCCAGTGAAGGCTCAGTCGGTGACGTTAAAAGCAGCTCCAGAAGCTGCAGTAGAAGGTGTCCCTAAGTTCCCAGCTGCTGAGGCTGTTCCAGCAGATCCCAGCTCATCTGTCCCCATGGTCTCAGCAGATCCCAGCTTAGCTGTCCCCGTGGTCTCAGCAGGTCCCAGCTCATCTGTCCCCATGGCCTCAGCAGATCCCAGCTCAGCTGTCCCCGTGGTCTCAGCAGATCCCAGCTTAGCTGTCCCCGTGGTCTCAGCAGATCCCAGCTCAGGTGTCCCCATGGCCTCAGCAGATCCCAGCTCAGGTGTCCCTGTGATCTCAGCAGATCCCAGCTCAGGTGTCCCTGTGATCTCAGCAGATCCCAGCTCAGCTGTCCCTGTGATCTCAGCAGATCCCAGCTCAGGTGTCCCTGTGGCCTCAGCAGATCCCAGCTCAGGTGTCCCCATGGCCTCAGCAGATCCCAGTTGGGTGTTTTCCTCTTCTCCCAGCACGGGGCAGGAGCTGCTCCTGCAGGGCAGGGCCAGAGCCTGGGGCTGGGGGAGCTCCGGCTCTGCCCTTCCTGCAAAACCTGGGACAAGGACTTCGGATGCTGCCACTCAGATCACTACAGAAAGTCTGGGAAAAAACACCATTTCAGCAGAAATCTGTGTTGATGCCCAGGAGTGTGGAAATGCTGCCCAGCAGTCGTCACTCCCAAGAGCACCTGAACCTCCCAACGTTACAGTTTCATCCCACAAGGAGATTCCCCCCTTCCCAAGGCAGCCTGGTGAGCAAATTCCTGTCTTATGTGTATGTGTGGACTTTAATCTCTGCTGCAAGTTCAAGATATTGATAAGTATTAAACCCCAAACCCAGCTTTTCTGTGGAAGTAACAGCCTTGAAATAATTTGGATATTTACAGTTGTTCTTATGGGGGGAAATTCCAACCCTTAAACTTGGGTTTTTCAGCCTTGTGTGGGGGGGCGGGGATTTGTGTGGATCCAGTTGGGATTCAGCTCAGGTTTCTCTAGAACTGAATTTATTGTGTCCAAGTGTGTTTGGAGAATATTTTCTGGTGTTTGTGTGTAGATGATTTGACTTGATTCACTTGGAGTTCAGTGAGAGCTGGATCTGATTACTGATTTACTCTCTAGTCAAGATAACACCAAAAAATCAGAGGGAAACCTGCACATGGCTGCTTTAAATAGAATCAGATAGAAAACTGTGCAGGGTTTGGAATATCTGTCAGCAGAGGGATGTGGATGTTCCCAGTGCTTTCCCATCCCAGTGCTCTTTTGTGCTGGGGCTCTGTTGTGTCAGGACAGTGCTTTTATTGACTGGAGACACATCCCTGCTCCTTTTATTGGCCTGAGAGACACATCCCTGCTCCTTTTACTGACTGGAGAGACACATCCCTGCTCCTTCTATTGACTGGAGAGACACATCCCTGCTCCTTCTATTGACTGGAGAGACACATCCCTGCTCCTTCCAAGCGATTCCCTCAGACAGGGATCAGCTGGGAGCTCTGTGGCTGCAGGAGATGCTTCTGTCTGGCAGTGTTTGCCACTCTCATCACCATTTTAATATTGAATAGGTGAAGCTAGGTTTTTTTTTAGGTAAGTGATGGTAAGCTTTTATCTTTTGGTGGGAATTAAATATAAAATAGTTCAATGAATTCATATGAATTCAGTATTAAATAGTTCAATGAATTTAATGTAATTAATGAAATCCTAGTTGGGATGTATTTTCCTAAGAACAGGGTGTTTCCCGGGGTTTAGCAGCAGGAACGCCCTGAGCAGTGCCCCCAGGTCCTGGGTTGGTGCACTGGAGGTTTCCAGCCTGGCTCGTGCTCACTGTTCCCCTTCCATCCCCAGCCCAGCCCCTGCTGCTGCCCTACAAACCCCTGGGAAGCGCTGGGATGTATTACGTGCCTTACCAAAGAGCAGGAGCCACCGTGTCCCCGGGGGAGTCAGAGGCCAGTGGAGACAGCTCTCACTCAGGTACTTCATCCTTTATCCAGTGTAACCCATGGATGTGACCCCAATTCCTGACTGCAGGCTCTGCTCTCCATTCTGGGGTGAAAGGGAGGTTGTTGCTCCTCTCTGCCACTGAAAAGGACAAAGCTCAGTGTTCTACAGCCTGAAAATCCCTGACTTTCCTCTGGGAATTACTGCTCACTTGGGATTCTTTCCTATCTCTCCCACTGCTCCTGTAAAGAATGGATCATGGGCTTTGCAGGTTTTATTTGCAGGTTGGTTTCACTCAGAGCTTTTTAATATCCAGAGTTATTTGTAGACAAAACTCAGGTTAGAGATGCCAATTCCTGAATTCCAGCAGGGGGGACTGAGGGATCAGGCTGATCCAGCGGTGCCAGAAGTGCCCAGGGCAGTCATTACAGCCACCACTTGTGCTGGGCATGGTTTAGGTGTCTCTGCTCTTGACCTTTCTCAAGTTTATCTGGGGAAACGTGTCCAAAATGAGAGAAACAAATGTGATACAAATCTGTTGTTTTGCAGAAATGATGATGCCGTATATAAAAATTCACTATGCAAATGAAGCAGCACAAGGTTCCAGGAAAACGTACAGCAGGATGAAAAAATGCATTTTGTTTCCCCAGGCCCTGCTGCAGTCAGGGCTCTTGGCCCAGGGGGAGCAGCTGAGGGAATTGAGTGCAGGAAATGCACGGGATGTAACCAGGTGGGATTGGCCAGGATGAGACATCAGCGGGGACAGTTTTAGGTTTCTGACACTGAGACAGGGATGTGATCATGGAATCCTGGAATGGTTTGGTTGGAAGCACCTCAAACTCATCCAGTGCCACCCCTGCCATGGCAGGGACACCTCCCGCTGTCCCAGGCTGCTCCAAGCCCCAATGTCCAGCCTGGCCTGGGACGCTGCCAGGGATGCTGATTGTTGTGCCATTTCTGTGTGGGTTCTGTTTCCCTTCCTGCCGCGGTTTCCCTCACGGCTGCTGTCTCTCTCTCTCTCTCTCTGTGCAGGGTCAGAGGATGCTGCTCCCCCAGGGCTCCTGGCCCGGGGTTTGGGGGCTGCTCACCCTGCGGCCACAGCAGCTGCCCAGGACAAGGGAGTGACCCTCGGGCACAGGGCCAGGCCTCTGCTGGCCTGGGCTGAGGAGCAGGGGCTGCCACTGGAACATCCTTCAGGTAATTAAAGTGTGCTTTTAATTTTGTAATTATTTATGTGTTTTCATACATGTGAAAAGAATCAGAGCAAAAGAATGACACTTTAGGATCCATGGTTCCTGTTCCTCTGCCATTGCTGATAGTCTGCCAGAAAACGCTACATTTGTCTGTTTTCCTCATCTTTCTGCTTCTCCCTGACTGCTGAGCACAGCTTGCTCAGAGAGGCTGTGGACTCCATCCCTGCAGTGTCCCAGGCCAGGCTGGACACTGGGGCTTGGAGCAGCCTGGGACAGTGGGAGGTGTCCCTGCCATGGCAGGGGTGGCACTGGATGGGCTTTAAGGTCCTTTCCAGCCCCAACCATTCCAGGATTCCATGAAATCCTTGGCCGTCAGTGTCTGCTGGCACTGCAGTGTCTCCAGGGCTGTCGGAGCCTGGAGGAACTGTCAGGAATTCCCTGCGGCTGCAGCCAGCTGGGATGGGGTTCTCTGGGATTCACTGGGGTTCTCTGGGGTTCTCTGGGCTGGGATTCTCTGGGATTCTCTGGAGTTCTCTGGGGTTCTCTGGGATTCTCTGGGCTGGGCTGCTCCTGCCCATGGGCACTCCACTTGTCCTGTGATGTCACCGCAGGATCTCTGTGTGCACTCCACTTGTCCTGTGGTGTCACCGCAGGATCTCTGTGTGCACTCTGCTGTCCTGTGGTGTCACCGCAGGATCTCTGTGGGCACTCTGCTGTCCTGTGGTGTCACCGCAGGATGTCTGTGTGCACTCTGCTGTCCTGTGGTGTCACCGCAGGATGTCTGTGTGCACTCTGCTGTCCTGTGATGTCACTGCAGGATGTCTGTGTGCACTCTGCTGTCCTGTGGTGTCACCGCAGGATCTCTGTCCCTGGGGTGCTCAGCTGAGCCTCAGCCTGCTCTGCTGCTCTCCTGTTCTCCATCCTGACCTTGGAGGAGCCTGCCCTGGGGAGGTCAGGGTTTGCTGCTCCCGTGGCCACTCCAGGCTTGCTGTGTTGAGGGCACAGCCAGGCTGGGATGAGCTCGCTGGCAGCAGCTCCCCTCCGTTAATCCTCGAGGGCGCTAGGTTTGTACACCCCCTCCTTCCAGGCTTTCATTCCTGACACAGGTAACTCTGACAGAGAATTCCTCAGGAAGTCATCCTGATGTGTTGATAAGGATTTCATTTGATTATTTTTGTTTTTTATTTCAAGTGGGGTTTTTTTTCTTTGAAGCTTTTCCTCTCAGAATGGAGAGATTTTGGTGTCTCCAGAAGACAATTTTGATTTGCAGAGGAAAATTTCAATGATTATGTAAGGCTGCAACATCCATAACCTGGATAAAAATGAGAGGGGAACAAAAGTGTTAATATAAAATTATCTTCTAATGTTTTTTTATAGCTGTGATGGTCTAAAGGCCCAGGTAAGAAAAGAGCTGTAAGGAGAAAGAATCTTTTGTGAAAGCAGCCAGTGCAGCTGGAACTTTAGAGAAGCTTTCAGAAGAAAGACTTGCATGTCTTAAATCTTCCCTGACTTCTTCAACTGTATTTTTAGATGATCTAATTAAAGATTACCTCTACCCACAGAGCTTGTCTAGAGCTTAAAATTATGCAAGTTATGTGTTTTTTAAAAAAAAGTTTCTCTATACAAACTTATTTTTATTTTTTGCCTGTTTACATTCCTTGCATTTCTTGGTAACTTTCTAAAAAGCCAGGAATAGCAAAGTTCTGCCTGGCATTCCCAAGCCTGATCTCATTTGTCAGGAGGATGTGGAGGAAGCCTCTTACACAAGTTTATAAACATTGCCCTTGTATGGGAAGAAAAATTCCTGCACTTTGAGAGTGAGTGAGGCTGGGCCTGGCTGCACTGCCCATGGTCTCCGTTCCACCACAGCCCCTGTGGTGGGAAGGGCAGAGGTGCAATATTCCAGTCCTTCAGACAAGGAACACAGCACAAAGCATGTTTTAAATCATGGTACTTTTTTACATTTTATTAAAAATTGCTCTAAAGCTGTTTCGGAGAGTGGTCCTGGCATGTGCTGTGTGGGCTTCATGGATGGCCAGGGCATCCCCATCCCTGGAGAGTCCAGGCCCAGGGATGGGAATTGGAGATCCCTGGGACAGGGGACAGTGTTCCTGCCCTTGGGATGGGATGGGCTTTGAGTCCCTTCCCACCCAGCCCATGCCATGACTCCAAATGAAGGCTCAGGTCAGTGTTGGTCAGGGCAATTCCCTGAGGTGTGATTAGATTCCTCCCTCAGATTCACTCGGGTATAGTATTCTCTTGGATTCCATGTTGTAAGTGATAGAAAATCCGATTAATGTGCTTTTAGTAATGCTCACACTTAATTTCCAAGTTCGTTGCGTTTTGGGAATGAGCTCAGTGATCCTACTTTTAATCCTTGGATGTGTTTTGGAAGTTTAGGATGAAAATCCTCCACTTTAGGCTAAGAAACAAAACATTCAAGTGTTTTCTTCTCTTCCAGAGCACCGAGATCGTTCTGAGTCTGGAAAGCCTTCCCATTCCGTCCCCAAATCCACGCGGCTCTCCCTGCCCCGCCCGATGCCCACGGCTGGGAGCTGCTGCCTGCATTCCAGGGACTTCTCCAGGGCCAGGCCTGGGGCTGGACACGCTGCCCCCTCCTCAGGGGCTGCCTTGGACAGAGCCCCTGGGCGCCAGGGGAGCTCCTCTGCACCCCGCGGCAGAGCTGGGGAGCGGCGATTCTTCACCCTCGCAGCAGAGACCGATGACAGCCGGAGCGAGGACGTGAGTGCCAGGGCATCCTTCGGGCACGAGGATGTGAGTGCCAGGGCATCCTTCGGGCACGAGGACGTGAGTGCCAGGGCATCCTTCGGGCACGAGGATGTGAGTGCCAGGGCATCCTTCGGGATCAAGGACGTGAGTGCCAGGGCATCCTTTGGGATCGAGGACGTGAGTGCCAGGGCATCCTTTGGGCACGAGGATGTGAGTGCCAGGGCATCCTTTGGGCACGAGGATGTGAGTGCCAGGGCATTCTTTGGGCACGAGGATGTGAGTGCCAGGGCATCCTTTGGGCACGAGGACGTGAGTGCCAGGGCATCCTTCGGGATCGAGGACGTGAGTGCCAGGGCATCCTTTGGGCACGAGGATGTGAGTGCCAGGGCATCCTTTGGGATCGAGGATGTGAGTGCCAGGGCATCCTTCGGGCGCTCGGCACCGCGGACGGAGCTGCAGCAGGAGGCTGCTGGAAGGGATCCTTCGCCGCGGGGCCGCACAGCTCAGCTCGCTGAGAGCGTGGGGAAAGCGCCGCGGCAGAGAGGCCATTCCCGGGGCGGCCTGGACGAGCTGTGGGCAAGGTTCCTGGAGCGCCAGAGGAGGCACCAGCAGCAGGAGCTCAGCGGGAGCGGGGAGCTGTCCCTCGTGGAGCGCCTGGACCGGCTGGCCAGGGTCCTGCAGAATCCCATCCGGCACACGCTGCTTCCAGCCCGCGCTGGGAATGGTGTTCCTGGGGAGAAGGTCCGGGGAAGGGAACGGACGGAAATCCCGGTGGCACAGAGAGCCGAGCCTGGCAGCGGCGTGGAGCCTAAGGGAACCCCAGCCGGGCAGAGGCCGTGTGTGACCTGTGACCAGGACAGCCTGGAGCAGCTCGGGGACAGCCGGCCGGGGCAGGACATGGCCCAGGACATGGCCCAGCACGGGCACGGCGCTGTGCGGGAGCAGCACCTGGAGGCTCCCAGTGACAGCTCGTGGGACACGAGCGCAGATCCCAGCACGGCCAGCAGCGCCTCGGCCTGGGACACGGCGACCCCGCGGGAGCTGGACACCAGCCCTCCCTCCCAGGGCAGCGGCTCCCTGTCCACCATCGACACCGCCAGGCTGCTCAGGGCCTTCGGGCAGCACAGGGTGAGCCTGGCCCCACAGCTGGCCCCACAGCTGTCCCCGACACTGGCCCGGCTCTACCGTGCCATCGGCCACCAGAAGAGCCGCGCGGAGGAGTGGGACGAGGAGAGCGGCGCAGCAGGGGCTGCAGGATGTGCCCGGGGGGCTGCCAAGGGAGCCAGGAGGAGACAGGAGCCGAAGGTATGTGTCACTGAGCCCCAGGTACGTGTCACTGAGCCGCTGGGGTGTCACTGAGCCCCAGGTATGTGTCCCTGAGCCCCAGGTGTGTGTCCCTGAGCCCCAGGTGTGTCCCTGAGCCCCAGGTGTGTCCCTGAGCCCCAGGTGTGTGTCCCTGAGCCCCAGGTGTGTCCCTGAGCCCCAGCTGTGTCCCTGAGCCCCAGATGTGTCCCTGAGCCCCAGCTGTGTCCCTGAGCCCCTAGGGTGTGTCCCTGAGCCCCAGGTGTGTCCCTGAGCCCCAGGTGTGTCCCTGAGCCCAGGTGTGTCCCTGAGCCCCAAAGGCAGCTTGCAATAGTCCCCACAGGAAGTTTCCCACTGCTGGCCTGTCCCTGTGGTTTGGGAGTCACCCAAAGCCCCTGGGGAATGTTTACAGGGGAGGCTTCTGCCTTCCCTGAGCAGCCCAAAGCCTCTCCAGGAGCCAGGGCAGGACCCACAGGTGACAAAGCACCAGTTTGTTTTGTCTCCTTGTTTCTCCTTGCCTCGGGAGGCAGATCCTGCTGCGCTGCTCCTGCTCACCTGCAGGCTCTGCCTTCAGCCCTGCCCAGCGTGGCCTCAGCTGAGGCGTGGCTTTGAGGCAATTCCTGCCTGAGTATCCTCGGGCAAGGATCAGAACAATTATTATGGGAATTATCCCTCTGTCTTGGAAATGGTGGGATCATTCTGTCTGTCTGGCTGTGAACTTCTTCAGCTCCTGTGTTTGGCAGTTCAGGCTTCTTTAAAGAGCTGAGAATTCCAGGTGAGACTGCAGGGAAGCTGTTTGAAGGTGGAGGAATAACTCCTGCAGGTGAATTTGGGTGTGGCCCTTTGGAGGAGAAAGGAGAATGTCCTTAAAGAGGAACTTAGCCTAAACTGGGTGATTTTAATAAGGAATTGCAGTTCGGGGGTTCTGCGGTGCACAGGAATGCTGAAAAGTACAGGACAAATGAGAAATATTGAACTATTTCTTTCATTTTTTGTATTTCCAGAAGAAAGTGGCATCATTGCTAACATTTAATTGAAATTAGCTCTTTTATTTTATAGAAACAACTCCAAGTCTGTGTGTCAAACTAATGAATTATGAAATAATGAAAACTAATGAAAATAACTAAATAAATCTCGGGGAGAAACAAACTTTTTGAAGGTGAAGAATGGTTTAAAAATACTTTTAGTATTTTTATGACATTTATTTAAAGGTAAAATAAAAGTGCCCTGAACTTTTCAGCATCAGGACTATTGATCAGAACGATGGCATTGGGATCCAACATTTCCAGCATGGTTGTAGAATTTAAAAGATTATTTTATTCCATATTCCATTCACAAGAGTAATCTTCCAGGGTCTATTTAAACCTTAATCCCAAATGTGTTTTTTTACCTGTTAAAATCACCTGTGAGATGACAAATGGAATTAATGCCTAGGAGAATAAACCCATTAAGGGCTCATCGAACCCCCATGGCTTCAGAAACTCACATTTTTTATCTGCTGATGAAATATTCTTTTAAGAAATCCATCTGAAGACACACCTGAGCCCCCTCAAATAAGGAGTGAGAGAAAATAGACGGCAAAATAGCAAATTCAATTTAAAATTCCAATTTTGGTCATTTTTAGGCAGGTTGGCTGAGGAAAAGTCAAGATTTATTTGTATTTTTAGTGCAAATACCTGTGGTTCAGAGGCAGATGTTCATTCCGAGCAGGAGCTCTGTTCCCAGAGAGATTCCTGCCCCAATCCTTCTGGGAAGTGCTGACAGCTCATTGTCAGCTCTGCTTCCAGAAAAGGTTAGGGCTGGTTAGAGCTTTTTTTTATTTCCAGCTCCCCAAGCCATCCCGGAGGTGTTCCTCCCTCCCAGCCCTGCTCTGCCCCAGTCCTTGGAGCTGCTGTTGGGTGGCAGGGACAGAGCTCAGGGCTGGGGAGGCTGGGAATGTTCTGAACCTAATGGGAATGTTCTGATCCTAACGGGAACGTTCTGATCCTAACGGGAATGTTCTGATCCTAATGGGAATGTTCTGATCCTAACGGGAACGTTCTGATCCTAACGGGAATGCTCTGATCCTAATGGGAATGTTCTGATCCTAATGGGAACGTTCTGATCCTAACGGGAATGGTCTGATCCAAATGGGAATGTTCTGATCCTAACGGGAATGTTCTGATAAAAACAGGAATGCTCTGATCCAAACGGGAATGTTCTGATCCAAACAGGAATGTTCTGATCCTAACGGGAACATTCTGATCCTAACGGGAATGTTCTGATAAAAACAGGAATGCTCTGATCCAAATGGGAATGTTCTGGTCCTAACGGGAATGTTCTGGTCCTAACGGGAACATTCTGATCCACATGGGAATGTTCTGATCCTAACGGGAACGTTCTGATCCTAACGGGAACGTTCTGCTCCTAAGGATATATTCTGATCCAAATGGGAATGATCTGATCCTAACAGGAATATTCTGATCCAAACGAGAATGTTCTGATCCAAACAGGAATGTTCTGATCCAAATGTGAATGTTCTGATCCCAACGGGAATGTTCTGATCCCAGTGGGAATGTTCTGATCCAAACAGGAATGTTCTGATCCAAATGGGAATGTTCTGATCCAAACAGGAATGTTCTGATCCTAGCGGAAATGTTCTCATCCTAAGGGTATATTCTGATCCAAACGGGATTGTTCTGATCCAAACAGGAATGTTCTGATCCAAATGGGAATGATCTGATTCTAACAGGAATATTCTGATCCAAACGAGAATGTTCTGATCCAAACAGGAATGTTCTGATCCAAACAGGAATGTTCTGATCCAAATGGGAATGTTCTGATCCTAGCAGGAATGTTCTGATCCAAATGTGAATGTTCTGATCCCAACGGGAATGTTCTGATCCCAGTGGGAATGTTCTGATCCAAACAGGAATGTTCTGATCCAAATGGGAATGTTCTGATCCTAGCAGGAATGTTCTGATCCCAGTGGGAATGTTCGGATCCTAACGGGAATGTTCTGATCCCAACGGGAATGTTCTGATCCTAACGGGAATGTTCTGATCCTAGCAGGAATGTTCTGATCCCAGTGGGAATGTTCGGATCCTAACGGGAATGTTCTGATCCAAACGGGACTGTTCTGATCCAAACAGGAATATTCTGATCCAAACGAGAATGTTCTGATCCAAATGGGAATGTTCTGATCCTAGCAGGAATGTTCTGATCCCAGTGGGTATGTTCTGATCCCAGTGGGAATGCTCATGGCGCTGCTCAGGGCTGAGCGGCTGCAGGTGCTCAGTGCTGAGAGCTGACGTGCACGTGCATGGAATTGGAGATATTTTGGGGCTGTTCTCCCTGATTTTACACATTTTTGCTGAGCACATATTCCAATTCACACATTCGCTATTCAAATATTCACATGTTGTATTATCTGAAAGAAAATCCATATCCATACATCTGTGCAGTGCCTTTCCTGGAGCTGGGATGGTTAGAGGAAATTTAAAAAACCACATTTTTGAGAGTCAGAATGGGCTCCTTTCAGTATTGAACTGAAATTCAGTTTAGGGGTGATAGAGCTCTGAGAAAAGGGAATAAAGAGGTCTCCATGTCCATCCTGCTGGCGTTGGGGGTTACCCACAGGATACCAATTAATTCACTGCAGGTTACTAATTGCGGTGAGCGAGGGGGACAGTTCAATTCCTCAATTCCGGCTGGAGCTCGGAGGAGCTGCAGGAATTGTCAGGGCCTGGCTGGGATTTGGAGCTGGGGAAGTGCAGCTGGTGATGGGTGCTGAGAGAGCCCAGCCCTGCTGTGGGTCACAGGCGTGGGACAGCACTCCTGCTTTTTAATGGCTTCGTTAATTGGAATTAAGGAGCGATCTCCAGGCTGGGCTGTGTCCATCCCTGCAGCTTTCGCACCTGCTTTGTGCAAACCAAGGTGTGAAACTCCTCCTGTGCCTCAGCTCCTTCCATTTAGATGTTTAGAAATATTTCCCTCAGCTCCTTCCATGGCCCTCCTGTTCCTTGCATTCACTGAGGTTCATTTTTCCCACCCGGAGGGCTCTGGTGAGGGTCACAGCCTGAGGGAGCTTCCCCTGCTTTGACAGGATTTTGCCTCCCCACCCTCCCACACAGCAATTCCTCATTCCCAACATCCCAGCCCAAGCTCCCCTTGCCCACTGGCAAGCCATTCCCTGCCTCCTGTCCCTGCAGCCCTTGTCCCCAGTCCCTCTGCAGCTCTCCTGGAGCCCTTCAGGCCCTGCCAGGGGCTCGCAGCTCTCCCTGTGTCCTTCCCTTCTCCTGAACAATCCTAAATGAGTTGGGGGATGCCAGTGCTGTCCAGAATCTGCTCCCAGCAAGCTCTTCCCCACAGAAATAAAGTGCTTTTCCTGCAGAACCGGGCTGCAGGAAGGGCCCTGGGGCACAGGGATGGAGCCAGGGTTGATTTTTGGGAGAGCAGTGAGGCAGATCAGCCTGGGATTGGCATTAATGGCAATAGAATCGAGGTACAACAGGGGAAAGGCAATGACTTTTTTCTGCTAAAAACTTGTTTTCTGCTCGTTTTGGTTGGAGTTTCAGGGATTTCTGTTCTCTTGCCTGTCTTTCTAGCACACCGTCCCCTTCTCCTCGGATTCCACAAGTGCCAGCAGCAATTCCTGGGGCCCGAGCGCCGCTCTCAGCAGCAAGCGACGGACACGGATGCTGGACAAAGGGATCCAGGCGGGTGAGTCCCTGAATTCCAGACTCCCTGGATTTCCTTCTGCCTTTGCTGGCTTTGGAGCCCGTTCTCCAAAGTCTGGGTGTTTCTGGTGATGGATCTGTACAGGCAGCACTCCCCAAATTCCCTGTGAATGCTTTCAGAGGAGGCTGATGTGTGCAATGAACATGAGCTGTTAAATTCCCGTTCTTGAGCTGCTTTAATAACCAATTTTCTCACTTGTAAGTTTATTAACCTCGGCTTCTGGTCCATTCCAATAGCAAAGGTGAACTGCCTTTTTTATCTATTGTTTTTTCCCCGAGGCATCTGTTCCTCCCAGAATGGATTTTGTAGGCATATGCTATTTCAGAAGGCAACTGCAGTGTTCCGTGTTCTTCCTGGGAATATTTTGGGTGTTAAATTCTATTTCAGTCCTGAGCTGCTCCTGGCCTGGTGCAGTTCTGCAGTTGGGTTTTTTCTGGTGGCAATTAGCAGCTTCTTCATTGCTTTCATTTCCACGCCAACTCCCCATCATCACATTGAGTAATGGCCTTGGTTTATTCATCAGATCCAGCAATTATTTATTTATTACTGCTTGTGTGCAAGTGGATTGAATCGGGGAAGGATTTTCATAGGCAGAGTTAATTCAAGTTTAATTCCCACCCCCATATAAATGTATATTTTGCTTGGAGTATTTGGTTTTCACCACTTTGATTTTACTCAGATTATCCTATAGTAACAATCCTGAGTCACTGGAAAGTCTGCTTGATTTGGGGAAGTGGCAATACAAAAGGTTTTGACTTTTGAAGGTGGGTGAAGAAAGAGATTCTTCAGCTTTGAATTGAAATGAGGGCCATTCCGTGCCCTGTCACACCTGCAGTGAGGTGTCCCTGTCACACCTGCAGTGAGGTGTCCCTGTCACACGTGCATTGTGTCCCTGCCACACATGCATTGTGTCCCTGTCACACCTGCAGTGAGGTGTCCCTGTCACACCTGCAGTGAGGTGTCCCTGTCACACGTGCATTTTGTCCCTGCCACACCTGCAGTGAGGTGTCCCTGCTTCCTTTCCCGTCCAGGAGAGCTGGAGATCGTGAGCAGTGCCACCAGGAAGAACACCCGGGACGTTGGGGTGACGTTCCCCACGCCCAGGTGCAGCCAGCAGTGGCAGGGGGGACACGGAGGGACAGCCTGGCACCAGCACAGGGCACCGCCCGGCAGCGTTCTCCTGGAGAAAAGGACAAAGAGGAGCAGGCTGCACGTCCAGCAAGGTCAGCGCCCGAGGGAGGGGCAGGGGGGCGGGGGGACACGGATCTGTCACTGCCACTGTCACTTGTGGTTAGTGGGAAATTCCAGCCACGTCACTGCCAGTGGATTCCTGTGCTGTGCTGTGCTGGCATCCTCTGTCGGGCTGCTGCATGCAGGAGATGCAGGAATTGGGAAGCAATCAATAGGGCAGAGAGATGGGAATCGTGTAGATACTGAATATGAATTTCTGAGATGCAAAACGTTCAGTTAAATTCCGAGTACTGCTCACCAGCTTATCCTTAATGTCTCATACCCTGAGGCTTCCCAGAAGATTTTTCCAGAGGACTTGAGTGAAAATTGTGGAGAAGTCAACTCTGTTTTTGAGAGTTGCATTTTTAGGCTGCTGGTGGAGCCTCCTGACGTTTTTATTTCTTTTTTTTTTGTCTCTCTTAAGTTGGTGCCGCTCTTCACAACGTCACAATTAAATGTTTAAAAATATTTCCCTTACTCATCACTGTTGTTGTTGTGGGGACTGATCATTCTCTCTCATAAGAGTTTAATTTAGAAAATTGAGACTATCTGCTCAGAATCCCAGCTGATGTATTCACATCATTGTGTGTGCAAACTGTGAGTAAATGTATTCCTGGAGACACATTTAACTTTTGGGAGATGGAAAGCATTTGATCTTCCAAAATATGGATAAAGAGCCATAGGGCTCAGGCCAGCAGAGAGGCTCCTTAAAAGTGTCTAATTGCTGGTAAATAATTGTTCTTTCCATGGAGAGAAACCTGGAAACGGAGCAATGCTGTGCTTTTCCAAAGCGGTGATTGATAAAGACTTGCTGCTCTTAGGACACTTGTGGGAGGAATTCTGCCCACGGTGTTCCTGCAGAGTCCTGCTGGAATTCCCTGGAGCCAGGGGCTGCTGTCCCTGGTGGGGTGGCTGCAGAGCTGGGCACGGCTGGGCTTTGACCCCAGCTGGCCCCCGAGCCCCCCTGCCCCTCCCTGCCCGAGGGATGGGGCAGGGAATGGAAGGGTGGAAGGGAGGAAATTGGGATAGAGACAGCTTAATAGGGCAAGGAAAAGCCACACAGGCACAGCAGAACAAGGAATTCATTCCCCACTGGGAGAATCGTGGAATGGGTTGGGTGGGAGGGACCTTCAATCCCACCCAGTGCCACCCTGCCATGGGCAGGGACACCTGCCACTGTCCCAGGTGATCCAAGCCCCAATGTCCAGCCTGGCCTGGGACACTGCAGGGATCCAGGGGCAGCCGCAGCTGCTCTGGCAATTCCAGCCCAGCCCCTCCCAGACAGCAATTCCTCATTCCTGATATCCCATCCATCCCTGCCCTCCTTCAGCTCCAGACCATTCCCTGTGTCCTGTCCCTCCATGCCCTTGTCCAAAGTCCCTCTCCAGCCTTCTTGGGCTCCCTGTTGAGGCACTGGAGGGACCCTCGCAGCCCCTGCCCACTTCCCCCTGCCCAGGAGAGCTCCCCTGTGCCTGATGGTCCTTGGGAGGACAGAGCCCCATCTCTCCAGGTGTCCTGTTCCTCTTCCCGCAGCTCTCCCTGCTGAGCATGCTGCTGTGAGGTTGGGACACCCCTGGGGTCAGGTGGGATCAGCGCTCCTGCCTGGGTCCCCTCTGGGATTCCTCCAGGATTAAAGGACCATGGGCTGGGACGGGCAGCAGGCACAGGAATTGTCTCCAAATCTTTCTCTCCTGTGCACTTTAACAGGGACTCCGTGGCTTGTCGAAGCAGAGGACTTGAAATCGGAATCGAGGAAAGAAAACCAATCCAGTGCCGTTGCTGGCCCTGGGCCCTCCTGGTTTGAGCCGTGGGGCAGCACGAAGGCCTGGAGAGAGCCTCTGCGGGAGAAGAACTGGGGGGAGCAGCAGCACAGCTTCGCCCCAGCCCCAGCCGCAGGCAGAGGGGCTGCGAGGGCGCTGGGGCAGCCCCCGGGGAAGCTCACGCTGCAGGTGAGCCCACCCTGCCCTGGGGCTGCTGCCGTCTGCTCAGGATGGGAATGGCAATCCAGCTTTCCCCAGAGTACCTCCTCAGTGTATTTCCCCAGTGTTTGACTTGGTGTAAGATTTTAGGGAGTAATAATTTGGCTTCAGGAACCAGAGGGAATGGAGCTGACAGAACAACACACCATACCTGTTTCCATGCAGAAATAGTACTGAGATGTACATAGTATGAGGTTAAAATGAGTTGTTATTATTATTATTTTAGCTTGTTTTCCTTTCTGACCAGTTTATTTCCTGATTGTTAAACCAGGAACCTCTGGTTCTAGAGGTTAAGAATCTAGAGATTGTTAACCTCTGAGCGCTTACCCAGCATTAAGGACAGGAGATTTATATTACACCCAAATTCTGATGGGTTTTTTCCATGCTTTGGGGTTTGTGGGGGATGTTTTGGCTCTCCCCTCCAGCTGTGAGACGCAGAGGGTTTGTTGTGTGCCCCCAGGAGGCCCTGGCCCTGCACCGCCCCGATTTCATCTCCCGCTCGGGGCAGCGGCTCCGGCACCTGCGGCTGCTGCGGGAGGAGAGGAGGCTCCAGAGGCTGCTGAAATCCCAGCGGGAGCAGCCCCTGCAGCCCCCAGGGAAGAGGCAGGACTGCAGGAGTGCCCATCACCTGGTGGCTGACCGAGGTACCTTCAGGGGGCTGCTTTGAATTCAGCGATGTAATGAATTCCACGTTTTACTTAAGGCTGTGGATTCCTAATAAAAGTATTACAATTATTTAATTGTAATTTAATAATAATAATTGTACAATTAATTGAAATTTTATTTAATTATCTAATTATATAAATTATTATTATTGTCTGTAAGATCTTACATAGAGTTTTTTATAAAAACTTCTCTGAAGCTTATAAAGGACTCACATTGTTACAATGACAAACTTGTTCATCACTTGCTTCTCAAATTTTTCTGTGTAGGTTTCCTGATGAAAGAAAAAAGAAGAGCAATTCCCAAGAGTGAAATGGTTCAAAGATCTAAAAGGTAACGTTCAGGGAATTTTATTTCAGGTGGATCAGTGCCCTGGGTAGGGAAGAGCTTTGAGTCCTGTCTGCAGTCAAAGGATTGGGTGTGAAAAGAACTCAGCTTTTTCCGTGAAAAATGCAGGTACATTTTCAGAGGGAGAAATGTCCTACTTAGGAATTGTAGGAAGCAAAATCATTTTGGAAAAGTGATTTCTGTAGCTAAACCTGAGCATTCTGCTGCAGTGTCAGCCATCCACAGCAAACTGGATCCCAAATGGAAAGGAATGTGGGCTGGGGACACTGGAGCATCTGGGGAGGTTTAAAATGAGCAAAGTGGATAATTGGGGCAGCATTGCCCCAAAAGGAAGAGGCTTTCTACAGAAATAATCACCCCAAGGGAGTACAGAGGCTCTTACCCTTGGAAAAACCACCTTGTGACAGTTTTATCTCATTTTTCAGTTGTACAATGCCCAGGACACTCACAGTGGATTTACCCTTTGGAATACCTGTGCTGCAGAGAGCGTGGGAAGGGTTAGGGTTAGGAGTTCACTGCAGCTGAATTTTGCTGTGGATGGGATGGGAAGTGCTGGGCCAGGACCCCACAGAGGTGGCAGAGGCTGAGTCCTTGGGAACAGTCACAGGTTGGTGGGATGAGGCCTGGCCAGCCTGACCCAGCCTCGGAATTAGCCGAGCAGGAGACCTCCAGGGGTGTCAGCCAACCTCAGCCACACTGTGATGCCACAAAATATCCTGGAGTACACAATACGTAAATAAACCCCTTGGTGTGTTCTACTTCAATAATTTCTAACATTTAAAAGCATTTTTGGAGTGTCTGATGGAAGCTGTCCTTGCCCGTGGCAGGGGTGGCACTGGATGGGCTTTAAGGTCCTTCCAACCCAAACCATTCTGTGATTGGAGGACAATTTGGGGAAGGATCAGCACAGGAGAAGACAAAGCAGGGCAGCATTGACTGAAAGCACTGAAATTCTGGGAGTGCCTCACAGCTTCAGTGAGGTTATTGCTGTGCTGAGCCCTGCCCTGGCAGGATGGACACGGCGCTGGCATCGGCACAGCCCGGGCTGGGCACAGCGAGCTCTGGGCACACACAGCTCTGGGCACACAGAAAGCTCTGGGCACAGTGAGCTCTGGGCACAGTGAGCTCTGGGCACTCTGAGCTCTGGGCACACACAGCTCTGGGCAGAGTGAGCTCTGGGCACACAGCTCTGGGGAACACAGCCCTGGGCACACACAGCCCTGGGCACACACAGCTCTGGGCAGAGTGAGCTCTGGGCACACAGCTCTGGGGAACACAGCCCTGGGCACACACAGCCCTGGGCACACACAGCTCTGGGCACACCAAGCTCTGGGCACACAGCTCTGGGCACACACAGCTCTGGGCACACACAGCTCTGGGCACACCAAGCTCTGGGCACACAGCTCTGGGCACACACAGCTCTGGGCACTCTGAGCTCTGGGCACACACAGCTCTGGGCACACACAGCTCTGGGCACTCTGAGCTCTGGGCACACACAGCTCTGGGCACACACAGCTCTGGGCACACAGCCCTGGGCACACACAGCTCTGGGCACTCTGAGCTCTGGGCACACACAGCTCTGGGCACACACAGCTCTGGGCACACACAGCTCTGGGCACTCTGAGCTCTGGGCACACACAGCTCTGGGCACAGTGAGCTCTGGGCACACACAGCTCTGGGCACTCTGAGCTCTGGGCACACACAGCTCTGGGCACACACAGCTCTGGGCACACACAGCTCTGGGCACACACAGCTCTGGGCACACACAGCTCTGGGCACACACAGCTCTGGGCACACCGAGCTCTGGGCACACACAGCTCTGGGCACAGTGAGCTCTGGGCACACACAGCTCTGGGCACACAGCTCTGGGCACACACAGCTCTGGGCACTCTGAGCTCTGGGCACACAGCTCTGGGCACACACAGCTCTGGGCACAGTGAGCTCTGGGCACACACAGCTCTGGGCACAGTGAGCTCTGGGCACACACACAGCTCTGGGCACACACACAGCTCTGGGCACACACAGCTCTGGGCACACAGCTCTGGGCACACACACAGCTCTGGGCACACACACAGCTCTGGGCACTCTGAGCTCTGGGCACTCTGAGCTCTGGGCACACAGCTCTGGGCACACACAGCTCTGGGCACAGTGAGCTCTGGGCACACACAGCTCTGGGCACACACACAGCTCTGGGCACACACAGCTCTGGGCACACACAGCTCTGGGCACTCTGAGCTCTGGGCACACACAGCTCTGGGCACACAGCTCTGGGCACACACACAGCTCTGGGCACACACACAGCTCTGGGCACTCTGAGCTCTGGGCACTCTGAGCTCTGGGCACACACAGCTCTGGGCACACACAGCTCTGGGCACACAGCTCTGGGCACACACAGCTCTGTGCACACACAGCTCTGGGCACACCGAGCTCTGTGCACACACAGCTCTGGGCACACACAGCTCTGGACACACACTGCTCTGGGCACACACACAGCTCTGGGCACACACAGCTCTGGGCACACACAGCTCTGGGCACACACACAGCTCTGGGCACACACAGCTCTGGGCACTCTGAGCTCTGGGCACACACAGCTCTGGGCACAGTGAGCTCTGGGCACACACAGCTCTGGGCACTCTGAGCTCTGGGCACACACAGCTCTGGGCACACACAGCTCTGGGCACACACAGCTCTGGGCACACCGAGCTCTGGGCACACACAGCTCTGGGCACAGTGAGCTCTGGGCACACACAGCTCTGGGCACACAGCTCTGGGCACACACAGCTCTGGGCACTCTGAGCTCTGGGCACACAGCTCTGGGCACACACAGCTCTGGGCACAGTGAGCTCTGGGCACACACAGCTCTGGGCACAGTGAGCTCTGGGCACACACAGCTCTGGGCACACACACAGCTCTGGGCACACACAGCTCTGCGCACACACAGCTCTGGGCACACAGCTCTGGGCACACACACAGCTCTGGGCACACACACAGCTCTGGGCACTCTGAGCTCTGGGCACTCTGAGCTCTGGGCACACACAGCTCTGGGCACACACAGCCCTGGGCACACACAGCTCTGGGCACACACAGCTCTGGGCACACACAGCTCTGGGCACACAGCTCTGGGCACACACAGCTCTGTGCACACACAGCTCTGGGCACACCGAGCTCTGTGCACACACAGCTCTGGGCACACACAGCTCTGGACACACACTGCTCTGGGCACACACACAGCTCTGGGCACACACAGCTCTGGGCACACACAGCCCTGGGCACACACAGCTCTGGGCACACTGAGCTCTGGGCACACACACAGCTCTGGGCACACACAGCCCTGGGCACACACACAGCTCTGGGCACACACACAGCTCTGGGCACACACACTCTGGGCACACACACAGCTCTGGGCACACCGAGCTCTGGGCACACACAGCTCTGGGCACACACACTCTGGGCACACCAAGCTCTGGGCACACTGAGCTCTGGGCACACACAGCTCTGGGCACACACACAGCTCTGGGCACACAGCTCTGGGCACACACAGCTCTGGGCAGAGTGAGCTCTGGGCACACTGAGCTCTGGGCACACACACAGCTTTGGGCACACACAGCCCTGGGCACACAGCTCTGGGCACACACAGCTCTGGGCACACACAGCTCTGGGCACACACAGCTCTGGGCACACACACAGCTCTGGGCACACACAGCTCTGGGCACTCTGAGCTCTGGGCACACTGAGCTCTGGGCACACTGAGCTCTGGGCACACACAGCTCTGGGCACACACAGCTCTGGGCGCACACAGCTCTGGGCACACACAGCTCTGGGCACACACAGCTCTGTGCACACACAGCTCTGGGCACACACAGCTCTGGGCACAGCGAGCTCTGGGCACACACAGCTCTGGGCACACACAGCTCTGGGCACACACAGCTCTGGGCACACACAGCTCTGTGCACACACAGCTCTGGGCACAGTGAGCTCTGGGCACACAGCTCTGGGCACAGTGAGCTCTGTGCACACACAGCTCTGGGCACACCGAGCTCTGGGCACACACAGCTCTGGGCACACACAGCTCTGGGCACACACAGCTCTGGGCACTCTGAGCTCTGGGCACACTGAGCTCTGGGCACACTGAGCTCTGGGCACACACAGCTCTGGGCACACCAAGCTCTGGGCACACTGAGCTCTGGGCACACTGAGCTCGGCTCTCCCTGCTGCACCCCGGGCAGAGCTGTGGTGTTGGGTGAGAGAGGCGTTCAGGGGTGGGAATTCCCTGGGTAGGGAAGAGCTTTGAGTCCTGTGTGCAGTCAGAGGATTGGGTGTGAAAAGGATTGCCCTGTGTTGGTGTTTTCCCTGTGGGACATCACCAAACCCCAAACACATTGTCAGGGATGTGCTTGGCCAGCAGCCCTTCAAGAGTGTGGGGGTAGAACAGAGGATTATTTTTTTGATATCAGGAAGTTCCAAATTGCAGTTTTTGCTGTTTCTCTCCCCTGCAGGATCTACGAGCAGCTCCCCGAGGTGAGGAAGAAGCGGGAGGAGGAGCAGAGGAAGCTGGAATATGGCTCCTACCGCCTGAGGGCTCAGCTCTACAAAACTGTGAGTGCCCTGCCCTGCCCTGCATCTCTGCTCCCTCAGGGAGTCAGGCAGGAATGTTTGCTGGATGGGAATTCGGGATTTCAGGGGTCCCTAAGCTGTTCCATTGCATCAGGGCAAAGCAGCCGAGCTTTGCAACACCAGCTCCTTTCTCACCTGAAATCCCTCCATGGCCTGGAAAAAAGGCAAGGAACACGGTCCTGAGCCAATGGTACAGAGCAGGGCTCGTGCAGGGCCTCGAGGGTGGGACAGAGGGGTCGTGGAGCTCACCCCAGGAAGGCCAAGTGTCCCTGAGGCTGCGGGGTTTGCTCTGCTGTGCCCTGGCTGGGGTGGATTGGGCTCAGGGAATTCCCAGCTGTGCTTAACAAAGCCTGGAGTCTTCCTTAATTTATCCAGTCAAGGGCTGGCAGTCAGTCCTGGTGGAAACTGCACTTTGGGGCTGCGGATTGCAGCAGTTCCTGCTTGCCCAGCGGATGTGGGGCCCTGCAGCTCCGCCAGGATTCCCTGCCCGGGAGGGTGTGGGGTAAACCCTGTCCCTGTCCCTGTCCCTGTCCCTGGGCATGGGGACAGGCCTGCAATTAAAACTGCCCTTCTTTCATCTCTGCATCTGAACCTTGCACTTCAGCTTTAGCATTGCAGCTCCTGGCTGGAAGAACTTTTCTGGAGTGTCCCAGAGCTGGAGCAGCAGGCTCAGTGATTTGCTGGGAACGGCAGTAACTGGATTGGGAAAGTCAGGACTTGTAGTGTATTATCCAGAATAGCCTCCTACTCTAATTTGGGGAATTTACAACTAGAAAGACTTGAATTTGTTGCTGTACTTGAGCAGGGTATTTTCAGGACATCTTTTTTTCCCTGCTCTGATGCTGCTACAGTAAAGTTTGAGGAATTAATGAGTTCTGGCAGTCGCTGACTTGGAGTGGCAGAGTCAGCTGGAAGCAGGGAGGGAACAGGATCAGAACTTTTGTACATAAATATGGGTTTGATTGGAAGAGAGGTGATGATTCATGGCAGTAAATAATCCCAGTGTTTCAGTTTTCCTTGCTGATGCAGAAAAGCTGCCGTGAGGAGCTGTAAATCAGGGAATGGCTTGGTGAGAATGGGGTGAGAGCATCAGTTTCTGAGTGAGGCTCATCCTGCATGAAAAATGAACCTCAGATTTTGTGGAATGACTCCAAAAATGAGACTCAGCTTTGGGGGAAGGACGGAGCTGCTCCAGGAGCTCCATCCAAGTGTGTGCTGGGGGATGTGGGGTTTGGGGCCCCCCTGCCCCAGGCTGGCCCGAGGGGCTGCAGGGCTGGTGAGGACAGCGGTCAGGGCCTGCCTGGGGCACTGCTGCTGTGCTGTGCTGCTGTCCCTGCACAGTGAGCCCAGAGGGAACAGCTCCTTCAGCTGTTATCCAGGGAAAACATGGCAGAGTCAGCTTTGTGTGGGGCAGTGGTGCACAGGCACAGCCCCTGTGTTCCCTGACCCCAGGGCAGTCCCGAAAATCAGAGCATCGGGGAACCATTGGGGTTGGAAAAGCCTTCTGAGATCCTGGAGTCCAACCATCCCCAGCACTGCCCCACGGCCCCGAGTGCCACATCCACAGGGCTTTAAACCCCTCAGGGATGGGCACTCCACCAGGGCTGTTCAGCCTTCCCAGGAAGGAATGTCCCCAAGGGCCACCCTGAGCCTCCCCTGGCCCAGCCTGAGGCCGTTCCCTCTCCTCCTGTCCCTGTTCCCTGGAGCACAGCCCGACCCCCCCGGCTGTCCCCTCCTGGCAGGAGCTGTGCAGAGCCACAAGGTTCCCCTGAGCCTCCTTTTCTCCAGGCTGAGCCCTTTCCCAGCTCCCTCAGCCGCTCCTGGAGCTCAGCCCTTCCCCAGGGCATTGAGGGCTCACGGGTGGTGATTAAAATTTGGGAAAGAGAGCAATGAATGAATGGGTTGGAATGGGGAGGACCTCAGAGCCCACCCAGTGCCACCCCAGCCAGGGCAGGGACACCTCCGCTGTCCCAGGGCTCTCCAAGCCCCAGTGTCCAGCCTGGCCTCGGACACTGCCAGGGATGGACAATCTTTGTGTCCGGGTCGAGGGATGAGATGAGACTGAGTTTATTTGACTCAAAATAAGACCCCAAATTAGTGAATATCCATGAACAGAATTTGCTTCTGTTTTGTAAAGCACGAGTGCAAATGTCCCTGCAGGACTCTGGGACGGGCAGGGCTGTCAGGGCTGCTCTCAGGACATTGTGTGCCAGTCTGGGGCAGCTCACTGAGGTGAAAAGAGAATAATGAGAAGTTTTGTTGGCACTGAGTGAGGATGATCCTTGGGGGGAAACAGCATTGGCCCACCTAGAACTGGAGCCATAAAAATCCCTGGGCTGGAGTGCGCAGACATTCTTAATTTGTGAAATTGTTCAATACTCCTCTTTGTTAAGATAGCAAAGTTAATTTTATCACAGGGTGCACGTGGATCTGGGCTGATGTTCTGTCCCAGCATCCCTTTGCTTTTGTACTTTTAATTTCAAATAGAGCATAAAATCATCCCAGTCAGAGCAGGGCATGGGGAGTGCCCTGGAATTCTGAACACTTCACAGTGGGAACAGATCCCGATCTGATGGCAGCAGCAATCAGAACTCTTTCAAGCCCAGTGACGTGGAAATGGATTTTCTGAGTTTATCAGATAAAATTTGTTCCACTGCTGAGGCTTCTCCATTAGGTGGAGTGAGTTGGTGATTTCAGTAAATTGGGAGGAAGCTCCTTAAAGGGAATGGCAGTTAGTTAATTGATGAACTTCCCTCCATCCCTCAAGCAGCAGCCCAGCAAATCACTGAGCCTGCTACTCCAGCTCTGGGACACTCCAGGAAAGTTCTTCCAGCCCTGCGGAAGCTTTGTTGTGCCAGGGTGGGACAGAGCCCGAGGCACACAGGGACCACGAGGTGTCACTGCCCCCCAGGGAAAGCAGCTCTGAGCTGGGAGCTGCTGGGAGGTGTGGGAGCCCAGGGGGAGTGTTCTGGGGCCACACCCTGCTTTGGGGTGCAGGGGACCTAAAAACCTCCCGGATCCAGCCCCTGCCAGGGGGCAGACCGAGGGCTTCGTTTGGTTTCTTTAAGATCCAGCACCAGTAATTTTCAGTTCAGTTTGGGCAGAGTTTGCAAATGACTTTTCCTCTGTTTCAGTCTCAGGGTTGTCCAGGCTTCCTTCTGCTCTCGGACAGTCGTGGCTTATCCCCCCACTATCTGGGAGTCCTGATTTATTCCTGATTTGTACCTGATTTATTCCTGATTTATTCCTGATTTATGCCTGATTTTTTCCTGATTTATTCCTGATTTATACCTGATTTATGCCTGATTTATGCCTGATTTATTCCTGATTTTTTCCTGATTTATTCCTGATTTATTCCCTAGTTTATGGTAGAAAGCACTTTCTGTGCCTCCCACTCTCCTTGTTGCTGTTCCTGGAGCTCTGCTGGTTTTCCTGAGTCCTTTCCTGAGGTGCCAGGCTGGGAACACGTGGCTCAGGAGTGGAGGGTGGCAGGATCCTGGGCTGGGAACAGTCTCAGCCAATTCCAGGTGTTCTCTGGCCTCTTCCTGACCATTCCCGCTGCATCCAGCACAGGGATGTCCTGGTGTTCTCTGCTGGGCTGCTTGAGTTGTCCTGAAAGGTGCAAATTCCCATCTTGTGGTGTTTTGTTGCCCTTGGAGCACCCTGGGCTGCGGGAGGTGTCCCTGCCGGGGCAGGGGTGGCACTGAGGGGCTTGGAGATCCCTCCCACCCAAACCCAGCTGGGATCCCATCGTCAGCTGTTCAGAGAATTGTGCTCAGCGTTTTGAGTTTTCAAAGGACTAAAACTCATCCGTCTCCCTTTGTTCTTGCCTCAGAAAATCACCAACCGTGTCCTGGGGAAGAAGGTGTCCTGGCAGTGAGGGGACGGTGTCCAGCCAGGCTGGGATGGCACAGCTCACGATGCACAGCGAGAACGCAGTAAATGCTTCTGCAGCAAAGTTTGTGCTCTTGGCTCACTTTGTACTAACCCATCCTGCCCCATTTCAGAATCAGTGATTTGAGGGAATGTCACGGTTTTAAATAAACAGCTGGGTTTTTATAGTGGTGTTATGCACTTCCAGAGGAAACAGAGTCTGGAAAAACTTGGTTCAGAATATATTTTTAACTCTGTGATTGGAATAGCAGTTTTATGTATTTATTTTCAATGGGTTTTAACAAGGATTTTTTATTTTTTTAATTCCTGTCTCAGTGTAGAAAATGGACTTTTTACATTTTGTACTGAATACCCCTTCAATAAAACACCTGAATTGTAGTAACCATTGCAGCTGTGTTTGTGCAGGGAGCAGGAGGGGCTGAGCAGAGACTCTCTGATGCTGGGGGGAATGTTTGGGCCTTTCCTGGGAGAATCGCTTTATCAGAAGGTTTATCTGCCAGGGGCCCTGGCTGGGCCCTGCACCACCATCACTGCAGCAGAAAGAGGTGCTTTGGAAAAGGCTGAAGTCTCCATTTCATCTGATTCTCACTGAGGAGCTCCTGGGATGGATCAACAGGAAAAGCCATGAGGAGAGCAGGGTGTGAGCTGTGGGTTCCTGTTTGCTCTGCTCCAGATGTTTGCAGAACAGCTGGGAGGGAGCTCCAGTGGTGGGAGGGCTGGGCACCACTCGGACATGGAGAGACCTTCTGGAGAGACCTTTCAGGGCCTGAAGGGCTCCAGGAGAGCTGCAGAGGGACTGGGGACAAGGGCTGCAGGGACAGGAGGCAGGGAATGGCTTGCCAGTGGGCAAGGGGAGCTTGGGCTGGGATGTTGGGAATGAGGAATTGCTGTGTGGGAGGGTGGGGAGGGGCTGGGCTGGAATTGCCAGAGCAGCTGTGGCTGCCCTGGATCCCTGCAGTGTCCCAGGCCAGGCTGGACATTGGGGTTGGATCACCTGGGACGGTGGGAGGTGTCCCTGCCATGGCTGGGGTGGCACTGGATGGGATTGGCTTTGAGGTCCCTTCCACCCCAGGCGTTCCCAGGGTTCTCTGTTGCAGTTTGGTGTCAGAAATCTGAAGTTAAAGTGCAGATCAAAAATAACACAGCATCCCCTGGCTGGGATAAATCACCTGAGTTTGGCTTATCTCCTCAGATCTTCCCACTCACCAAAATCCGCCTGTGCCTGTTGATCACAAGACCAGCCTGGTCTGCCTCGGGTCCAGCGCCACCCCTGCCCTGCCCAGCCTGGCCTTGGGCTGGAGTTTGCTCCTTCCCTGCCCTGCCCTGGGGATCAGTGGGGATGGAAGTTGCTGCTTTGCCTTTGGGATTTTGTCGTGGGGCTGGAAATGAGCTCTGTGTGTTCCTGCAGCAAAAGGTGCTCGCACTGCTGGAGCTGAGCCCTGATGGAGCCCCTGGTGCACACGGGGTGGGTTTGTCCCCTGGGACCAGGGACTGGGGGTGTTGGAGCCCCAACGAGATCCTGCCTCGCTTGGAGCTCATTCAAGGCCACTCAGCTGCTTATTTGTGCTGTTCAGCTTTCAGTGATGAGAAATGAAGGGAGCTGGAGGGCCTTGCTGTTCTAAAGTCCCCCTGAGATCGAGTCCAATGTTCCCCAGCACTGCCAAGGCCACCCCTGACCCGTGTCCCCAAGTGCCATCCATAGGGCTTTGAAATTCCTCTGGGAATGGGGGCTCCAGGGCTGGACAGCCCTTTGGGTGACGAAATTTCCCCCAGATGGGTGGGGGGTGTTCCCATCCGTCCTGCCCTGATTTTCCTGTGGGGATTGCTCCTGAGCTGCTCCCCCCGTTCCGAGGCCATTCCCCGAGCCCAGGTGGGACAGAGCTCGTGTGGATGCAGAGATTGCAGTGTTTATCTCTCGGGAAGGAGCCTGCTGACATTTGGAGTCACTGCTCCAGCACACAGAAAGCTCAGGAAATGGCTCTTGTCTTGTGCTGCTTCCAGAGCGGAGTCATCTCTCTGAATCACTGCACACAAGGACTTTAGGGTAAATCCTGCAGACCTCTGAACTGCAGTGAGGGCAGGACTGGGGTTTTTGAGCACTGCAGGAGCAGATTTCAGTTATTCAGAATTGTTCTTGATCAACATCACCCGCAGGGATTGCTGTGATGGACAGATGTGTGTCCACAGCCTGGACTGGAGCTGGGAATCCTCATGGATGAGATGGACAAGGCAGGGAAAGGAGTGTAAAAATCCACCTTTTGCTTTGGAATTGCTTTATTTTGAAATAAGAGGCTTTTCCCTCTTCAGAAGCACCTTCCATTTCCTCCTTTTTCACCATTTCCACTCGTCCTCCCTTCCGTGCTGTGAATTCCATCCCAAGGGAATCCACCCTGCTCCTTTTCCTGCATGGACAATCCTCCGTGTGCTTTTGGGGTCCTTCCCATGGAGAGCTGCCCTCACCTCAGGCACTGCTGGGCTCGGGTGGCTTTTTGGGACACGTTCTCTCCTTGCTGGGATCTGGAAAGATTTCCATGGGAATACACTGCAGTGACCGTGTGGAAACACAGCTGAAGCTCCCGATTTCCTTGGAAAAGGGAGTTCCCCCCTCAGCCCCTGCCTGGACGTGGCCTGTGGCTGCTGGTGACCCTTCCCAGGGTTTCTCTTGGTCATTTGTTGGTGTCAGAGAACACAACGGGAGACTTTGGAGAGGAGGAGACAAGAAAGGATTTGTCCTGTGCCAAAGCAGGTAAGGAAATCACCTCCAGAATTCCAGAAAGGTTTGGATTGCGAGGGACCTTAAAGACCACCCAGTCCCAAGCCCCTGCACTGGCACCTAAAATTAGATGGATTATGGACTTTATATCAGCCCTCCCCAAGCTCCATCTCATTTTTTCCGTGAGTGCATCCTGGATTATAACTCACTTTTCCTGAAGCAATTCCCTGAGGAAGACATGACTTCCTGGCTGGCTGTTCATTAGCGCCGATCCCACTTTAATGCACTAAAGCAGATTTAATATATTGTTTCCTCCGTGCTGCCTTTATGAGCTGGCGGCTGCACTTCGGGCCGGCCGGAGCCAGCGCTGGGCTCGGCTGGGGCAGGAATTCAGCCTGGGGCAGGAATTCGGCTCAAATGGAAAAGGCTCGGCTCTTTCACACGAGCAAGGTTTGAAAGTCAAGCTTTTATTAATATTTTTCTCCCTACATCAGCAGATAAAGTGAATTCTCCCAGCCAAATGGGACCCTGCAGCAGGGTGAGTGACCTCGGCGTGACAAATGAAAGCCACGTTGATTAATGCTCCTGGAAGGAGCTCAAATTCCAGGGGGATGAGGACACTTGTGAGAGCCTTCCTGGGGAAAAGGGGGATTTTTTAATCCAATCTGATTTTATTCATGTACCCATGTGCTGCAGCCCTGTTGTTTCATCTGAAGCTCCTTCAGCCTTTGTGATGCCAAAGATTGCCAGCTGCTCTCCGCAGGTTGTGCTGTTCCGCACCGGAGATGGGTTCGGCACATCCCAGGAATTGTCCTGGCTGGCTCCTGGCTCCTGCCAGACCTCTGGGGCTGCTCTGAGCCTGCCCTGACCTTCCTGCCAGAGGGAAGAGCCCCAGGACAGCCTGGCTGGATGGGGCAGGAGGAGGGACAGCCCGAGGAGTCCCTGGGACAGCGCTGGGACCGCACTGCCATGGGGTGGGAGGTGATGGCACAGCTGATCTGAGGAGATCTGTTCTTTTGGGCTCTGTCAGGGCACAGGTTTGTATGAGCAGCACAGAGATGTTTTACTGGAGAAGGGCAGCGTGTCCAGGGAAGGGCTGAGCCCCAGGAGCAGCTGAGGGAGCTGGGAAAGGGCTCAGCCTGGAGAAAAGGAGGCTCAGGGGAACCTTGTGGCTCTGCACAGCTCCTGCCAGGAGGGGACAGCCGGGGGGGTCGGGCTGTGCTCCAGGGAACAGGGACAGGAGGAGAGGGAACGGCCTCAGGCTGGGCCAGGGGAGGCTCAGGGTGGCCCTTGGGGACATTCCTTCCTGGGAAGGCTGAACAGCCCTGGCACAGCTGCCCAGGGAGGTTTGGAGTGCCATCCCTGCAGGTGTCCAAGGACGGCCTGGCTGTGGCACTCAGTGCTCTGGGCTGGGGACAAGGTGGGCATTGGGCACAGCTTGGGCTCCATGCTCCTGGAGGTCCTTTCCAAGCGCAGCGATGCCCTGGTTCTGTGCCTGTGTCACACCTGTGTCACACCTGTGTCACACCTCCCTTTGCAGAAGGACCTGGGCCAGGTTGGGGTGATGGTTTGAGCTGAGGGGGCCCCAAAGTGTGTCTGTCCAGGGTCACCCTGAGCACCCTCCCGTGCTCGTGTGTCCATCGTGAAGGGGACAGGGGTGCCGGGGAGGGTGAGCATGCCCTGCACACAGCCCCAGGGGTCTCTGGGGTCTGTCATTGCAGGGCTGTGAGTGACCCCAGCCCTGCTCCCCAGCCCTGCTCCCCAGCCCTGCTCCCCAGCCCTGCCCTCGGCTCGCTCCTGCCGCAGGAATCCCGGGCTGGGGCTCAGCTGCCAGGCTGGTGGGTGACAGGGGACAGCGCCTGTTCCTGCTCACAAAAACCCTTTTGTAGGCTCTGCAGCCCCTCCAGCTGCTGCTCCCAGCCCGGGGGGCAGGGGCTTCCCATCCCACAGCCCTGCTCACGTTCCCGGGGGGAGCAGGGACGCTTCTGCCCGGCTGGGAAAGAGGGGAATGAGGAGAAATGTCCCATTCCACAGTGTGACAGGAGGCCACGCTCTGGTGACGGCTGCTGGGGAACACCGGGGCCTGGCCCCTGCCCAGGGCTCCCTCTGGCTCTTGTCCCTGCTCCATCCCAGCCCTGGCCCCCCCGGCCGTTCTTGGAAAGCCCTTCCCAGGCCCTGCTGTCCCTCTGCCCCCATGGTTTCCTGATGGCTGCGCGCCCGTCCTGCCCTGGAATCTGTCCCGCTGGAGTGCCAGGCTGCTGCTTCCAGCTGCTCCACCGACCCCTGCCGTGCCTCGGCTTCCCACCACGCTCCCGCAGGGATCCTCTTCGCAGGGATTGCTTCTTGGAACATTTGTGCTCTCATGGAGCTGCCAGGACCTGCAGGGTGAGTTTAAGCTTCAGGGAGACCTGTGCTGTGCTGAGTGACCCAGGAAGGGCAGAACTTCACAGAATCCCATCCAGTGCCACCCCAGCCATGGCAGGGACACCTCCACTGTCCCAGGCTGCTCCAAGCCCCAATGTCCAGCCTGGCCTTGGACACTGCAGGGATCCAGGGGCAGCCACAGCTGCTGTGGGCTGGGCCTGCCCACCCTCCCAGGGAGGAATTTCTCCCTAAAAGCTTCCCAGAGGTGTTTGGGCAGAGCTGGTGGTGCTGGGCAGGTGCTGCTGGCTGCCCCTGGCCCACCTGGGGAGCACTGCAGCCAATGGGGGCTGGAGGTGCTGGGGAAGACTTCACCTCCATGCAGATGTTTGCATCTGCTGGCTGCACCGAGGGCCCCCTGAACAGGATCCCAACGTGTCTGCTGCCAGGAGGGCTCTGCCTGTGCTGCTGCCAGGGCTGGGCTCTTCCCATTCGCCTTCTGTGCTGCAAAACCCCAGGAAAGTCCTCTGTGCCTTCCTGTCCCCTAATGTCACCTTGGGCCAGAGGTCTCTGGAGCACTGTGGGGAAGGGGGCCTGGAAGCTGTTCCCATTTTCAGAGTAAAATCACTTGCAAAGCTTTAATTACTACTGTTAATCAATATTACTATTGGGATTTTAATAACTATTGATGAATCCTTGCTCTGAATGTGAGAGGGAGAGTTATGTGACCCCAGGGAAGCAGCGCAAGGGGCTGGGCAGGAAGGGAAGTGAGCATTCCCTCATCCCCACACTCACTGCTCCTGCAGTGATGGGTTTGGGCTGATGGTGTCAATAATATCCATCCCTGGCAGTGTCCCAGGCCAGGCTGGACACTGGGGCTTGGAGCAGCCTGGCACAGTGGGAGGTGTCCCTGCCCTGGCTGGGGTGGCACTGGATGGGCTTCGATGTCCCTTCACACCCAACCCATTCTGGGATTCGATTATTAATAGCCATAACATTATTAATTAATATGATAAATATTAATGTTAATAATAATTATAATAATATTATTAATAACAACAAATATGGAGTAGATTGAGGGTCACAGAGGTGTCTCTGGTGGGATGGATGGAGTTATTTAATTGCTTTAATCACTTTCCCCCTCTCTTTGTGCAGGCACTCCCAGTTCTCCGGCAGGAGGGGGTGAGGCGGCGGTGGGGATGGATGGAGGGGTGGATGAGGGATGGAGGGAGGGAGGGGTGGGTGGAGGGATGGATGGAGGAATGGATGGAGGGACGGAGGGGTGGATGGAGGGACGGCTGGAGGGATGGAGGGATGGATGGAGGGGTGGATGGAGGGACGGCTGGAGGGATGGAGGGATGGATGAGGGGTGGATGAGGGATGGAGGGGTGGATGAGGGACGGAGGGGTGGATGGAGCGACGGCTGGAGGGATGGGTGAATGGATGGAGGGACGGCTGGAGGGATGGGTGCATGGATGGAGGGAGGGATGCAGGGCTGGAGCGCGGCGGGCGGGGGGAGCCTGGGAGCCGCGGAGCCGCGGGTCTGGTTCTCATTAAGCGGCCGGGCCGGGCCAAGAAACACAGCAATAAATAAGGGCGAACAAAGGCGCCCCCTCCCCGCCGCCCCCCGGCCGGGCCGGCAGCGCGGGGGCTCCGCGGCGGGGGAGGGACCGACGGCATAAAGAGGCGGAGGTCGGGCCGGAGGCGCCGAGTCGGGGCGGTGACAGCCCGGGAGCGGCGGCATGGCCGGGCCGGGCCCCCCCGGGCCCCGCCGGGGCTCGGCCGCGGGCTGGGGGCGCCGCCTGGTCCTGCTGGGGGTCCTGCTGGGGGTCCTGCTGGGGCTGCCCCCCCGGGGGCGGGCGGGGCCGGCAGGTAAGGGGGCCGGGGGCGGCTGGGGCGGCGTGGGGACGGGACGGGATGGGATGGGATGGGATGGGATGGGGATGGCACAGGGGATGGGATGGGATGGGGGCTCCGGCAGCCCCCGGTCCCCCCGGTCCCCCAGCGCCCCGCGCTCGGCGCTCCGGCCCCGTCCCGGCGCTGCACGGGTCCTGTTGGGGTGGGATGGGTGGGATGGGGTGGGATGGGTGGGATCGGCACCTCCGGCACAGGCACGGCTCGGGGTCTCAGGCCAGAGCTCCGCTGCGGCTCGGACACTCCTGTCCCGTTCCCGTTCCCGTTCCCGTGCCCGTTCCCGTTCCCGTGCCCGTGCCCGTGCCCATCCCGTCCCAGCTCCCGGCCGTGGCTCTTGGCAAGGAGCTCGGGGCTTGTGCTGAAGCTGCTGCGGGTTTTGGCATGAAGCGTGGCCGGTTCGGTCGGGGAGGAAATACACGATTTTCCCAGAGGTTCTTGTCACTTTTTAAATGGGAGGAAGAGGAGGAGAGGAGGCTGCCAGTTTCACTTCAGCCGCCTGTAGCCTTTTCCTCATCCCTATTTCCTTCCCCAACCCCTCCAAGAAGTCAGGGCTGATGTTCCTCCTCCCAAAGTACATTTTTTGTTATTATTTTTTCACTTCCGAGCTTTGCCGGATTTTCCGAGCTGCTGCCGAGAGAAGTTTTCCAGCGACTCCAAGAGAGCCGTGCAGCTGGGAGAGGAGCTGGGAGGTGGTGGGAGCCAAAAGCTCTGTTTGGATAAAGAGAGGAGAAGGGAGAGCTGCCTGCTCCAGCAGGACCCTCGGCCCTGCAGGGCTCCTTCGGGGCTCCCCCAGCCCCAAAACTCAGGGTGCCAACCTCCCAAATGCCAAAGCAGCGCTGCTCCCCACAGCGCTCCCAAAACGGGCTGGGAATGAGTGTTTTCCAGGAAATAAAGAGAAGGGGGGTGTGGGAAACCCTTTCTGTGCCGCGTTTGGGTTTATTTGAGTTAGATTTTTGAGGCCCCGTCTCATGCTCTGAGTCTCTCAGATTCCCAGCAAAAACTATAGACAAAACAGTGGGAAATTTAAAATATCTTAACTTAAATCTCATCGCTGAAATCTCATAACTGAGGGATTTTTGGGACGTGGCCCGAAGCCCAGCCCAGCAGAGTGGCCGCCCCTTGTGTCCCATCCTCTCCCCAGCCGGCGTGGGAGAGAGCTGGGACCAGGACAGGCAGCAGCTCCCTGCCCTTCTCCCTCTGGGAATTAACGATAGTGGGGTTTATTCCTTTTTCTGCAATGGGAGGGCACCAAACCCCAGCGGAGCTGCTCACCCTGCGTGGCTGAATCTGTGCCTCAGTTTCCCCACAGAAAATGCAGCTCTTGTGCGGCTGTGGTTGGAGGGCCTGGCTCCTGCTTTCGGAGGAGGTGAGGAGCAGGAAGCTGGGATGGTGCCACCCCCTTATCTGCAGTTATTCCTGGAATCTGATTCTGTGCTATATTTAATGGAACTGATTAAATACCTCGGTGCGATAGCGCTGGGTGTGTCCCGGGGGACAAAGGTGGCCGAGAGGGGTGACCTGATCCCATCAGACTCCATCAGCAGTTCCCAGCTGATCACTCCACCTCTTCTTTTGTCTTTCCAACAACTTCATCTCCCCTCAAGCCAAACCCCTGGATTGCTGCACGAGGAACCAAAACAAGCCTATAAAATTAAAAAGCCATGAGCCCTGTTATTCCACTCCCTGAGTAAATAACTTTGCTGGGGAAGATAATTCCATCCAAGCTCTCCCTGACAACATTTGGCTTGGCAAGGTGGCCCAACCCTTGACATTTTTGTTCAGCCTCATCCCCTCTCTGCAGCAGCTTCAGATTTTAATTTTTTGTTCTGTTGTCATCCTGGCTTAAGTCATCAGTGGCTGCTCCCTGTGCTGCACTCAAATCCAGCCACATTGTTTAGGAAAAAAATAATCTTAGAAAGTCTGTCTGCCTTGGATCGAGCCAAGGAATGGCTTGTGCTGCGCTGCCCGGGGGGGCTGGGATGGCTCAGACAAACCCTGAATGCCACAGCCCTTGCAGCGCCTCTGCTCCTGCTGCAGAGAGCACGGCCGGCTGCGATGGAGCCCTGTCCCTGTCCCACACACCACAGAATCACAGAGCGCTTTGGGCTGGAAGGGCCCTTGAGGTCCATCTTGTTCCACCCCAGCCATGGCAGGGACACCTCCCCCTGTCCCAGGCTGCTCCAAGCCCCAATGTCCAGCCTGGCCTGGGACACTGCAGGGATCCAGGGGCAGCCACAGCTCCCATGTCCAGCTGCTCCTCCAGTGTGGCTTTCAGGGAATTTAGGCCACTCTTTTGGGACCTGGTGGGAGCGATGCTCCTGGGAGCCTTCCAGCGTTAAGGCTGAGCCAGCGATGAGGGGCTGGGCTGGGCTGGGGAGGGGGCGACGCTTTGGCTCCGTGTCCATCCCCCGAACACCGCAGAGGAGGCTCTGGGTGCTGCTCCTCGGCTCTGTCCCCCCCGAGCTCCCTCTGTGCAGGAGCTGCACTCCCAAGGTCTCGCAGGCTCTGCTCACCAGCTCTTCTCTTCCGCAGGGCCCCCGTCCCACGGAGAACGGGTCACCCCACACTGGCTGCTGGGGGGCCGTGCCCGCAGAGCTGTCAGCCTGGAGGAGCAGGTAAGGCAGAGCTGTGCCCTCCTCCCTCCCTGCAGGGAACACTCGGAGGTGTGTGTGGTGATGGAGATGTCGGGTTTAATTAAACACGGTGTTAATGACGGCTGGGCAGGAGGAGGGGTGGCCAGGGGCTGCAGGGTGAGCAGAAAGGAGCTGGAGAGCTCGGAGAGAGGAGCTGGAGGTGATCTGTCAGCTCATGCTTTGGCCGCGGTGGAAGGAGCTGCTGGTGGGAAGTGCTGCTGGATTTGAGAGCAGTGTCTTTGGGAAGAGGCCTGCGGGGAGGAGAGGAGGAGAGGACATCTCTTCCCAGGGCTGTCACCCCCTCCCTGGCACCCCCACTGTCTCCAGATCCCTGGATGAGGTGCCTGTGGCCACCCTGGCCAGGGTCTGGGCCCTTGCCCGGCTCTGGGCTCAGCCAGAGCCACAGCTGCCCCTCGGCTGTGGATGCTTTGGCTGGACCCAGTCCCTTCCCAGCACTGGTGCAGATAGTTCTGAGGAGCTGCTCTGGTTTGGAGCTGAGCTGAGAAGACTCTGCTGGGAGGGGACCTTCTCTGGTGGCATCTCAGCTGAGATGGTCCAAGTGAGACCTCCTTGCTCCAGGCAGGAGATGCCAAAGGCAGAGCCAGCTGTGCTTGGGAGGCGTTTGTGCTGCCCTGGCCCCTCTGAGGGGTGGGTGATGCCTTTTGCCAGGAGAATCTGGGCTGGCTGCTCCCCCGGGAGCTGACAGAGCCCATGTGGGTGCTGTGGTTGGCCTGGAGAAATGTCCCCTCCCGGCCGGGCAGCCCCGGGTCTGTCTATATTTAAGCTGGAAGGCACTCGAGATGGGGAACACGCGGCAGGGGAGGTTTATTTCTGCTCCTGCCAACACCCAGTGCCCAGAATGGTGCTGGGGATGCAGGGTGGGGGATTTCGGGGCATTTCGGCGATCACGGGGAGCTCCGGGCTGGGGTGGCTGGGCAGGTCCCGCTGTGTTTCCTGGCATCTGCTGTGCCTGCAGCTCCAGCCAGCCTGGAACAAGGAGCCTGCTGTTCCTGGAGCAGGGAAGGAGGGGAGAGGGGCGGGCGCGGTGCTGGAGCGGGGAGGCTTTGCGGGGAAGGCTGGGGGCACCGGCCGGGCTGGGGCAGAGCCCCGAACCAGCCCTGCTGGCCCTGCTGGCCCTGCTGGCCCTAGCACTGCTGACTCCCGGCTTTTAGGATCAGTTTAGTCTGTTCCAGCCCCACCCCGGCTCCTCCTGCCCTCCAGCAAAGATTTGGAAATAACCGCGTCCGTGGGAATGCAGCAGCCGCCGTGCCAGGAGAGGCCATCCAGCCACGGAGTGATGGCTTCGAGCGTGGTCACCCCAGGCTCCTCAGCCCCTCGCGCAGCGGTGGGATGCTGTGGCACGCCCCGGGTGTCCCATGGTCCCGGGGGACATCCCGGTGCCTCCTTGCCCTCCTCCCCGAGCAGCAGGAGGGTGGTGGCGGTGGTGCCATCGTGTGCGGGCTGGCAGCGCTGGGTGGGCTGGCCCTGCCTCCCCTGCACCCTCCCCTGTCCCATTGTTCGGGCCGAGCTCCCCGGGGCTCCCGGCATACATGGAAGTGATTCGGGAGAGGCCGGGAGGAGGTCCTGGGGACCCTGATTGCAAACAGCTCCCTCGCCACCGCTGCCTGTGCTGGGACTGTGTCCCGCGTCCTGCTCCTGCTCCTCTGCCCCTATGCCCCCTGCCCCCCTGTCCCTCTGCCCCTCTGCCCCTCTGCTCCTGCTCCCCTGCCCCTCTGCCCCTCTGCCCCTCTGCTCCTCTGTCTCCTGCTCCTCTGCTCCTCTGCCCCTCTGCCCCTCTGCCCCTCTGTCCCCCCGCCCCTCTGCCCCTCTGCCCCTCTGCCCCTCTGCTCCTCTGTCCCTCTGCTCCTCTGCTCCTCTGTCCCCTGCTCCTCTGCCCCTCTGCTCCTCTGCCCCTCTGCCCCTCTGTCCCCCCGCCCCTCTGCCCCTCTGCCCCTCTGCCCCTCTGCCCCTCTGCCCCTCTGTCCCTCTGCCCCTCTGTCCCTCTGCCCCTCTGTCCCTCTGCCCCCTGCCCCTCTGCCCCTCTGTCCCCCTGCCCCTCTGCTCCTGCTCCTCTGCCCCTCTGCTCCTCTGCCCCTCTGCTCCTCTGTCCCCCTGCCCCTCTGCCCCTCTGCCCCTCTGCCCCTCTGCTCCTCTGTCCCCCTGCCCCTCTGCCCCTCTGCCCCTCTGCTCCTGCCCCTCTGTCCCTCTGCCCCTCTGCCCCCCTGCCCCTCTGCCCCTCTGTCCCCCTGCCCCTCTGCTCCTGCCCCTGGATGCCGGAGCTGACCCTGCGCTTTTGCAGCCCTTCGGAGATGGAACTGGGGGCTGTACCCACATCCTGACCCGGGCTCACAGGGTGCCCAGCCCTGAGGCACAGCAGTGCCCTGTCCCCACCCGGGAGCCCCCTCAGCCCGGGCTGTTTGCTGCCTCTGTCCTTGCCCTTGGGAATTGCTTTTTCCCAAGTGTGGGTCCTTGCTGCAATGGCTTCCCACTGCCAGAGGGCAGGGATGGGTGGGATGTTGGGAAGGAATTGTTCCCTGGGAGGGTGGGCAGGCCCTGGCACAGGTGCCCAGAGCAGCTGTGGCTGCCCCTGGATCCCTGGCAGTGTCCAAGGCCAGGCTGGACATTGGGGCTTGGAGCAGCCTGGGACAGTGGGAGGTGTCCCTGCCATGGCTGGGGTGGAATGAGATGCTCTTGCAGATCCCTTCTGTTCCAAACCTTTCTGGGATCTTGAGGGATGCCCAGGCACAGGAGCTCCTCAGGGTCCCTGAGGGTGTCCCTGGCGTCCCCTCCCTGTGCAGGGCCCCCCTTGGCACCGATGGAGTTTCCTTCCACCACTGCTCCCCTCACCCCTCGGGCCCATCCAGGAGGTCCCTGGAGCAGCCCCTGTCACGCTGTCCCGGGGGTGGCCATTGCCCTCATCCTCCCGGAGGAGCTGGGATGCAGAGCTGGAGCACGCCATGCTCCAGGGTCAGGGTGGGACAGCCCCGCCCGGGCCACTCCCGGGGCCCTCTGCCCACCGCGGCAAGGTCACAGCCCTGCCCCGGCAGGAAGGGAGGGGACGGGAGGGGAGGAACTGGCTGCCCCTGGCTCGGGATGTGCCGCAGGTGCTGAGGGCACCTCCCTGCCCTGCTTCCTGCAGGGAGCCCTTTTCCCTCTGTGAGGTGTGGCCAGACCAACCCAAACGCAGCCTCTGCCTCCAGGGCCGGCGCTGCCCTGCTTCCCTGGCTCCCCGGGACGCTTTTCCAGAGAGCAGCCAGCACGAGAGGCTCGTCCTGGAGCTCTTGGATCCTGCTCCCGGTGCTGGACAAGTGATGCAATCGCTGAGCTGAGTTCCTCAAAGCCTCTGTGCTGCTGGGATCCAGCTGCCTGGGGAGGCCCTGGCTCGGCCGAGCTGCCCCAGCTGCAGATCTCATCACCAAATCCTCCACGGAGCATCTCCTGCTAACTTCCATCCTTGTGTTCCCCGTCACATCCGGGCTCTGAGAGCTTCCTTAGGAGCTTGTGGGAGCTGTCTGAGCAGATGGCCGGGGCTGAGCGGGGCTTTGGGACTTTGCCTTAACTCGTGATTTCCCAAGGAACTCGGCTCTCCCTGAGCTCCTGGGTGAGCCACTCTCCTGGAGCAGGAGCTTCCCGGCAGGGATGGAGGGAGCCTGGATGAGGAGGATGGCTGGGAGCTGCGGGGAAACAGGGAAGAGCAGCTCAAACCCTTGGCCCTCTGCAAACAGCACTGACGTTTTTCTGATCAATGGAGTGAAAAAGAAAACCAAACTTGAGCTGGACCTGGAGGGTCCCTGGGCCGGTCACAGGCTGGGGCCCAGCCAGGGCAGAGTCATCCCAGGTGCAATTCCCCAATTCCAGCCTCTCCCAGCCCAGTCCCTGGTGGGACTGGCTGTGCTGGGATGTCCTGGAGAGAGACCACCACCTGCACATCCAGCCAGGGCTGAGAGAAGGTGGCTCCTGCAGCCTCTGGCAAGGACTGGGGCTTTCTGTTCATGGGTGCTGGAGAAAGGAGGCCGGGGAGCACGAGGAGCCTGGGAAGGTGCTGGAGCCTGGGAAGATGCTGGAGCCGAGGATTGTACTGGAACCTGTGAGGATTGCTGGGACCCAGGAGGATGCTGGAGCCTGGGATGATGGTGGAGCCCAGGATGGTCTTGGAATTTGTGATGTTGCTGGAGCTTGGAATGTGCTGGAGCCTGGGATGATGCTGGAACCCAGGATGATATTGGACTCTGGGATTTTATTGGAGCCTGGGATAATACTGGAGCCCAGGATGATTTTGGAGCCCAGGATGATATTGGACTCTGGGATCATATTGGATTTTGGGATGATGCTGGAGCCCAGGATGATTTGGGACTCTGGGATCATACTGAATTTTGGGATGATGCTGGAGCCAAGGATGATATTGGAGCCTGGGATGATACTGAAGCTTGGGATGACGCTGGAGCCTGGGGTGATGGTGGAGCACAGGATTGTGCTGGAGTTTGGGATGATGCTGGAGCCTGAGACAGTGGTAGAGCCCAGGAGGGTGCCTGGGGTGGTATTGGAACCTGGGATGGTGCTGGAGTTGGGAATGTCCTGGAACCCAGGATGATGCTGAAGCCTGATGAGTTGCTGCAGCCCAGGATGGCACTGGAAATGGGGAAGATGCTGAGCCCAGGAGGACGCTGGAGTCCCAGAAGAAGCTGATCCCTGCTCGTTCCTGGTGTGCAGGATCTCGGCAGGAGCTCTTGGAGACGCGGCTCCCTGCCAGGCTCGAGGCCAAACGAGCAGTGTTTAATTAATGCAGTCACCTTGCCTGGCCTCAGAGCTGGCGTACCGGGCTCCTGCTGGCACGAGTGCTGCTCACATTCCCCTCTGCCTCTTCTTACTGCTACTGATCCCTCCAGGAGCTGAGCTGGGCCCATCGCAGCTGGAGCCAGGATCCATGCCCTGCTTCCACTGCCTCTCCGGGAGCTCTCCGGAGACACGGGCCAGAGGAGAGCTGGCGGTGCGTTCCCTGCACGGATGGACACAGATCCGCTGGCAGCCCGGAGCTGGGACGGGAGCCGCAAATGCCGGGATAACTCCGGACACACACGTGTGCCTTTAAGACTGTGCTGGGAAAGAGCGTCCTGCCAGTGACGGCCCTGGAGTCGAGGCAGGAGTAATTGCTGGGGAATTCAAAACCGGGAAGGAGCCGGCCGGGGACTTGGGGAGGAGGAGGAGGAGGAGGAGGAGAAGGAGGAGGAGGAGAGGGCTGCAGGGAGCGGGCATTGGGGAGATCAGAGACGGCGAGAGAAAGAGGGAGGGCAAGAGGGGGGAAAGGAGGGAAACGGCAAGAAAAATGTACAGACCATGTTTGGCCAGGGAGCGATGTTTGTACAAGATGGTGTTCCAAAAATACCGCCCGTTCCCAGCGCCGCCGGAGGAGGGCACGGAGCCCCGGCCCCGCTCCCATCGGGACGGGGCACGGACCCTGCTGTGGCCGCGGCCGTGCCGAGGGGACCCCAGGGGACCCGAGGGGACGTGTCACAGCCGGGGCCGCGCCTGGCTTTGCTGTGGCCTTGTTCTCTTGGAGCGCTGCGGCTGCTCGCCTTTTTTGGAGCTGGGCAGACGCAGCCGGAGGCGGAGGGGGGCTCAGCCAGCCCGGCTCCATCCCAATCCCGGCTTCATTCCCTCATCCCGGCTCCATCCCCATTCTCTGCTCCATCCCCATTCTCTGCTCCATCCCAATCCCGGCTCCATCCCAATCCCGGCTTCATTCCCTCTTCCCGGCTCCATCCCAATCCCGGCTCCATCCCAATCCCGGTTCCATCCCATTCCCGGCTCCATCCCAATCCCGGTTTCATTCCCTCATCCCGGCTCCATCCCAATCCCAGCTCCATCTCATTCCCATCCCCATCCCCATCCCCATTCTCTGCTCCATCCCCAATCCCTGCTCCATTCCCGGCTCCATTTCCATTCCCAGCTCCATCCCCATTCCTGGCTCCATCCCCATTCCCGGCTCCATTCCCAGCTCGATCCCCATTCTCTGCTCCATCCCCATTCCCGGCTCCATCCCCTCATCCCACGCTGGGGTGAGTGGCACCTCCCCATCCTCTGGAACTGGGGCCGCAGGACGCAGCCCCGCGGGGCTCCTTGGAGCCACAGCCATCCCGTGGCCAGTCTGAGCAGCTCTGGGGGATGGCACCCCTGGAGCTCAGTTTGGGGTGGATGTGCAGAACAGCCATCCTGGGAATACCAACCCCACATCCCGGGTGCAGCAGTGCTGCTGCCCAGCTGCTCACACCCCACAGTGCTTTGTCACATGGAGCTGCCCTTAGCTGAGGGTGAGGGTCCCCTGGGGCCCCTCTGATCCCCCCCATACCCTGGGCGTGGGGGGCTGGGTTGCAGAAGGAGCAAAGCACAGCCAAGTCCATAGGAATGAGCGGGGAGCAGGATTTGAGCTCTGTTCCATCCCAAGCTGTGAATCACCCAGCTCTGCCCCCGCCCTGCCGCATTCCTCGTGTTCCAGCTGCACAGCCCAGCGGTGCCAAGAGCAGCCAGACCAGAGCCTTGTGGGGATGGCTCCTTCCTGTCCCCTATCCCTCCAGAGCGGGATAACCTCGCCAAGGCCACGGCCGGGGTGATGGGATCCCATGGCCATCCCGAGGGCTGGCAGCCGCTGGGCTCCCTGCCTCCAGCACGGACAGGGAGCGACTGAGGGGGACATCAGACATCAGGGAGAGTCCAGGCCTGGACATCAGACAGGGCAACGCTTTCAGTGTCCCCAGCGCTGGGGACAGGATGTGGGGACACAGGGAAGGGCAGCACTTTGGGGCTCCAGCCCATCCTGTCACGTGCAGCTGGGCAGTGCTGGTGTGGATCCAAAGTCAGGATCCCATTTAACACTCCAAAGTGAGGGAATGAGTAAAACCGCCGGCATCCTGGGGAAGCTGAGTCAGTGTTTCCTTTCTCTGCCCGGTATTTTGAGGTATTTTTAGTGGGCATTATCCGGTGCCTGGGGCATTGGTGGCTATTTCCGTGCCCCCAGGGCTGCACGTGGGTTCCGACCCACCCAGGGCTGAGGCCCTTTCCCCCGGGTCAGCATCTCCAGTGGGGCAGAGCCGTGGTGGGATGGAGCACACAGAGACCCTGCTCAGGATGCTCCTGGCACTGCTGCCCATCCGTGTCCCACCCTGGCTCTCCCTCGCTGCCTTTCCTGGGGGAGCTGCCCGCAGAGCTGGGGTTTGCTGTGAACTCAGTGTGAATCCCCCGTTATCCCCGGCTGGGCTGGCAATTCGGGGCAGTCACCTTCCCCAGGCTCACGGCAGTGGCTGGAGCAGGTCCCTGAGGAGGGGCTGGGGTGCCCCCGGGGCTGGGGAGCGGGGGAAGGTCTGGGGACAGGGATGTGTGTCCTAACCGCGTTCCCTCCTGTCCCCGCAGGTGCCGGCGCCTGCCCGGGCACAGGTGGCAGTGACGGCCGAGGGCAGAGAGCTCGTGCTGGTGCTGGAGAGGAACCAGTGAGTGTGGGGCTGGGCCTGGGGAGGGGACGTGGGGGTCCCTGCCATGTGCCACTCGCACTGGCGCTCTTCTGGGCACCCTGTCCTGCTCTCCTGTCAGCAGGGGCAGGGACAGCCCAGGGCAGCTCCGTTTGGGCTGAAATGCTCCTTTTGCCACCTTGGTCACCTCTTCTGGGCTCCTTCGCTGGTTCAGCAGGTGGCAGCAGCCTCTGTCCCCTGTGCCACTCACCTGGCCTGGCCTCTCCTAGAGCAAGGACAGCTCCTGTGTCCCTCTGCCCCACCCTCCTTGTCCCTCTGCCCAAGCCCTCGTGGCATTTCATAGAATCCCAGAGTGGCTGGGAGGGACCTTGAAGATCAGTCCCACCCCTGCCATGGCAGGGACACCTCCCGCTGTCCCAGGCTGCTCCAAGCCCTGTCCAACCTGACCTTGGGCACTTCCAGGGCTGGGGCAGCCCCAGCTCTGTCCCACGGTGGATCTGTGTCCCTGTGGAGGAGCAGCAGAGCTGATCCCTGCAGGATGAGGCCGTGCTTCCACTTCTGCCTCTCACAGCAGCTGGGGGAGGCTGGTCCTGGCAGAACTCCCTTCCTGCTGCTGTTGGGGTGCAAACCCAGCCACCACGGCATCCCCCAGGGCCCCAGGGACTGCAGGGGAGCTTCTGCCATGCAGGAAGGGGAACTGGGGGCTCCTCTGCACATTTGAGGGCTGTGGGCAGTGGGGGTTGGTGGTGGGGGTTGGAAGCTGATGAGCAGAGCCTAGCCCTGAGTCTGGCTGCTGCTGCAGGCCTGGAGGCGTTGGAGTGTCCTCTCCTGACCCTCGCTCTGGCTTGGTGCCACTTCGCCGTGCTGCGGTGGGGGCACGAGGGGTGAGGAGCAGCCCCGGAGGCTCCGGAGCCTCGGGAGGGGTGGGGAGGGCAGGGCAGGGCACAGGGTGAGCTCTGGGTGAGGCACAGGGAAATGGGGGGAGATGGTGGCACAGGAGGGAGCCGAGCACCCCAGGCAGTCCATGGCACCCCGGGCAGTCCAGGGCACCCCGGGCAGTCCAGGGCACCCTGGGCAGTCCACAGCACACACACGGAGCCAAGCCTGGCTGTAGGGACAGCGTGGGGACACCAGTGGAGCCTGGGACACCCAAACTGCTGCTTTGGACCTGCTCCCAGGGCTGCCTTAGGGCTACACCTCAAATCCTCTTTTCCCGGCCCTGGGAGAGCTGTTCTGTCTCCAGAAGCTCCTGGGGGTGTTTTCCTTCCCCGTGCTGCAGGAGAAGGCTCATCCTGCCCTTCCTTCCCCAGGGCTCTGCCCTGCCTGCACAGGACATCCCCGGGGGCTGAGGCCTGGGGTCAGCCCGGGGAGTGACCAGCTCAGCCATCGCAGCTCCTGTCCCCTGGGCAGGGCAGGATTTGCCTTTCCCGTGCCCTCAGCCCACCTGTCCCATCGCTGTCCCCACCCTGTCCCCTGGGCAGGGCAGGATTTGCCTTTCCCGTGCCCTCAGCCCACCTGTCCCATCACTGTCCCCACCCTGTCCCCTGTCCCCACGCTGGCCAGGCTCTTGCACTGCCAGCCACCCACGTGTCCCTGCCAGGGACAGACCGAGCTGCTGTCCCCTCCCGAGCGGTGCCCGCGATTCCTGTGCCAGGCGCCCACTCGCAGGGGCTGGGGAGCCACAAACGTGCCCACAGTGACTTTCTGGGGACAAGCTGCTCGCAGAACAGACAGCGACAGGCGGGAGGGCTATTCTGGGAGTGGCTGCTGCTTTATTTTCTTCGGCAGAATTAAACCTTTGGGACGGGGCCAAACCCCCAAAACTGAGGGCTAAAGTGAGAGCAGGGAAAAGCTGGCACTCTTTGTCCTTCTCTGGACGGCTAAGCCCCTGCCGTGGGGAGCTGCCCTCCCCACTGGGACCTGCCCTCCCCACTGGGACCTGCCCTCCCCACTGGGACCTGCCATCCCCACTGGGACCTGCCCTCCCCACTGGGACCTGCCATCCCCACTGGGACCTGCCCTCCCCACTGGGACCTGCCATCCCCACTGGGACCTGCCATCCCCACTGGGACCTGCCATCCCCACTGGGCCTGCAGGCTTCCAGCGGGATGCCCATCACCCTGGAATCTGGGCAAGGTCACACAGATCTGGGCAGTGCAGGAAACTCCCATCCTCTTCTCTTTTTTTTTTTTTCCCCTTTTTTCTTTTTTTTCTTTTTTCTTTTTCCCTCTCTCCTCTCCAAGCACTCCTGGGGTCATTCCAGCCTAACCCCCCAGGTGCCCACCCCAAGTGCTTTCGGGCTGTGAGCCTGGCTCTGACTCTTCCCCGCGGCAGGAAGCTGTTTGTCACCGTGGGATGCGATGGGGTGGGATGAGATCCATGGGATGGGATCCATGGGATGGGGTGGGATGGGATGGGATGGGATGGGATGGGATGGGATGGGATGGGATGGGATGGGATGGGATCCATGGGATGGGATGGGATGGGATGGGTTGGGATGGGATGGGATGGGATGGGATGGGATGGGATGGGATGGGATGGGATGGGATGGGGATGTGTCACACCTGGCCCTGGGGGGATGTGGCTGCAGCTGGGGGGAAGCTGAGGCAGGGGGTGAAGACAGGGGGTAAATGCAGGGGTGCAGCTTCCTAAAAGCAGCCTGAGCTTTCTCACAGTTCTCTCAATGTTTTTGGGGTCCCCTCGCCCTGTTATTGGGGTGCTGCCTCCAGAGCATCCCCCTCGCTGTGCTGGGAGTGAAGAGACGTGTCCAGGGCTGTGTCACACACCCCAAACCTCCCCCGTCCTCAGCTGGTCCCTGAGTGTGGGGCTGGCCCTGTCTGCTCCCAGCAGGAGGCTTCTCCTTGGGGCTTATCCCGAGGAGGGGTGGTCCCTGTGGAGAAGCTGTCACCCACCCTGGCAGTTTGTCACTGGTGGGACAAGGTGGTCCTGCCAGCTGTCTGGCAGGGGTGGGTGGGCAGCTGGACCCCCCACCCCAGAGCAGCACCCCAGGGCAGTCTGGGGAGCCCCATCCTTGCTGAGGCACAAAGGGGCACCGGACTGTCCCTGCTGACATTGCTGTCCCTGCCGACATTGCTGTCCCTGCCGACATTGCTGTCCCCTGGCCGCGGGCAGCCTCTGCTCGGGTCCAGCCCTGGCCCAGCGGTGACACGGCACTGCTGCCGGCTCGGGCCCGAGCTCTGCAAGGGACAGGAGGGGGACATGGAGACACGGGGCTGGCTCAGCCGGGCTTGGGGTGGTGAAGGGGGACATGGGGCTGGGTCAGCCTGGTCCAAGGGGAGGTCAGGGGGACATGGGGCTGGGTCAGCCTGGTTTGGGGGGAGGTCAAGGGGACATGGGGATGGCTCAGCCTGGTTTTGGGTGAAGTGGGACATGGGGATGGCTCAGCCAGGTCCTGGGGGAGGTCAGGGGGACATGGGGATGGCTTAGCCGGGTCCAGGGGGAGGCCAGGGGGACATGGGGCTGGGTCAGCCTGGTCCATGGGGAGGCCAGGGGGACATGGGGCTGGCTCAGCCTGGTTTTGGGTGAAATGGGACATGGGGATGGCTCAGCCTGGTGCAGGGGGAGGTCAGGGGACCTGGGGCTGGCTCAGCCGGGTGCAGGCTCAGGGGTTCGGGGGTCCCTGTGCCCTGCAGCAGCCCCCGGCTCCTCAGGCCGCTCCTCCCTCCGCAGGCTGCTGGCCCCGGGGTACACGGAGACGCACTACAGCGAGCAGGGACAGCCCGTGACGGTGACCCCCAACCACACGGTGGGTGCGGGGGCAGCTCCCCTCTGTGTTTCGGGGTTTGGGCGCTCGGGACGGAGCCGGAGGGGCGGGGGGAGCTCCCTGGCAGCATCCCGGCGCCCGCGGCAGGAGGAATGCGGCAGCACGCGGCTCCTGCGGCTCTTGGCCCCGGGACAGCACCTCGGGACATAAACACAGGCAGCACCAGCCCCCCCGATGTCCCCCAGCGGCCCTTGTCACCCTTCCAGCGCCGCGCCGGGCGCTGCGCTGTGTCCCGGGCTGACCTCCGGCTCGGGGCTGCTCCCGTTCCCGGTGCGGAGCGCTCCGCCGGCCCGGCTGGGGATGGAACGGGGGAATGGAAAGGGGAATGGAAAGGGGGAATGGAAAAGGGGAATGGAAAGGGGGAATGGAAAAGGGGAATGGAAAGGGGGAATGGAAAAGGGGGAATGGAAAAGGGGAATGGAAAAGGGGGAATGGAAAGGGGAATGGAAAAGGGAAATGGAAAAGGGGAATGGAAAAGGGGGAATGGAAAGCAATGCTTTCCTGGGATCACGGGCATTGCTGCTCCCAGCCCTCCAAGGAAGGTCTCCACTGTCTCTCTCCAGGAGCACTGTCACTACCACGGCCACGTCCGCGGCCACGGCGGCTCCTGGGTCGTGCTCAGCACCTGCTCGGGAATACGGTATGGAGCAGGGAATAGGGTATGGAGCAGGGAATAGGGTATGGAGCAGGGAATAGGGTATGGAACAGGAATAGGGTATGGAGCAGGGAATAGGGAATGGAGCAGGGAACAGGGTATGGAGCAGGAATAGGGTATGGAACAGGGAATAGGGTATGGAGCAGGGAATAGGGAATGGAGCAGGGAATAGGGTATGGAGCAGGGAGCAGGGTATGGAGCAGGGAATAGGGTATGGAGCAGGAATAGGGTATGGAGCAGGGAATAGGGAATGGAGCAGGGAATAGGGTATGGAGCAGGGAATAGGGTATGGAGCAGGAATAGGGTATGGAGCAGGGAACAGGGTATGGAGCAGGGAACAGGGTATGGAGCAGGAATAGGGTATGGAACAGGAATAGGGTATGGAGCAGGGAATAGGGTATGGAGCAGGAACAGGGTATGGAGCAGGAACAGGGTATGGAGCAGGAATAGGGTATGGAGCAGGGAACAGGGTATGGAGCAGGGAATAGGGTATGGAGCAGGAACAGGGTATGGAGCAGGAACAGGGTATGGAGCAGGAATAGGGTGTGGAGCAGGGAACAGGGTATGGAGCAGGGAACAGGGTATGGATGAGGGAATAGGGTATGGAGCAGGGAATAGGGAATGGAGCAGGGAATAGGGTATGGAGCAGGGAGCAGGGTATGGAGCAGGGAGCAGGGTATGGAGCAGGGAGCAGGGTATGGAGCAGGGAATAGGGTATGGATGAGGGAACAGGGTATGGAGCAGGGAACAGGGTATGGAGCAGGGAGCAGGGTATGGAGCAGGGAGCAGGGTATGGAGCAGGGAATAGGGTATGGAGCAGGAAATAGGGTATGGAGCAAGGAACACGGTATGGAGCAGGGAATAGGATATAGGGGAGGGAACAGGGTATGGAGCAGGAATAGGGTATGGATGAGGGAATAGGGTATGGAGCAGGGAATAGGGAATGGAGCAGGGAATAGGGTATGGAGCAGGGAACAGGGTATGGAGCAGGAATAGGGTATGGAGCAGGGAATAGGATATAGGGGAGGGAATAGGGTATGGAGCAGGGAATAGGGTATGGATCAGAAATAGGGTATGGAGCAGGGAACAGGATATAGAGGAAGGAATAAGGTATGGAGAAAGGAACAGGGTATGGAGCAGGGAACAAAGTATGGAGGAAGGAAATCGGGATTGGAGGAATGCAGGGCCGGGGGTTGTGGAGCTGGCAAAGGGTGGGATGGATCCACTGCTCCTTCTGTCTGGTGGGATCCGCTTTGGGATCACCCGCAGCAGCACGGATGGCCCTGCAAGCCCAGCTCCAAATGCTCTATGGGACTGATTTTCCCACTGCTCCCATCCTGTCCTTCCTTCTCCCATCCTTCCCCCAGCCCCAGGGCCAGGCAGGCTGGGAACAGAGACCATTTTTCTGGCAGCATGAGCTTGCTCCAAGGAATTTTATCCCCGGAGGAGGCAACTCCCTGCACCCCAGAGAGTGTCCCAGGCTGAGCTTTGTTCCCGTGCTCTGCCATGCAGAGGTTTTAGTGCCGAGGGTTTATTTGCCCCTGGAGCTGTTTGGACAGAGATCCCCAACCCTAGTCCCTGCTCCCATCTCGGGTATGGACCGAGATGATGTGCCATGAGTTTGTGGGGCCTCAGGGGCTTGGGGGGCAGAGCGGAAACCCTACAGGAGCCATTGGGGCTGTTCCCATTTCCAGGGGCCTCATAGTGCTGAGCAGCAACACCAGCTACTACCTGAGACCCCTGGGGACCCCTGAGCCAGGTCACCACCTCATCCACCGAGCAGAGCACCTGCCCATGCCCGGGGGCACCTGTGGGCACGGCCACCATCTCGGGAGCACCATCGCCGGCATTGCCCAGCTCTTCCAGCCGCAGCACCCTCGGGTAAATCCACATGGGATCGTCCACACGGCATCATCCACATGGGGTTGTTCACACGGGATCATCCACATGGGGTTGTTCACACGGGATCATCCACATGGGATCATTCACACGGGATTGTCCACACAGGATCATCCACGCTGGGATCTGTGTCTGGGGACGGGCAGAGGGCCGGGAGGGGCTCTGGGCACCTCTGACAGCTCCCATGTCCCTGGCACATGGGCAGGGCTGTGCAGGCAGGTGGCATGGGGGGGTCTGTGTGGGTGTCTTGCCTGGCTTGAGTTTGGGCAGGAGACCCCAGAGAGAAGACGCGTGGGTTGGGTCCCGGTGCTGTGTCCTACGGTGTGGGACATGCCATCAGGCCATTTGGAGCCTCCCAAATGTTCCTTGTCACCTCGTGCCTCAGTTTCCCCCCTCTCTGGGGGCTCTGGGAGAACGCCCAGAGCCATGGGCTGCCCCTCTTTGCTGAGCCCTGTGTCCATGTGCAGGCCCGGAGAGACGCCTGGAGGACCATGAAGTACATGGAGCTCTTCATCGTTGCTGATCACACACTGGTGAGCGCTGGGGGCAGGAAACCAGGACCCCTCTCTTCCCCATCCCGCATTTTCCCCAGTGACCCTTCCCCATCCCTGTCTCTCTCCAGTACAGGAACCAGAACCTCAACCTGGGCCACACCAAGCAGCGAATTGTGGAGATTGCAAACTACGTGGACAAGGTGAGGGACCTGCCAGGCCCTTCTGTGGCCCTCAGGGACTGTCCCTGTGTCACCAGGGCAAGGAATCATAGAATTATTAAGGAATTGTTAAAGTCATCAAAGATCTTTAAGCCCTTTGAGTCCAACCATTCCCCAGCACTGCCCAGGCCACCACTGACCATGTTCCCAAGTGCCACATCCACACAGCTCTGAATCCCTTCGGGGATGGGGACTCACCAATCTCCTGGGCAGCTGTGCCAGGGCTTGGCCACCCATTAGGGAATTCAGGAGTCCTGTGAGCACATGTGGGAAGAGCTTTGTCACCCATGGGCTGAGCTCAGCAGGAAAGCTTCGCTGGCTCCCGCCTGGGATCAGTGCCAGCATCCTTGGCAAAGAGGGGACGCACTGAGGTGCTGTCACTGAATGTCATCGTGCCACCCTGAGTGGCTCCTGTGCCCACCCCTGTGCCTGCGGAGCCCATGCTTGCAGGTGGGATTGGGCCAGGTGTGCCCTGGAGTCGCCCGGCCAGAGGGAAACACGGAGACCCCCTGGCCGGAATGCCCGAACAGGGATGGAGTGTGTGGGGATGGAGTGTGTCAGGATGGAGGGTGTCAGGATGGAGGGTGTCAGGATGGAGGGTGTCAGGATGGAGGGTGTCAGGATGGAGGGTGTCAGGGATGGAGGGTGTCAGGGATGGAGGGTGTCAGGGATGGAAGGTGTCAGGGATGGAGGGTGTCAGGGATGGAGGGTGTCAGGGATGGAGGGTGTCAGGATGGAGGGTGGCAGGATGGAGGGTGGCAGGGATGGAGGGTGGCAGGATGGAGGGTTTTGGGGATGGAGGGTGTCAGGGATGGAGGGTGTCAGGGATGGAAGGTGTCAGGGATGGAGGGTGTCAGGGATGGAGGGTGGCAGGGATGGAGGGTGTCAGGATGGAGGGTGGCAGGATGGAGGGTGGCAGGGATGGAGGGTGGCAGGATGGAGGGTGTCAGGATGGAGGGTGTCAGGGATGGAGGGTGTCAGGGATGGAGGGTGTGGGGATGGAGTGTGTCAGGATGGAGGGTGGCAGGATGGAGGGTGTCAGGGATGGAGGGTTTTGGGGATGGAGGGTGTCAGGGATGGAGGGTGTCAGGATGGAGGGTGTCAGGATGGAGGGTGTCAGGGATTCAGTCCCCACACCCCCCAGCTGTCCCTCCTGCAGTTCTACAGGCTGCTCAACATCAAGGTGGCTCTGATCGGGCTGGAGGTGTGGACAGAGCGGGACCAGTGCACCGTGAGCAGCGACGCCAACGCCACGCTCTGGGCCTTCCTGCAGTGGAAGAAGTCACTGAGGGCACGCAAGAAGCACGACAATGCCCAGCTGCTGACGTGAGCCCTGGGCTGGGACAGCGGGGGGCTGTCACTGGGGCTGGGACAGTGGAGTGGGCTGTCACTGGGGCTGGGACAGCGGGGGGCTGTCACCTGGAGCTGGGATAGCGGGGGGGCTGTCACTGGGGCTGGGACAATGGAGTGGGCTGTCACTGGGGCTGGGACAGCAGGGTGGGCTGTCACCTGGGCTGGGACAGCGGGGGGGCTGTCACCTGGGCTGGGCACTCGAAGCCCCTGCGGGTGCTGAGCTGCCCTGCTCTCCTGCCCGGGCAGAGGGAAGACCTTCGGGGGCACCACCATCGGCATGGCTCCGCTGGAGGGGATGTGCAGCGCCGATAACTCCGGAGGGGTCAGCGTGGTAAGGGGGGCTGGGGGTCCCCACTGCTGCCCCGGCCTGGTGGAGCTCTCCATGGGGTGGGAGGAGCAGCCCCCGAGGGTGAGGGATGGTGTTGGTGGCTCCTGACCCCTCAGAGGGGCTGGCCGGGTACCAAGGGGGTGACAAGGGCTGTTAAAGGCCTCCCCCAGGTACATCCCAGCTCCGAGCTGGCAGCAGCACTGGGGTCTCCTCTGCTGCTCCTGTCCCTCGTGCTGAAGAGCCCCTGCCTGTCCCTGCTTGTGCTCTCTGGATCTCTGGGATCATTCCTGCCCAGACAATTGCTTCTCCTCCCGATGGTGGCCCTGGGCAGGATGGGGTGGTCATGGTGGCCCTGGTGACCTGTGATCCCAGGGCGAGATGGTGGGGGCACCGAGGTTTCTGGTTTTGGGCTGTGCCCCGGGTTCTGAGCAGTTGGCTCCAGCAAAGAGCTTCCCAACAGTCCCCACGGGAATTTCAGGAGACCAAGCCCCACTCCTGCCATGAATGATCCTCCAACCCCCCCTCCAAGGGATCCAGCTGCAATCCCAGGGGTGTGTGGTCCCTCCATGTGCCCAGCCCCATTCCCTGCCCTGGCATTACCCCGTCCCTTGCTCCCGGGGGCTGTGCTGACACCTCCCCTCGCTTCGCAGGACCACGCGGAGCAGCCCATCGGAGCCGCGGCCACCATGGCGCACGAGATCGGCCACAACTTCGGCATGGTGCACGACAGCAAGGGCTGCTGCGTGGAGGCCACCCCCGAGCAGGGCGGCTGTGTCATGGCAGCAGCCACGGGGTGAGTGCTGCTGGCCCTGGATGTGTCCCCAAAGCCCCGGGATGTGTCCCCAAAGCCCTGGGATGTGTCCCCAAAGCCCCCAGCAGGCTATGGGTGCTGTACACAGCTGGATGGGCTGGGAGTGGGCAGGAAATGTTGTCACCTCTGCTCTGGAGGCAGGCTGGGAGAGCTGGGAATGTTCCCTGGAGAAGGGAAGGACACAGGGAGAGCTGCGAGCCCCTGGCAGGGCCTGAAGGGCTCCAGGAGAGCTGCAGAGGGACTGGGGACAAGGGCTGCAGGGACAGGAGGCAGGGAATGGCTTGCCAGTGGGCAAGGGGAGCTTGGGCTGGGATGTTGGCAATGAGGAATTGCTGTGTGGGAGGGTGGGGAGGGGCTGGGCTGGAATTGCCAGAGCAGCTGTGGCTGCCCCTGGATCCCTGGAGTGTCCCAGGCCAGGCTGGACATTGGGGCTTGGATCACCTGGGACAGTGGAGGTGTCCCTGCCATGGATGGGGTGGGATGGGATTGGCTTTGAGGTCCCTTCCACCCAAGGCGTTCCAGGGTTCTCTGATCCAGTCTGGTCTCAGAAATCTGAAGTTAAAGTGCAGATTAACAATAACACAGCATGCCCTGGTTGGGATAGATTCATCTGCTTGGTGCCAGTTTCTTTCCCAAAGTCCTTCTCCCTTTGTGTTTTCCATCTCCTGACAATGCACTCATCCCAGATATCCCTGCACTGGGGAAAAGCAGCTGTTTGTTCCCTGATTTTGGAACCCACCTGCTCCATGGGTTAGGGAAGAACAGTGGGATCACTTGTGGTTTCAGGGTGTTCCCGGGCTGTTCCCTCTTGGCTCTCAGGGCTGCCAGACCTTGGCGTTGATCCCGCAGGTTTTAACCTCTGCCTGGGCGGATTGTGGCGGGGAAAAGCACATTTTTGACTGTGTTCAGCCTGTCCCTATTTGCACATTGATGTGTTTGAAAATATCTATAAATGTATACAGGGTACATTGGGTTGCTCAGCCTCCCTAACCTGCAGGCACTTACAGGTTTCCTTCCAGCTCAGACTTCAAAAATATTTTTATAAAACACCCTCTGTGTCATCTCGAGAATGAGATGTCCTGATATGAAAATAAACATATTTTTCAGTGTTAGGGGGAAATGAAACTGTTGCTAAGAAGGAGGATATGGTTCCTTCTTCTTCATAAACCAAAAAAACCACAAACAGTGAAATTAGAGAACAACCTCACTCAGAGCTTCTGAAGCAAATCAGTGTTTCTCTTACTCCTCAGCCCCTTACACATTGTAGGCTCTATTTTAGTTTTTCGCTGCTCTCCGGGTCCTTTTTGGTGTTTTTTTCCCATATTTCTTTGATTTTAAATGATTTTTGCCCATCTCAGCCGCGGGGTATTTCAATAGCCCCGGTGGGTGTTTGCTGCCAGGGTTCATCTGGAACAGGAAGGGTGGTGGTTGTGAGCTGGTTTTGGTTTTGGGGAGCAGAGGGGCCCTGCAGGTGTGGGGATGTGCCCTGCGGTGGCTCAGGGTGTCTGTGGTGTCCCAGGGCTGAGGTGACATTGTCGCCAGGGCTGAGGTGACATTGTCACCAGCGCTGAGCTCCTGCTCACAGCTTGGGGCTCACACCAGGGCCGTTCCAGGCTCCAGAAGGGTCTGTGCAGCGAGGCTGATGGTCCAGGGGTGATGGACAGCGGCTCTGCCTGTCCCCCATCCCACTCCTGAGGGTTTGGGTTCAGAGCTGTCCCCTGGCCTGGCTGTGCCGCTGGGCTGGGAGATGTCCCTGGGCTCACTGAGCAGTGGTGGCTCCTGCTTTGGGACGGTTTTGTTGGTTTGTTCATGTCCTGAACTCCCAGTTCTGACTGATTTCCCACCTTCTCCTGGCCCTGCTCCCCTTTTTCCCCTGTCCCCTCTGTCCCCGCACAGGCACCCCTTTCCTCGCGTGTTCAGCTCCTGCAGCAAGAGGCAGCTGGAGAGCTACTTCCAGAAGGGAGGCGGAATGTGCCTCTTCAACCTGCCCGACACCAAGGACCTGGTGGTGGCACGGAAATGTGGCAATGGCTTCCGGGAGGAGGGAGAGGACTGTGACTGTGGCGAGGTGGAGGTACGGAGGGCCCCCTGTCCTGCACGGGCTCAGCTGAGGGAGCTCCTGCAGAGGGAATGGCCAAGGGAAGGGTTTGCTGTCACCACAGGGACCCATCCCGAGGCCTCTTCCCAGTCCCACCTTCCTGAACCCATTTATCCCAGTCCTGACTTTCTCCTTGACTTCTCCCTTGAGTGCCCAGTTCTTCTCCATGCCCTCTGTGCCTCAGTTTCCCCTTTGCAGGATGAGAAGGGCAGTGCTGTGGTGGGTGGAGAAGGGGCTGGGGCAGTGCTGGGGAAGGGACAGGATCACTGCCCATGGAATTGTCCTCTCTGCACGCAGGAATGCACCAACCCCTGCTGCAACGCCCACAACTGCACGCTCAAGGAGGGAGCCCAGTGTGCCCACGGCGACTGCTGCCACAGCTGCAGGGTGAGACCCAGCGCTGCCCACCCCTGTCCACCCCTGCCCACCCCTGCCCACCCCTGCCCACCCCTGTCCACCCCTGCCCACCCCATGCCGTGGGATGAGGTGATGATCTGGCCCTGCCATTCCCTTGGGACTCGTGTGCTGCTTGTCCAGAAGGTCACACTCCCGGTGCCCAGTGGGGAGGGTGATGTGTAACCTTGTGTCTGCAGGAGAATCCTGGAATAGTTGGGTGGGAAGGACCTTAAATCCCATCCTGTGCCACCCCAGCCATGGCAGGGACACCTCCCACTGTCCCAGGCTGCTCCAAGCCCCAATGTCCAGCCTGGCCTTGGACACTGCAGGGATCCAGGGGCAGCCACAGCTGCTCTGGGCACCTGTGCCAGGGCCTGCCCACCCTCCCAGGGAACAATTCCTTCCCAATATCCCATCCAGCCCTGCCCTCTGGCACTGGGAAGCCATTCCCTGTGTCCTGTCCCTCCGTCCCTTGTCCCCAGTCCCTCTCCAGGAGAATCTCTGCTCGCAGCTTTGTGGCTGAGGTCCAGCTGAGGAATGTGTCCCTATACCTTCACACTTCCATACAGTTCTCAGAGGGGACATTGCAGATGTTTATGGCCCCCAGCTGCCCCAGGAGGCACTGTCAATCCCACCTTGTCCCCTTGTCCCAGTGCTGTTCCTCTCTCCTGCTGCAGCTGAAGGTGGCGGGGACGATCTGCCGGGAAGCAGCAGGCTCCTGTGACCTGCCCGAGTACTGCACGGGGGCGTCCCCGTACTGCCCAGCCAACGTGTACCTGCTGGACGGCTCCTCCTGCGCCTCCGGAGAGGCTTACTGCAACAACGGCATGTGCATGACCCACCACGAGCAGTGCGTGCAGCTCTGGGGACCAGGTCAGTGCCACCAGCCCGGCCCTGTTCCCGCCCCTCGCTGCAGCAGGAGCCTTTTGGGGCCTCACTGCTGCGTCCCCATGGGGTCCCCGTGGCCCCTGCCTATGGGGTGGGAGCTAATGGATGGAGGGACACTGGCACAGGTGCCCAGAGCAGCTGTGGCTGCCCCTGGATCCCTGGAGTGTCCCTGGCCAGGCTGGACATTGGGGCTTGGAGCAGCCTGGGACAGTGGAGGTGTCCCTGCCATGGCTGGGGTGGCACAGGATGGGATTTAAGGTCCCTTCCAACCCAAACCATTCTGGGGTTCTATGACCAAAATTCTCCACAAGATTCCAGAGAAAAGGGAATTTCCTCCCTCCTGTCCTTGGCCCGGCACCCACAGCAGCAGCTCTTGGGAGAATTCTGACACGGTGTTTTCTCCATGAGCATCCAGCTGCGGCTCCTGCTTTTGGGATTCTGCCTGCTGCCTGCTTTCCCCACCCCACACAGGACCTCTCTCCGTGTGCAGGTGCGTGGCCAGCGCCCGACGCCTGTTTCCAGGACGTGAACATGGCCGGGAACACCTACGGCAACTGCGGCAAGGACAGCCAGGGCCGCTACGTCAAGTGTGACAAGAGGTGGGTGCAGCGCTGGCACTCGGGGGTGCCCCGTGTCCCCCTGCTGCACCCACAGCTGCCCCTGCCACCCCTGCCAAGGGACAGTGAGGCTCCTGCCTCAGCCTGCAGGCAGCAGCTCTTGGCTCAGCCCTGCTCTGGTACCCAAGGAAGCCCCCAGGTCCTTCCTGGGCTCCATCCCATGGCTGCTGGGAGGTTGCACTTGTCGATCTCGAGGTCTTTTCCTAGTGATCCCATGATTCTGTTGTCTCACCACGAGCAGCTCCCAGCACAGCCTGATGGAAAATCAAAGACAGTGTCAGATGGAGCCCACAGGGAGTGTGTGCTGCCCAGTGTTCCCAGTTATCCCAGGGATGTTAGAGCCTGTCTCCCCCCGGCTGTTCCCCTCCATCGTTTCTGTTCTGTCCATGGTTTGGCCCCTGAGCCTCTCCAGCGTGGCCATCGGTCCAGGGGGAGGGTGGGGCTGGGAGGGTGAGGGGGCCGCTGCCCCCATTTCCCACTCCCCTCGGCTGTGCCCGCTCCAGGGATGCCATGTGTGGGAAGATCCAGTGCCAGAGCTCTGCCAAGAAGCCGCAGGGCACCAACACGGTGTCCATCGACACCACCATCCGCTTCAAGGGCCGCGAGGTCAAGTGCCGGGGCACCTTCGTCTACAGCGCCAAGGACGACCAGGAGGACCTGTCCGACCCCGGGCTGGTCCTGACGGGCACCAAATGCGGAGATGGGATGGTGAGTGCCTCCTCCTGGGCCGGGCTGTCCTGCAGGACACCATCCCTGGGCTCTGGCTCAGGGGTGCGATGGAGCTGGGCCCTGGCACGTGGGTCCTTCCACACCTGCGCATGTTGCCTCAGTGACATCTCAGGTGATGTCCCCAGATATTTGCAGGCCACTAGATTCTTCCTGCCTGGGGCATTTGTAGGCATCACCAGACACTCGTGTTTAGGCCACCAAATTGTTCTCTCAGCTCTCCAAGGTTCTTCACCAAATCAGTTCAGAGCAGAGCAACCCCAGCGGAAATTGCTCCAGGATTTGATGGATGAGGCTTCCTCCTATGGAGAGATTTCTTCCCAGAGGAAACAGGAAGCTCTGTCAGGAATCCACGTGACAAATCCAGTGCTAACTGGGCACTGGTGTCCTCTGCAGCCCCTGCATCCCCAAGGACTTCAGAGGGGGTCAGTGGAGCTGAGAAAGGGCAGCAGAGGCTGGTGGAGGACACAGAAGCAGGGACGTGTTCCAGAGGGAGCTGGCTGTGGAGACACAGCCTTCCCTGTTTGGCATTTTAACAGTGAAATTTTCATCGGGAGGGCCAAAATGGTGACATTTTCATGAGGAAATGTGGCCGGTTTTGAAATCCAGCATTGTTTATTTTGGCCAGCGCCTGTGTTTTAGGGCCAAATGGGAAATGGTTTCTCCAGGAGCTGCCAGGTGGGCTGTGTGGGGAGGGGGCTGGGGGTGGCGGTGGCTGGGCTCTGCTGAGCCAGCCTGCATGGAGAACGGCAGAGGCTTCGTGGCTGTGCTGCAAATGGGAGCAAAATCCATTGACTGGAACGGCGCGATGTCACCAGCCTGCATTCTCCAAAGGACAAATCCTTTGGAGAGCCCCCCCAGTGCCCCTCTCTGGGCCCTCCTCTGACCCCAGCCCTCATCTCCCTGCCAGGTGTGCAAGGACCGGCGGTGCCAGAACGCCTCCCTGTTTGAGCTGGAGAAGTGCGTGTCCCGCTGCCACGGCCACGGGGTGAGTGATTCTGGGCATTCCTGGGATCACTGTGTCCCACCGGAATGAGCCCTGGGACCTGCTGGATTTCTGCCTTCCATACCTGTCCCATGCATCAGCCCCACGTGGGGCTCACCGTGTCCAAGTGAGAGCAAAAGGATTGTTTGTGGCGTAAGGAACATCTGCAAGACTTGGATCGGGGTCTGATTTGAGCTGGAGAGTGTTCAGAGCTCAGAGCAGGTGCCTGGTCCCCCTGAGAGCAGAACAAGTGTTGGAAAGACAACTGGGACTGCAGAAAGGCAGGGAAGTGGTTCAGGGAATGGGAGGGGACACTGCTCTCCAAAGCTCAAAGGTTACAGAGGTTTGAGCTCTGTGCACTGTGGGGCTTTGTCAGATGAGGCAACAGAAACTGCTGTGGGAATTCTGTGGGATTAGGGGACGGATGTGACAAGTGGAACGTCTGATTTACCCTTTTGTGATGGGTGAAACACCCAATTCTACCCTTTTGTTCTGCTCAGCATCATTAAGGCTCTCAGAGAGCTGGAGTTGGTCAGCCTGGAGAAGAGAAGGCTCTGGGGAGAACTTCTGGAACCTTCCAGCATTAAAAGGGGCTTAAAAAGAGGGGGAGAGTGACTTTTTACATGGGTGGATAGTGACAGGACAAGGGGGAATGGCTTCAAACTGAAAGAAGAGATGTAGATGGGATATTGGGAAGGAATTGTTCCCTGGGAGGGTTTGAGGCCCTGGCACAGTGCTCAGAGCAGCTGTGGCTGCCCCTGGATCCCTGGCAGTGTCCAAGGCCAGGCTGGACAGGGCTTGGAGCAGCCTGGGACAGTGGCAGGTGTCCCTGCCATGGCAGGGGTGGCACTGGGTGGGATTTAAGGTCTCCTCGAACCCAAACCATTCCAGGATTCTGTGATGCCCAAGGGGGAACATTGTCAGGGGTGAAGGTTCTTCAGCCCAGGCTTCTGTCCCCATCTGTTCTCATCGCTGCCCTCCAGACCATCGTTTCCACACCCTCCTGGGGGTGTCCAACCCTCCTGGGGGTGTCCAACCCTCTCCTCTGTCCCCAGGTCTGCAACAGCAACAAGAACTGTCACTGTGACCCTGGCTGGGCCCCCCCGTTCTGCGAGAAGCCAGGCCTGGGCGGCAGCGTGGACAGTGGCCCCGTCCCGAGCCACCGTGAGTCGCAGCTTGTCCCCAGTGCCCCGAGGGGCTCCTGGGCTGGAGTGGCCCAAGGGAGGGTTGGGGGCTTCCAGAGGGGCTGGGTGGGGTCTGCTCAGGCTGCCCCACAGTCTGTTCCCGGCTCTGGCTGGTTGGTGGCTACCCATTGTCATCAGAGGCCACTGAGGTCTTGTTCCCTTCCTGGAGGTGTGACCAGCAGGGATGTCTCCAGCCTGGGTGACCAGGAACGAGCAGATTGGGTCACTGTTCCCACGGGCTGAGGCCAGGGCTGGTGGCTCTCCCAGCCACCCTCATCCCTGTGCTTTCCCTGCAGACCACGAATCCATCCTGATCGCCCTGCTCGTCATCTCCCTGTTCCTCCTGCCCGCCCTGACGCTCAGCATCTACTACTGGTACCGGCAGGAGAACTCGCTGCTCCACAGATGGGTCTGGGAGACCAGGAAGAGGGGCCAGGAGGCCTGCAGGTGGGTGCTGCCTCCCAAATCCTTCACTCCTGAGCACCCAGGGCTCCTCTGAACTTGTCTCACCCAGCCTGGCAGGGTGGTTGTGGGGGAGCTGGTGGAGCACAGACCCTGTTCTGGTGTGAGACCCCTTTGGGATCTGAACAGCTTTGTCCTGGGAAAGCTGAGGCTCTCAGCAATTCCCTGAGCCCAGGATGGGAACGGTCCTCTGGAGAGGACAGTCCCAGGGAGTGGTGAAGGTGACCTAGGATCGAGAAGAATTCTCACTCCTTGCAGGCTGCAAGAATTCAGAATGCTCCAAAGGAGCACTGCAATCAGATATGCTCATTATTTCCCCTTGCAGTACAGGCACAGACACAAACACACCTGGGAGCACCTGCAGCCATTTCAGAGAGAAACGGAGAACAGCCCAGCCCTCCTCACCCTGCCCCTCACACACTGACCATCCCTGCCCCTCACACACTGACCATCCCTGCCCCTCACACACTGACCATCCCTGCCCATCACACACTGACCATCCCTGCTGCCCCTCACACACTGACCATCCCTGCCCATCACACACTGACCATCCCTGCTGCCCCTCACACACTGACCATCCCTGCTGCCCATCACACACTGACCATCCCTGCCCATCACACACTGACCATCCCTGCCCATCACACACTGACCATCCCTGCCCCTCACACACTGACCATCCCTGCCCCTCACACACTGACCATCCCTGCCCCTCACACACTGACCATCCCTGCTGCCCATCACACACTGACCATCCCTGCCCCTCACACACTGACCATCCCTGCTGCCCCTCACACACTGACCATCCCTGCCCCTCACACACTGACCATCCCTGCTGCCCATCACACACTGACCATCCCTGCCCCTCACACACTGACCATCCCTGCCCCTCACACACTGACCATCCCTGCTCCACACACTGACCATCCCTGCCCCTCACACACTGACCATCCCTGCCCATCACACACTGACCATCCCTGCCCCTCACACACTGACCATCCCTGCTGTCCATCACACACTGACCATCCCTGCTGCCCATCACACACTGACCATCCCTGCCCCTCACACACTGACCATCCCTGCTGCCCATCACACACTGACCATCCCTGCTGCCCATCACACACTGACCATCCCTGCTGCCCCTCACACACTGACCATCCCTGCTGCCCCTCACACACTGACCATCCCTGCTGCCCATCACACACTGACCATCCCTGCTGCCCATCACACACTGACCATCCCTGCCCATCACACTGACCATCCCTGCCCCTCACACACTGACCATCCCTGCCCCTCACACACTGACCATCCCTGCTGCCCCTCACACACTGACCATCCCTGCTGCCCCTCACACACTGACCATCCCTGCCCATCACACACTGACCATCCCTGCTGTCCATCACACACTGACCATCCCTGCTGCCCATCACACACTGACCATCCCTGCCCATCACACACTGACCATCCCTGCCCATCACACACTGACCATCCCTGCCCATCACACTGACCATCCCTGCTGCCCCTCACACACTGACCATCCCTACTGCCCATCACACACTGACCATCCCTGCTGCCCCTCACACACTGACCATCCCTGCCCATCACACACTGACCATCCCTGCCCATCACACACTGACCATCCCTGCTGCCCATCACACACTGACCATCCCTGCTGCCCCTCACACACTGACCATCCCTGCCCATCACACACTGACCATCCCTGCTGCCCATCACACACTGACCATCCCTGCCCATCACACACTGACCATCCCTGCCCCTCACACACTGACCATCCCTGCCCATCACACACTGACCATCCCTGCCCATCACACACTGACCATCCCTGCCCATCACACACTGACCATCCCTGCTGCCCATCACACACTGACCATCCCTGCCCATCACACACTGACCATCCCTGCTGCCCATCACACACTGACCATCCCTGCCCATCACACACTGACCATCCCTGCCCCTCACACACTGACCATCCCTGCCCCTCACACACTGACCATCCCTGCCCATCACACACTGACCATCCCTGCTCCACACACTGACCATCCCTGCCCATCACACACTGACCATCCCTGCCCCTCACACACTGACCATCCCTGCCCATCACACACTGGCCATCCCTGCTGCCCCTCACACACTGACCATCCCTGCTGCCCATCACACACTGACCATCCCTGCTGCCCATCACACACTGACCATCCCTGCCCATCACACACTGACCATCCCTGCCCATCACACACTGACCATCCCTGCTGCCCCTCACACACTGACCATCCCTGCCCATCACACACTGACCATCCCTGCCCATCACACACTGACCATCCCTGCCCCTCACACACTGACCATCCCTGCCCATCACACACTGACCATCCCTGCCCATCACACACTGACCATCCCTGCTGCCCCTCACACACTGACCATCCCTGCCCATCACACACTGACCATCCCTGCTGCCCATCACACACTGACCATCCCTGCTGCCCCTCACACACTGACCATCCCTGCTGCCCATCACACACTGACCATCCCTGCCCCTCACACACTGACCATCCCTGCTGCCCATCACACACTGACCATCCCTGCCCCTCACACACTGACCATCCCTGCCCATGACACACTGACCATCCCTGCCCCTCACACACTGACCATCCCTGCCCATCACACACTGACCATCCCTGCTGCCCATCACACTGACCATCCCTGCTGCCCCTCACACACTGACCATCCCTGCCCATCACACACTGACCATCCCTGCCCATCACACACTGACCATCCCTGCCCCTCACACACTGACCATCCCTGCCCCTCACACACTGACCATCCCTGCCCCTCACACACTGACCATCCCTGCCCATCACACACTGACCATCCCTGCTGCCCATCACACACTGACCATCCCTGCCCATCACACACTGACCATCCCTGCTGCCCAACACGCTGACCATCCCTGCTCCACACACTGACCATCCCTGCTGCCCATCACACACTGACCATCCCTGCCCATCACACACTGACCATCCCTGCTGCCCAACACGCTGACCATCCCTGCTCCTCAGCAGTTAGGGCTGGCTGTTAATGGGGTGTTAATTGAGACAGGAGCTGATGGGCAGCATTTGGGAGGCAGCAGGTGCTCACCTGGTTGCTTTGTTTTGCCATGTGCATAATCTCCAGCAGGAACAAATCCATCGGTCGGAAGTCGAGCAGTGCCCATCCCAAAGCTGCTTTCACCTTGAGGAACATTTCAGCCTCCAGCCACCCCGCTAAGGTCAGTGATCGCTCGGCTGCCAGGTTTGTTTTCCCTCCTGGGATGTGGAGCCTGTGGATATCCCATCTGCTCCCAGGAGCTGGGCAAGCCCTGGTGCCCTGTGCTGGTCCTGCCTCTGTCTGCACCGAGTCCATGGCCAGGTGTGCCCACCCCTCCCAGAACTGAGTCTGTTGAGCTCAGCCTCCCCACATCGCCAGGAGCCTCCGCCGGGAAACTTCCCATATGGAAAAGGGATTGATGGGAGTGAGGGATGACCACAGCCTGTGGGGGGTATTGTCTGGTGTTAATGAGCCCAAAATTCAAACAAAGCTGGTCTTTGGCTTTGTAGTTTGATTTATGGTGTCCTCCCGATCTTCTTTCTTGGGTCATTGCTCTTGGCTCCCACAGGTTTGGTTATTCCCTCATTTTCCAGAAGTATTTTTATTTATGTTGTACCACGCCTCAGTGAATTTTTAACTTTTAACCTTCACTGGTGCTTTTTGAACACCAGGACTGAATTTAGGAAGCATTCAGTATTTTTGGTGGCCACAGTGTCTGGGAGCAGGGCAGAGCAGATGTTGTCTCCCATCTGGTGGAAATCTGGTGTGGATCCACCGAAGGTGACCCTGCTCTGGATCTCCAGCACCTTTCTCATCCCTACGTGTTCTCGTGGGGTCAGTGAGGAGCTAACACAGAATCACAGGGTCAGGAAGGTTGGAAATGCCCTCTAATGTCCATAGCTAAGATCATCAAATCCAACCATCAACACTGCCAGGTTCACCACTAAACAAGTTCAGCTTTTGGGGTAAAAGTGGTGGTCCCAGAAAGTGGTCCCAGTGCTCCTCCTGCAGTTCCCTAGAACCCAGGCCTCTTCTGCATCCAGGAAAACCTCCCAAATGATTTTCCATAATTCTGCTTTTCTCCTCCCAGCAGGGGCCTCGGACCGCGTTCCTGCCTAAACCTGGCGCTGCCCAGCCCGGCTCTCAGCCCATCAACATCGTCCACCCCCTTCGTCCGGCTCCCCATTCCATCCCCCCGCGCCCCAGAGACCCCAAACCCGCCAGGCCCCCTCCCCCAGTCAGCAAATCGCCCCTGGTCCCCACCAAAGCCAGCGTCTCCCAGGCCAAGCTCCCACCACCGAAGAAACCTCTTCCCTGCAGCCCCGTGAGGAGCCCCCAGGTGAGCGTCACTGCATGGCTGTGCTCAGGTTCCAGACTCAGGGACACTCTGTGCTCAGGTTCCAGGCTCAGGGACACTCTGTGCTCTGGTTCCAGACTCAGGGACACTCTGTGCTCAGGTTCCAGACTCAGGGACACTCTGTGCTCAGGTTCCAGACTCAGGGACACTCTGTGCTCTCGTTCCAGGCTCAGGGACACTCTGTGATCTCATTCCAGACTCAGGGACACTCTGTGCTCTCGTTCCAGGCTCACAGAAATTCTGTGCTCTGGTTCCAGGCTCACGGGCATTCCCTGGGTCTGGCTGGGTTTGGGTTGGGCTCCATTGAGGAGCAGTCACAGACCCTAAGGGCTGGGCCTGTTCTAACACCGAAAGCCCATTAGATCTGAGGATGTTTGAAGGTTTTTTGGGTGTTCTGTGCTTTGAAGCATCTCAGCTCTGCAGGGGGAGGAGGTTTGTAGGCGCTCTCTGGATGCTCCTCTAAGGATTTCGTCTCTCCCTGTGCCCTTTGTGCTCCCAGGTGGTCCCAAAGCACCAACCCCCGCGCCGGCCGCTGCCGGGCAGTCCCCTCCTGGCCAAGGAGCTGCCCCCCGCCCATGGACAGACCCTGCTGGTCATGGTCCCTCCTACCAACTTCAAGGTGTCGGGGACAAGTGGCTCGAGCCACCCCACGAGGCCATTAAAGTGAGTGGGGGAGGCGTTGGGTGTCCCCTCAGGGCGGGGGTCCTGTGGTGGAGGCACTGCGGGGTCCCGTGGGTCACATTGGTGGGGGACATCCCAAAGGGCCGCAGCTCCACCTGGAAGGACCCCCCAGGTGACCAGGGGTGTGTTGGGAAGGGTGCTGGGACAAGGGAGATGCCACCCCTGGGCAATGCCTGGCCTGGGAGGAGCTGTTGGGGTCCTGCTGGGGGATGAGGGAGCGAGGGGATGGACACTGATGCTCTCTCATCTTCCCTCCCTGCAGACCGATGCCACCTCAGAGGTGAGTAGAGGACATTTGGAGACCCCTGTGGTGGGGTGGCCTTTGGGTAAGCACTGGGCTGGGAAATGGGGGACCGGGGATCAATCCACCTTCGCAGGGCTCCAGGATGAGCAGGACATGGTCCCTCTGGTCACCCCACAAGGGCTGGGGCACCTGTGTCCCAGGGAATGGAGGATGAGGGTTTTCCAGCTTGGAGCTGGGAGATGAAGTCCAAGTCCTTTACAATGCCCTGCCCCCAGCTCTTCTGCACTGCTGAGTGCTCTGGATTTGGGGCAGTGGAGCCTCAAGGGATCCCCTTGGATCCGCTCCTGGCAGCCAGACCGGGGGGCTTTGTCCACGGAGGAATTCTGAGCTGGGGAAGGCGGTGGAGAGCTGGAGATGCTCGGTGTCTGCACTCAAACCAGTTGTCTCCTTTCTCTCTTTCCTCTTGCTGCAGGCCAGTCCCAGCCATCAAAGTCCAATCCACCTCCTTCTCCTCAAAGAAGTGACAATCCCAGGACACCTGACCCCCCTTCCTGAGCTGGCTCTCCTGATTTGCACTGCTGTGGCCACGGGGCTCTCCTGTTCCTCTCGTTTTCTTTGTCTTTTGATACAGAGGACTATTTTTGTAAGACAGAATTTGTATTCAGCACACAAACTGTACTGGTGGGGGTGGAGAGGGGACATCGGTGCCACGGCTGACCCAGGGGGTGGTTGGAGGTGAGCTTTCCATGACGGAGATGCCACCACAGCTCCTGGCACTACTTCCTGGCCGATTCACCTCCCAGCTTTAGTTCCTTTTGGCATTGCACATGGGCTGGGATGGGGTGACGCGGGGCAAGCGAACATCCCCACCGACGGAAGATGCCGGTGACAGTGTGATGTCCTCGTAGCTACCTCCTCCTTCTCCTCCAGGCCTGGTGAGCCCCCAGCCACTGCCACCACAGCTCCACGCTGGCCATCGTCTCGGGGAGACGTTTGCCATGACAAATGTGGTGTCCAGTCTGGACTGGGCCACGCAGTGCTGGGACATTTCCATGAAGGATCCACGTTCTCAGGCTCCTCCTGACCTCCTGTCCGATTGCACAAGGCAGAGCGGTGACAATCCTGGGGTCACCTGGAAGGAGAAACTGTCTGGGAAGGTTTGAGTGCCACAAATGCCGGTGGCAGCTGTTCCCAGGGTGCTTTTGAGGGGCTCGGGAGCCCTCACAAGGTTGCCTGTTCCCTGCTCTGGGCCAAGCCCAGCAGCGGCTCCGGGAGCCGTTCACGCTCCGCTGTCCGAGGGGAACGAGAGCAGGGACACCCCTGCCCATGTCATCGGCTTGTCCGAAGCCTTGGCCGAGCCCCTGCATTTCTCTGTGCCTCAGTCCCCCTGCCGGGGGAGTTTCCTACCTCACAGGGCTGTTGTGAGGTTTGACAAAGGGATTCTTGGAAGGGCTTCCCAACCCTCCGTCCAAGGTGCTGTTGACCTGCACACTTTGTGCCACTTTCCTGTGACTTGACCTGCGGCTCGATCAGGGTCTGAAATGACAACAAAGACTTTCGAAAGTCCCCTGGCTCCTCTGGCTCTTTTCTTGCTCCCTGTCCCCTGAACCTTTTGGCACCAGGGCATCTCCAGGTCTCTGGGCACAGCAGAGCAAGCAGATCCCAGGGGTCCCTAAAACCTGGGATCCAACCGTGTGTGACCTGTGAGCTACACCAGCATAGATCCCATCTGACCAGGGACAAATCCTTTAGGGATGTGTCCAGCCACGATTCAGGGACAGCCCTCAGGAAGCTGCTCGGGTGTCCCCAGTGTCACAGAATGGGTGATGTGGGTGAGGCCACCTTAACCTAAGCTGTCCTTACACTCAGGCTTTGTTTGGAAGTTGTTGTTCTTGCACCTGGGCCTTCCCTGAAGCTTCTTCAGGAGGAATTTCTCCGGGGAAGGCTGGTCAGGCCTTGGCAGGGCTGCCCAGGGAGGTTTGGAGTGCCCATCCCTGGAGGTGTCCAGGGAAGGGCTGGAGGTGGCACTCAGTGCTCTGGGCTGGGGACAAGGTGGGGATTGGGCACAGCCTGGACTCCATCACCTTGGAGGTCTTTTCCAACCTGAATGATTCTGGGACTCTGTAATCTCTTGTACCTCCATATCTTTCTTGGTTCATGGATATCCAGCTGGGATCAAGGATCCAGCATCTCCTCTTGCTCTGATTCCAAGTCAGAAAACCACAGTGGCATTGAGGTTGGAAGGCACCTCTCGAGATCATCCTCAGGTGAGCTCCAGGACAGGATGATGAGCTGATCCCCAAACATTCCCAAAGTCCCATTGTTTTTAGGGATCTCCCAAGGCCTTCTGGCATGGTCAGGCTTGAGGAAGAGCCTGTGGAGCTGTGGAGAGGGGACCCTGCTCCCTGTGGATGCCCTCCCTCCCTTCTCCTGCCCACTGCAGGGGTTAGCAGGGGTCAAACAGCTGGAGAGGGTTTGGAGAAGTCCCTGCAGGGATGAAGTGTTGGAAAAAACTCTCAGGGATCAGACCACTCATCTTAATGACAAAGTGAGGGGTGACAGTGCTGTGGTCACAAGCCCTGAGGGACAAGGAAGTGACTGATCCCATCGAGCTGGGCCAGTGTCCCCAGGCTGGACTCTCGCCCAGCAGGGGCACCTCCCTGGCCATCAGTCCCTTAACCTCCTCCTGGGGTGGAGGGAGAGCTGGCAAGTTCCCCTCCACACTGCCCAAAGCACCAGCAGGGCAGGACGGGGACACAGCTCTGGGGACACAGCTCTGGGGCTCAGTCTGGGCCATGGGATGGACACAGCTCTGGGGACACAGCTCTGGGGGCTCAGTCTGGGCCATGGGATGGACACAGCTCTGGGGCTCAGTCTGAGCCATGGGATGGACACAGCTCTGGGGGCTCAGTCTGAGCCATGGGATGGACACAGCTCTGGGGCTCAGCCTGAGTCCCCCAGGCTGGGGAGGCCTTGGCAGAGCCCATGTGTGTCCCGGGGCTCCTGCCCAGCTGGGCTGGCCCTGGGCTCTGCTCAGCAGCACAGGCAGCGCTCAAAGACCCCTCCATCCCTCTGCAGGCCCTTTCCCTTGCCGGGATGTCCCTGCACACCCAGGGCTGTCCTGGAGGCGGACTGGCCGCGCTGGGTGAGGGATGAGCCCTCCCATCCCTTGTCCCCGGCAGAGCGAGCCCAGTCCAGTGCAGGGTCCCTGTCCCTGTCCCTGAACTGCAGGCAGGATCCCTGCTCCGACAGGGCTGTGAGACCCTGCTCGCTCAGACCCTGCTCAGAGCCTGCTCAGACCCCTCTAACTCAGACCCTGCTAGCTCAGACCCTGCTCGCTCAGACCCTGCTCGCTCAGACCCTGCTCACTCAGACCCTGCTCAGACCCTGCTCAGACCCCTCTAACTCAGACCCTGCTCGCTCAGACCCCTCTAACTCAGACCCTGCTCGCTCAGACCCTGCTCGCTCAGGTTACGGTGGTCTCTCCGCTGGTTTTTGGAACCTGAGCAGGTCCCGGCAGTGCAGGTGGCTGTGTCCTCTGCTGTCCCCACACAGGTGAGCCGTGGCCCCTGGTGCAGGGGACAGGCAGATGGATCAGGGAGGGGGTTCGGGGGCCAGGTGGCACTAGATGGCAGCAGATGGCCACGGATCCTCTGCTCAGCCTCTGAATGGTTGGGATCTGCAGGCGCCAGGTCCTCAAGTGCAGCTTTTCTCCTTGATCTCTCCCCCTGCCCCATCATTTACAAATCCATTAAAATCATCAGATGGGCATGAAAGCTGCGGAGTGTTTCTGATGAGTCGTTGAGCTTCCAGTCTGTCCCAGTGGACCTTTCCTTTTATAGAGTGGAATATGTGAAAGGCTGGGAGAGCTGGGAATGTTCCCTGGAGAAGGGAAGGACACAGGGAGAGCTGCGAGCCCCTGGCAGGGCCTGAAGGGCTCCAGGAGAGCTGCAGAGGGACTGGGGACAAGGGCTGCAGGGACAGGAGGCAGGGAATGGCTTCCCACTGCCAGAGGGCAGGGCTGGATGGGATGTTGGGAAGGAATTGTTCCCTGGGAGGGTGGTGATGCCCTGGCACAGGTGCCCAGAGCAGCTGTGGCTGCCCCTGGATCCCTGCAGTGTCCCAGGCCAGGCTGGACATTGGGGCTTGGATCACCTGGGACAGTGGGAGGTGTCCCTGCCATGGCTGGGGTGGCACTGGGTGGGATTTGAGGTCCCTTCCCACCCAAACCATTCTGGGGCTCTATGACCACACCTCCTTGGCCATTCAGGGGTCTCTGTCGCCCACCACAGCCCTGGTGAAGCTGTTTGAGGTCTCCTTGACCTCAGGCAAGGTTCTGTCTCTGTCCCCATGCCTTGGTTCCTCTCCCCATGCCTTGGCTCCCCTCGGATGTCCCACGGAGTCTCCAGTCCCTCCCCTGTGCCCTGTCCTGGCCCTCAGCAGTGCCAGGGACCTGTGCCATGCTGGGGCTCTTCATCCCAGGTTTTCCAGGGGATGGAGAGGGCCATGGGAGCAGGGCCAGGGGCTGGGAGGGGCTGGGCTGAGTCCCCGTGGCTCCCAGAGCTCCAGCCCTTGGGGTTTTCGGGAGCACCTTGGGACGAGCTGTTTCCCTCTTGGCTCCCTGGAGCCCCAGCTGGGAGGTGCCCCAGGTTTGCCCCATCTGCTGTGGGTCCTGGCCCTGGCAGGCTCTGTCCCCTGGGCTGCAGGCCGAGGTGACATGGCTGATGTCAACTCTAGAACCATCTCATGGAATGTCCTGGGGCGGAAAGGATCCACCGGGACCATCCAGTCCAACTGCTGCCCTGCACAGGACACCCAACAATCCCACCCTGCGCCTGAGAGCGCTGCCAGCACTGACAAATGATTTTTTAACAATTCCTTTTATTTTCTCATCTTTCTTTTTTTTTTTTTTTTTAATTTTTAATTTTCTCTTCCCTTTTATTCTTCTCTCTTCATGCTGCATCCCGGGGTGGGAGAGATGAGGGGGACGGACACCTGGAATGGGAGCTCCCAGCCTGAGGCAGGCAGCACATCCTGGGCACACAGAGCTGCAGGCAGCCAGACACGTGCACAGAGCCAAAAGAAAAAAAAAAAAAATCAAAGAAAAAAGAGGAAAAAAAGCAGTGGAGCAGTTAATGAAGAGGCTCCTGCAGCCGAGGAAGTTGGACCATTTATCATCTTCCAGTCCTGTTCTCTCTTTCTGCTATATTTGTCTTTGGCAGAAGGGATTGCTCTCTCCAGCCATCCCTGCCACCCAGGGCTGGTAACTCCCTCCTTGGAGCCAGGAACAGCCCATTAAAAATGGAATTATAAAGCACAGCTGGATCTTAGTTCTCTGCCTCAACTCCTCTCTATACACGGAGAGAAGGAGAAAAATCCCTTTATAATATTTTACAACACCACATGTCAAACACTGAGGTCCTGTTGAGTGCTGTCGCTGAAGTGTTGCCTAAAGCTGATGTCTTATCTCCCTAATTCTCAAGTATTCCTAAAGAAGTGAGTGCCTTTCAAGTCCCAGCGCTGTGAAGTACAAGCTGAGCTCGGGGACGCAGCATTTCCGTGCCAGCAGCGGCAGAGCAGGGACAGCTCTGCCTCCCCAGCTTTGCTTTCTGCCTCCAAGCTCGGCAGACAAACAAAGGAGGAAATCAGGGCGAGTTCGGACAGCACTGGGGCTGTGTGAGGATGAGGATGAGGATGAGGATGAGGATGAGGATGAGGATGAGGATGAGGATGAGGATGAGACGTCTCGATGGAAAGGAGCTGCTTCTGCTTGGAGAACACAGAGAGTGAAGGCAGGGGGGTCCCTGTGGAGGACAGGGGTCTCTGGAGGGCTCAGGGGTCCCTGCAGAGCTCAGGGGTCCCTGCACGGCTCAGAGGTCCCTGGAGGGCTCAGGGGTCCCTGCAGAGCTCAGGGATGTCCCTGCAGAGCTCAGGGGTCCCTGCAGAGCTCAGGGGTGTCCCTGCACGGCTCAGGGGTCCCTGCAGAGCTCAGGGGTGTCCCTGCAGAGCTCAGGGGTCCCTGGAGGGCTCAGGGGTCCCTGCAGAGCTCAGGGGTGTCCCTGCAGAGCTCAGGGGTCCCTGCAGAGCTCAGGGGTGTCCCTGCAGAGCTCAGGGGTCCCTGCAGAGCTCAGGGGTGTCCCTGCAGAGCTCAGGGGTGTCTCAGGAGCTCAGGGGTCCCTGGAGGGCTCAGGGGTGTCCCTGCACGGCTCAGGGGTGTCCCTGCACGGCTCAGGTGTCCCTGCAGAGCTCAGGGGTCCCTGGAGGGCTCAGGGGTCCCTGCAGAGCTCAGGGGTGTCCCTGCAGAGCTCAGGGGTCCCTGCAGAGCTCAGGGGTGTCCCTGCAGAGCTCAGGGGTCCCTGCAGAGCTCAGGGGTGTCCCTGCAGAGCTCAGGGGTGTCTCAGGAGCTCAGGGGTCCCTGGAGGGCTCAGGGGTGTCCCTGCACGGCTCAGGGGTGTCCCTGCACGGCTCAGGTGTCCCTGCAGAGCTCAGGGGTCCCTGGAGGGCTCAGGGGTCCCTGCAGAGCTCAGGGGTGTCCCTGCAGAGCTCAGGGGTCCCTGCAGAGCTCAGGGGTGTCCCTGCAGAGCTCAGGGGTCCCTGCAGAGCTCAGGGGTGTCCCTGCAGAGCTCAGGTGTCCCTGCAGAGCTCAGGGATCCCTGGAGGGCTCAGGGGTCTCTCAGGAGCCGCCGCACTGTGCCTGCTGTGGGTTCGGATGCTCGGCGGAGGTCACAGACCCATGGAATGGAGAGGCTGTAGGGCTCACCTCAATTCCCCTGCCATGGCAGGGATACCTTCCACAAGCCCAGGCTGCTCAGAGCTCCACGCCGAGCAAATCAACCCAAACCATTCCAGAGAAGAAAATCAGGGAGTTTGGGAATGCAGAACTGGGGTGGAAATACCCCAGTGTGGCTCTGAACTGCAGCAGACCCGCGTGTCCATGTCCTGTCAGCAGAGGAGGAGATGGCCCAGCTCAGGGGATTTGGGATTCGGCAGTTCTTGGGTGGGGCTGGCAGTGCCCAGGACAGGGGCTGAGTTTGTCCCCCCAGGCTGCGCCTCCACGGGGCTTTTGCCATCAGGAAACTGTTTTATCTTTACTGGTTTGCACAGATTGCTAAAGCAGCTCTTTGGGTGCAGAGCAGCCTCCTGTGCCTGCTGGGGTTCGTGTCTGAGCAAAAGGCTTGGGCCGTGTCTGTGCTTGGAGATTAAACGTGCCTGGGGATGTTCTGGGGGTCCCAAGGGTGCCCGGAGCCCCTCCAGCTGGGTCATTGTCTCTCCCACCTCCCAAAGGCTGTGCTGGGCTGACCCATGGGCCATGGACATGGCTCAGCCCGGCAGGAGCCAGAAGGGCTCTGAGCTGAGCCCAGAGGGTCAGGGAGCTCTCAGACCCTGCAGGGTGAGCTCAGGGCCCTGCTCAGGTGCCAAGCACAGGCACAGCTCTGGGACTGGGCTCAGGGGGAGCAGATTCCATCCCTGTGCTCTTCTCAGCCCAGGGCTTTTCGTTATTGGGATTATTTGTTACTGGGAGGGTGGTGATGCCCTGGCACAGGTACCCAGAGCAGCTGTGGCTGCCCCTGGATCCCTGCAGTGTCCAAGGCCAGGCTGGACATTGGGGCTTGGATCACCTGGGACAGTGGGAGGTGTCCCTGCCATGGCTGGGGTGGCACTGGATGAGCTTTAAGATCCCTTCCAATCCAAAACACTCCATGATCCCATGATTCTAAGGACAGTCCATTTTCAGCCCTCCTGCTTCTGGTGTGGCTGGTGGAGAATGGGGCAAGGCCAAAGGAAAGAGTCCCTGAGCCACCTTGGACAGTTCAGTGCCAAACACTGACCCGAGAGGAGCCCCTCAGGGTGAGATGGGAGCTCCTGGTGCCACCACTTCCATCGTGGGAAGAGAGTTATTCTCATGGCCAGGGGTGCAGATGAGGAACAAGAAAAATGTGAGTGCTCTTATCACAGAATCACAGAAGGGTTTGGGTGGAGAGGACCTTTAAAGGTCATTTCCCATGGAATCGTGGAATGGTTTGGGTTGGAAGGGACCTTTAAATGCCACCTAGGCCATTTTCTCTGCCATGGCAGGGACACCTGCCACTGTCCCAGGCTGCTCCAAGCCCCAATGTCCAGCCTGGCCTTGGACACTGCCAGGGATCCAGGGGCAGCCACAGCTGCTCTGGGTGCCTGTGCCAGTGTTTCACCACAGTCACCGTGACAAATTCTTCCCTCGATCTAATCTAAATCCACCCTATTTTAATTTAATCCCAGCACCCCTGCACCAGCAGGCCCTGCACGAAGGTTGGTCCCCATTTCTGACCTCCATCCAGATCTGGGCTGATTTTCCCACAGGGTGTGGGTTCGGCTGTCTGCACTCGCAGCAAGGCTGTGCTGCCAGGATCAGGGCAGAAAGCAGCAGGGAGGGGCAGGGCAGAGGTGGCAGTGAGGGACAGGACCTGTGACAGTGGCAGTGAGGGTCTCCAGAGCCCGGACCCTGCTCCCGTGGTGGCCCCATCAGGACTCGTGCTGTGGGAAGGTGTCCAGGGATGTGTCAGGGCTGAGGAAATGCAGCGCTGGGTGAGTCCATCAGCTCACACACACAGGACAGAGGTGCAGGTGGCACCCAGGGACATGTGACAGGAGCCACCTGGTCCCCACTGGACCGGAGGTGGCCAAAGGCCACTCTGCTGGCTTGGCTTAGTGAATCCAGACCGAGCTGTGGATGAACAGCCTCATTTTCTCCTCATCACACAAATACAGGTGGGTTTTTTCCGCTGTTTTTCCTTCTGCTCCGTTCTGTTGGGTTTTGTTGCCCTTTGCAGGAAAAAAAGCCGTGGCTGTAAGACAAAGCTTAGTCATTCTTTGCGCTCCAAATCGTTCCTGGCAGGACTTTTCACGGCACAGGCTCCTCAGCAGAGCCTTTCCCGGGAGGGTTTTGCACGTGTGGAGCTTTTGTGCTGCAAACATCTCAGGCCTGAGTCGAGCCCTCTGCAGGGCTCTGTTCCCGGGCACTTTATTATCATCACTCGTGCAGTTTGGCTTTGCATGGTTTTGGTTTTTACAGCAGCGGTGAAAGCAGCTCAGTCCCTTTGATGTTCCCTTGGCTGGAGCTCTTTTTGGCTTTTATTTTGTTGCGTGCTTTTTTTCCCTTCCCCTTTTTGAGCAGAAGCAAAAGAAAATCAATTTAAACAAGATGCAGAAAGGTTTCCAAACACAGCGTTAATCAAGTCAGCTCTGCTGCGATCTTCCCGCGGCTCCGCTCGGAACCAGCCCTCGGAGCTGGCGGCTGACGATAAAAGCAGATCAGCGCTGACACCCTTTGAAACGGCTGGCACCGAGTGCCAGGCACGGGGCTGGGTGACAACCCCACAGACAACTGGCTGGAGAACTTCCTCCACCGAACTTCAAACCCCACCTTGTTGTCTGGGCTGGGAATGTCTCTGCCCTGGAGTGAGGACAAACGGAGCTCTGGTGTGGCTGCAGGAGGTCAGGATCTGCTCCAGGACCTGCTCAGCTGAGCTGGGCAATCCCAAACATTCGATGCTGCTGCGCCTTCATGGAATCCTGGAGTGGCTTGGGGTGGGAAGGACCTTAAATCGCATCCAGTGCCACCCCAGCCATGGCAGGGACACCTTCCACTGTCCCAGGTGATCCAAGCCCCAATGTCCAGCCTGGCCTGGGACACTGCAGGGATCCAGGGGCAGCCACAGCTGCTCTGGCAATTCCAGCCCAGCCCCTCCCCACCCTCCCACACAGCAATTCCTCATTCCCAACATCCCAGCCCAAGCTCCCCTTGCCCACTGGCAAGCCATTCCCTGCCTCCTGTCCCTCCAGCCCTTGTCCCCAGTCCCTCTGCAGCTCTCCTGGAGCCCTTCAGGCCCTGCCAGGGGCTCGCAGCTCTCCCTGTGTCCTTCCCTTCTCCAGGGAGCATTCCCAGCTCTCCCAGCAGAGCTGCTCCATCCCTCTGATCATCCTGGTGCCTCCTCTGGACTCATTCCAGCTCCCCCATGTCCTTTCCATGCTGGGACCCCCGAGCTGGGCACAGTTCCAGGTGGCAATGCAGGTGAGGGGTGGGGTCCGCCCTCTGTTGGGTTGGTTCAGCTCAGTGCTGGAGATTCCGTTCTGTTCCCATCCCAGGGCTGCAAAGCCCCCAGGGCTCTGCCACAGCCCCAGAGGAGCCCCAGCCCAGGGCAGCTTTGTGGCACCCATCCCCAAAATCCTGACCCAGCCACAGACTGCGGCTGCAGGGCTGGATCTGCTCAGCTCAGTTCAGCCCAGCTCAGCTCAGCTCAGCTCAGCTCAGCTCAGCTCAGCTCAGCTCAGCCCAGCTCAGCTCAGCTCAGCTCAGCTCAGTTCAGCTCAGCTCAGCTCAACTCCAGTTCAGCTCAGCTCAGCTCAGCTCAACTCCAGTTCAGCTCAGCTCAGTTCAGCTCAGCTCCAGTTCAGCTCAGCTCAGCTCAGTTCAGCTCAGCTCAGCTCAGCTCAGCTCAGCTCAGCTCAGCCCAGCTGTTCCCCTCCTGACAGCTCACTGGGAATTCCTGCGCCAAAGCCTGGCCTGGGCAGATTCGGTGCCAGGGCTGATGTGAGAGGGCTCTGCTGTGTGTGCTCCTTGCCCAGGGCCAGGCAGAGCCAGGCTGGGCTGGAGCAGGGCTGGGCTCTTGGAGCAGAGCTCAGCTGGGATGGGTACACACCATGGGGTGGATTTGGTGGCGGCTCTGCCTTGTTTTGTCTCCTGTCATTCCCTGGCGCTGACGGCCCCTCCGTGATTTGTGAGATTGCACAGCCTCAAGGACACCAACTCCCTCCTCCTTCCCTCTTCGCTCTTCCCTCCCCGGGCACGGACGTGAGCTCTTGTTTTAATGGAATCTAAATGACAGGTCTGTGCTTTGGACAGAGTTCAGGAGCCATGGCAGGGACAGCACAGCCACAAGTGTCCTGAGAATGATTTCAGCTCTCCCTTGATGAGGGGTGACCTGTTCCAGGGACGAGCTGGGGCTGCTGAGCACATTCCCTCGGAATTGGCTCCGAGTGTTGGCTGCAAATTGCTCCTCTGCCCATGACAGGAATGAAGAGCTGCTGGGCTGCTCCTCGCTCTGCAGCCCGGTGGGATTGGGAATGGGGCACGCAGGGGTCTGTTCAGCCTGGAGCAGGGAAGGCTTTGGAGACCTTCCAGAGCCTTCCAGAGCCTAGAGGGGAGTGTGAGAGAGCTGGAGAGGGACCTTGGACAAGGGCAGGGAGGGAAAGATCGAGGGGGAATGGCCTCAAGAAAAAGGAGGAAGGTTTAGGTTGGAATTTGGGAAGGAATTGTTCCCTGGGAGGGTGGGCAGGCCCTGGCACAGGTGCCCAGAGCAGCTGTGGCTGCCCCTGGATCCCTGGAGTGTCCAAGGCCAGGCTGGACATTGGGGCTTGGAGCAGCCTGGTGTGGTGGAGGAATCCTGCACCCCTTTGGGTGTCTGGGATGGCACAAAGCGCCTGATCCAGGTCACTGAGCTGAGCCCTGGGTCCCCACTGGCTGTGACAGGAGCGGTGGCACTCAGACACTGGAATTGATGTGCTCCTATCCACCTGGATCCTGCCTCAGGGACCCGCGGTGGCTGCTGACAGGAAGGGGCTGGCAGGGCAGGGGGGAAGTGCCTCAATTATTGGGCTCGTTCAGCCTTGAAAGAGTGATTTCTGCACCGTTGGGCACTGTGGGGCTGGGGGCACTGGTGGATGTGTCAGGAGGTGACACAGCTGCCGGGGAGCTCTGGGGCACAGCTCCAGTGCCATGGCTGGGCTGGGGACAGGGGACACCCAGCAGCTGTGGGGGCAGCGAGGACAGCGGATGGACAGCTCTGAGCTGGCCTTTGGCTCGGCCAAGGAGCAATCCATGTGCTCAGAGACTGCCTGGGCAATTCCACAGTGAGGGCAGAGGATGGACAGCCCTGAGCTGGCCTCTGGCTCAGCCAAAGAGCAATCCACACACCAGGGACTGCCTGGGCAATTGCACAGCGCACTGGCCCCACTGCAGAGCTGCCCCACGCCCACGGGGAAGGTGAAGGGAACAGCCCAGCCCCTGAGCCCTCTCCTCCTGCAAGGTGCGATCCCATTGCCTTGGCTTGGGAGTCACTTCACTCCTGGTTTTGTCCCCCCTTTGCCCCATCCCTGCTGGAGGAATCCCTCCATGGGTGCATCCAGGCTGCTCTTCCCCAGCTCCAGCTGCTCCTCACTCACAGCCCCTCGGCTGGAGCTGGGGCCTTTTCCTTTTGCTTTTGTCTTCACCTTCCACATTCCTCCAAGCCTCCAAACGGAACGATTCCCCCTTCTCTGTCCTTATCTGCAAGGTGAAAGGAGGGAGAAATTGTCTCCTGCCTCGGGGAAGATAAGTCACGTTGGCCTCTCCTTCTTTAGAAAAGTCTCTAATGCCATTTATCAATTAATTACTGGGTTGCATTTATGTCCATTAATTCCCCCTGCTGTCTCTCACTTTTGGAAAGGTCTGTGATGCTCGGGCTCTAATTGTCCTGTTCGTACCCTGCTTTCTTTCTCATTTTCAACTTAAGTGGATACCAGAGCCTTCTGTATCTGCTCCTTCCTTTCCCCTGCAGATTTCTCTGCCCCCCTTCTCCTCCTCCCCCGCCGTGTTCCAAAAGGATTTCACTGGGTTTGGGGGGGAGTGGATTAAACTGTGTGGCCCAGGCTTTAAATCCTAATTCTGCTCAGGAATCAATTGTTGTGGAGCCAGGAAAACATTTTCACTTGGAAATTTTTACACTGACAGATCCACTTTCAGGTCACCTGCAACATGCTGTGGTTTTATATCAATCTCAGTCCCTTGTTTGGGTTGAAATAACCAAACCAGACAATTTCGAAAAAGAAAAGCTTCAATTTACCTTTTTCCCCCCCAAAAACAGTTTGATGTCTCTGTTTGAAACAGTAGTTCCCTTGTTTCTCTTCAGCTTGAAACACAGAAGTGTTTATTTTAAATGGGAAGAAGTTCCCATGTAAACAAAATGGTCTTATTTTGTTCCAATGATATGCCAGTGAAAAATGGAAAAGTATAGCTTTGGGATAGGTCCAAAAGAAGGTTTTCCTTCAGCTCAATCACTTAATGACAGAGCTTTTCTCAGCACCCCCTGCCCCAGAGTGCCCATCCCTGCTGCCGTGGAGAGGCGAAGAACGCTGCCACGTGAGCCCTGCTCCGATCTGTGATCCTGCCGGGGGTGAGCGAGCCAGGTGTGCACACCTGAGCAGGGCCTGGCCCTGGAGAAGGTGCGCAGAGCGAAACTCGGCCAGAGCTCGGCGTTCCACGATCCTTCTCCCCATGGATTCTGGGGGATGTCACATTGAAAGCCAATTAGAAGAAAACCTTTTACAAAGCCCTCAGCTTCGGTCAGAAAGAAAAGGTGATTTTTCTGCTGCATCCAAATCCCACTGGTTTCTGCTGAGCTGTGATCTGGCCCGGGTGGGGTTGGGGTGTCCTGGGCAGGGCAGGAGTTGGATTGATGATCGCTGTGGGCCCCTTCCAGCTCAGGATATTCCGTGATTTTTGACTCTGAGAGGTGCAGGTGTGTCTGGTGGGCACAGATGTGGCCATTCCCAGGCTGTGGGAATTCTCCTGGAGCCCCAGAGATCCCCAGTTCATCCCAAGCCAAAGTCTGCTCCCTCCTCAAAAGCACTTGGATTTCTCACCCCCACCCCTTCTCCAAACCCTTCTCCCTCCAGGCTGCTCTTTTCCCCTCTTCCCTGGGAGGATTCCTGTGCTGCCATCCCAGCCTGGCTGCACCCAGCAGTTCTCTCTGAGGCTGGTGCTGGTTCCTCCCCTGGGTGGGAATATTTTCCTCAATGAACAGAGACCCTCGGAACTCTCAAAGCACCCCATGAATATCACCCCACTGTTGTTTTTTATGATGAAGAGTCTGATTTGATGTGGAACTGAAGCTGCTCCTTCCTCTGAGCCTCCGTGCTAAGCGAGGGCCACTCTGGTCACCCTTCCAGTCTTTTTGTGGTCTTTGTGGAAAACAGATCCATTTGCTCGGCTGTGGCTGCGGCTGAGCTGGGAGAGCTTCTCTGTTTGAAAAGGAAAAACAAACCCACGGTGTCTGTTCCTGCTTTTCCTGCGATCAGGGAAGTGTGAGAAAAGGCTGTTAATTGGTGACAGCTCAGTTCCTCAGGGGCAGCGTGAAAAGTGAATGTGGCAGGATGTGGCTGGAGAGGAGCCAGAGAGAGCCCTGAAATCCCTTGGCCTCTCCTGTCCGGGTGGAGCAAAGAGCGGACACGGCAGAGAAACCCCAGCCTCACCTGAGAAAATTGATTTCCTTCTGATTTTGCCGGGGATGCAACTGAGACAGTGCCAAACTGAGGATCAGGAATGGGGAATATGCCTGGATTGCCTTTTGTTTCCCACCTCCCTGGGGTGCCACGGTGGCAGAAGCAGGGACAGAGGCCAAGCTGGTACCTGAGGGGTGAGGGAAAGGTGAACCTGTCTGTGGCAGGTGGGATGGATTTAGGAAAACCTGGCCTTTAAAAATCAGATCCATAGAAAACCACACAGGGATACCTTTCACTATCCCAGGTTTCTCCAGGCCCTGTCTAACCTGGCCTGGAACATTTCCAGGGATGGGGAGTCTATCCCTGCTCTTTCCTGTGTGCAGGTGAGGATGGTGTCACCTGAGGAATCACCACCTGCTTGGGCACAAATGTTCAGCCTGGGGGCTGAGGAAGGTGATGGGCACAGCACAAAATTCCACACAGGATGGTAAATGGATCCCTGAGCCCCAGATCCCAAGTGCCTCCATCCCCCTCCATCCCAGCCCAGCTCCAGGCTGTGTGTGGATCCCAGCTTCGCCACCCAGCACCCCAAACCAGCATTTAAGGAGGACAAAGGGTGTTTGTTTTCTTTGGGAAGCTGAGGAGGAGCAGGTGGCACCTCTGCCAGGTTGATGCAGGCTGCCGTCACCCAGCCTCGCCACCTGGACTTTATTTTTCTTTTCCAGACCCTCAACCAATGGTTCCTTCTTCCCTCCAGGCGGGAAGACCAGAGAGCAAAATCCATCCTTCGTGCTGGCTCCTTTCCATCTGTATTTTGCAGCAGCTGTTGCCCACTTTAGAGCACAAAGCTTCGCTCGCTTCTCTCTGCTCCTCTTCTCCCTCCCTTCCTGACCCTTCCTCCTCCTCCTCCTCCTCCTCTGGCCCTTTGCCCATGCCAGCCCAGACTCCTGACAGTCCAAGGGACACTGTAATTGTGTCCCTGGCAAGGGAACGGCAGAGTCTGGGCTGTTTGACGACAGCCATGGCGTAGAAGGAGAGACGGAAGGATGGGATGTGATTTGTGAAGCTCATGGCTGGTTTGAAGGGACAGGTTTGTTCTGCCTGGGAATGTGCTGGGTTCGGTTCCTGCAGGACAGGAATGCCAGGGTTTGGTGCTGGATGCTCCTTTGGGTGGGTGGCTCCAGCTCCAGAGGGGCAGGGTTTGGTGCTGGATGCTCCTTTAGGTGCTCGGCTCCAGCCTTGGAAAGGCAGGGTTTGGGTGCTCGGCTCCAGCCCTGGAAAGGCAGGATTTGGGTGCTCGGCTCCAGCCCTGGAGGGACAGGATTTGGGTGCTCGGCTCCAGCCCTGGAGGGGCAGGGTTTGGGTGCTCGGCTCCAGACCTGGAAAGGCAGGGTTTGGGTGCTCGGCTCCAGCCCTGGAAAGGCAGGATTTGGGTGCTCGGCTCCAGCCCTGGCAAGGTAGGATTTGGGTGCTCGGCTCCAGCCCTGGAAAGGCAGGGTTTGGATGGGTGGCTCCAGCCCTGGAGGGACAGGATTTGGGTGCTCGGCTCCAGCCCTGGAGGGGCAGGGTTTGGGTGGGTGGCTCCAGCCCTGGAGGGACAGGATTTGGGTGCTCGGCTCCAGCCCTGGCAAGGCAGGGTTTGGGTGCTCGGCTCCAGCCCTGGCAAGGCAGGATTTGGGTGCTCGGCTCCAGCCCTGGAGGGGCAGGGTTTGGGTGGGTGGCTCCAGCCCTGGAGGGGCAGGGTTTGGGTGGGTGGCTCCAGCCCTGGAGGGGCAGGATTTGGGTGCTCGGCTCCAGCCCTGGCAAGGCAGGATTTGGGTGGGTGGCTCCAGCCCTGGAAAGGCAGGATTTGGGTGCTCGGCTCCAGCCCTGGCAAGGCAGGATTTGGGTGCTCGGCTCCAGCCCTGGCAAGGCAGGATTTGGGTGCTCGGCTCCAGCTCTGGAAAGGCAGGGTTTGGGTGCTCGGCTCCAGCCCTGGAGGGGCAGGATTTGGGTGCTCGGCTCCAGCCCTGGAAAGGCAGGATTTGGGTGCTCGGCTCCAGCCCTGGCAAGGCAGGATTTGGGTGGGTGGCTCCAGCCCTAGCAAGGCAGGATTTGGGTGCTCGGCTCCAGCCCTGGAGGGGCAGGATTTGGGTGCTTGGCTCCAGCCCTGGCAAGGCAGGATTTGGGTGCTCGGCTCCAGCCCTGGCAAGGCAGGATTTGGGTGCTCGGCTCCAGCCCTGGCAAGGCAGGATTTGGGTGCTCGGCTCCAGCCTTGGCAAGGCAGGATTTGGGTGCTCGGCTCCAGCCCTGGCAAGGCAGGGTTTGGGTGCTTGGCTCCAGCCCTGGAAAGGCAGGGTTTGGGTGCTCGGCTCCAGCCCTGCCCTGCCGTGTCCTCCCCGGGGCGGTGTGGCCGTGGCTGTGCTCAGCCCCGTGGGATCTCCGTGGGGCCGTGGTCAGGAATGGGGCGATCCCTCTTGGGAAGGGTGAGCTCCATCAACCCCATGGACACCAAATCCTTCTCGTCCCTGCTGGAGGCACTCCCCGTTCCGTGCAGGTGCCGCTGGCTCTCGTTGATGCCCACCCGAAATAACTCCGAGGGCGCTGCGATGCCAGCGAAGGCGGAGTGCGGAGGTGTGAGCGGGAGATGAGCGAATGTGTAATTGGCCTTAATCTTCCTGCTCTCAAGGAAGCAACAAAACGTCTCTGTGTGTCTGTTTAGTCAAAACACGGCGCCATCGCCGCTCTGCTGCTCGGGAACAATAAAGATGCAAATAATGTCAGCATCTCCCGGCCTCGGCCCGCCCGGATTCTGGGGAGAATTTTATTGTGTTCTGATTGCTTTGGAAGGGATCCACCGCCGGCGCCTGGCCCTGCCTTCCGAGGATGAAGGGAATGGCAGTGAGGAGCGGTCCCTGCACCCTCGGGGGTGCTGCCCCGGGCAGAGCCGAGGGCAGGGGGCAGGGGGCAGGAGGGTTTGCGAGGGGCGCAGGGGTGGTCCCGAGGCAGGGTGGCTCATCCATTCCCGGCTCGGGGGCTGTGCTCTGATCGACTTTAACAGGCAGGCTGAGCCAGGAGTGCTGCCACCTCTGAGCTGCATCCAGCTTTGCCTTTCACTGGGGTCGGGATTTTTGGGGGTCCGTTTTCCTTTTGGCAACCCCTGGGATGTGTTTTGAGGGCTGGTAGGAAAACAGAGGGGTGGGCTGTGATGAGATGGGTTCAGGGTGGGCATGGGGGGCAATTAAACTAACTTCTGTCTGTCAGAGAGAGAGACAGGGAGGTTTCTGCCTGGGCGTGATGTCAGATCCCTACCTGGATCTGTGTGTGTCCCATATAGACACAGAGGGGTGGGATAACCGGGACAGGGCGATGGGATGGGGTGGGATGGGATGGGATACAGGAATGGGATGGGATATAGGGATGGGGTGGGATGGGATGGGATGGGATGGGATGGGATGGGGTGGGATGGGATGGGATGGGATGGGATGGGATGGGATGGGATGGGATGGGATGGGGTGGGATGGGATGGGATGGGATGGGATGGGATGGGATGGGATGGGATCCATGGGATGGGATGGGATGGGATGGGATGGGATGGGATGGGATGGGATGGGATCCATGGGATGGGATGGGATGGGACGGGATGGGATCCATGGGATCCATGGGATCCGTGGGATCCGTGGGATGGGATGGGATGGGATGGGATGGGATGGGATGGGATGGGATGGGATGGGGTGGGATGGGGTGGGATGGGATGGGATGGGATGGGATGGGATTGGGTGGGATGGGATGGGATGGGATGGGATGGGATGGGATGGGATGGGATGGGATGGGATTGGGTGGGATGGGATGGGATGGGATGGGATGGGATGGGATGGGATGGGGTGGGATGGGATGGGATGGGATGGGATGGGATGGGATGGGATGGGATGGGATGGGATGGGATGGGATGCGGTGGGGTAGGAGGGCTAACCGGGACAGGGCAGGTGGGCTGTGCTGTGGGGATGCAGGAGGTGGCTGCAGTAGGAGGTCAGGGGATGGAGCTGGAAGGTCAGAGCACCTTTAAACAAGAAAGCCCAGAGCTTTTCTGGCCTCAGGGCTGAGTGAAGGAGCCTGGGGCCAGGCAAGGAGCGGCCTGAGGGTGAATCCCCCACATCTCTGAAGCACTGAGTCACTGCATCCCAGGAACAGCAGTGCAGGATCCTGGTGCCTCTGTCCTGGGAGGATCCAGGAGAGGTTCCTGTCAGCAGAACCACAGGCAGCTCCTTCCCAGCAGAACTTGTTACCTGTGACAAGAGGCACGAACTGCTCGTCACCTGTGATGCTGAGAGCTTTAATTGCTGCTGAGAGGAGACAGTGACAGCCATTTATCCCAAAAAAGAATCAGTTGCTCCTGAACGAAATGTTTAGCTGAGAAATGAATGGCAGCTCTGAGAGAGGAGCAGGAAAGAAGTCAGGTAAGGAGGCAAAGCAGGATGGTAACCAATAAATACCTGGCACAGGCGTGAGGTTCATATTCTGATATCCAACATGGGAGGTTTCTCAGTGTCATGGGAGGCTCTGGCTCTGCAGGAGGAATCATTTCCCAGTTCCATGGGCCAGTTGGAAAAGTGGGCTTTCCACTGTTCCCCTAGAAAAATACTGAAAAAATAGAATTAAACTTTAAATGGAAAGCTTTGTGTTTTGCCAAGATTTACAGACAAATACGATGTGCTTTCAGTCAGGCTTGAGTTGAATTCACCTCATTTTTAATTGGTGAAAAAGTTTTTTGGGGAGGAAAGTGAAAGGCATAAGACTCATGTTTGAGATGCAAGAGTTGTCCGGGATGTTTCAATAATTCCAAGAACTTGAATAAGAAAAGATGAAATAGAAGAGCTCTCCCAAGGAAACAAAATCACACCACGAAGTTTCTTTTCAAGCACCAGTGTGTTTGGATCTGAAATTCTATTTGGCTGCACCAGACTAACAGATCCTACCTCTGCTCCTTAGCCCTTGTTCGGCTCATGTTTCCCTCTGCCCCTTTTGATGGAGGGACTCTGCCATAAATATTTCACTCAGTTATGTCCCAGCCCAATGGGTTTCAAGGGGACTCTTTGATTTGTTTGGTTTATTTTCCTTCAGCTCCGCAGGAGCTAAAGGTTGTTCCTTGGCCTGAGCCTGCACTGCTGACAGCCGAGGAAAAAAGCCTAGAAAATACAAAGGAAAAGTTGATGTAGGTGCCCCGAGCCACTCTGAGAATAGATTTAGGCTCCTCAGGTCATTTCTCTGCCCAGGCCTGCTAAAATCCCTCAGCCATTTGCTGCCTTCCCCTGTAAATCCCTCTGGAGCAGCTCACCCTGGGCTGTGCCCACGCTCAGAGGGTTTCACGGCTGGCACTGCCTTCTCGCCCGTTCCCTGATCTGTTCATGCTCCAGCCTCTGTTTTTCCTCTCTTCCTTTCGCCCCCAGCCCTTCACTTCACCCATTTATCTCCCGGGTGAGACCTTTGGAGCTGCTCTTGCAGAAGAATCGCCTGCAGAGTCATTTCCTCCTGACTCCGATGCCTTCGGAGAAGGTTGGTGGATCCCCCAGTGAGGCTCTGGTCCCTGCACTGCTGTCTGCAGCCAGCACAGGATTTCACATGGCTTTTCCAAGGATTTCTGGTGATGTTTGACTCACTGAACACAACTGAGAGGTGTGAACTGAGAAGGGAGACAGGTGAGTTATTCATTTTGCTCAGAGACTGGGAGGAGCACAGAAAGGATTGGACCTTTCCCAGTGGCTCCAGGACTACCAAACACTGCGGGGTCAGGGACCTGCCTTCCCTGTCCACGAGGAAATGACCTCAAGTCGCACCAGGGAAGGTCTAGCTTGGATACTGGGAAAAATTTCTGTGCCAAAAATGTTGTGCAGCCCTGGCACAGGGCTGGAGTCCCCATCCCTGGAGGGATTTAAAGCCCTGTGGATGTGGCACTTGGGGACGTGGGGCAGTGGTGGCCTCAGCAGTGCTGGGAGAACCTTGGACTCGGTGATCTCAGAGGGCTTTTCCAGCCCAAGAAATTCAGTGATTCCAAAAGCTGCAGTGAGTGCTGGGGCCTTGGCTGACCCCTGGGCATGTCCAGAGGTGGGCACTGCGGTCAGCAGACCAACCCCCGTGGGGAGCTGTGCTCAGCCCCTCTGGGTGCCCTGGCAGTGCCCGTGCTGGGCAGGAGGGGCAGGGACAGCCTCTGCCACCTCCGCCCTGTGCAGCCCAGGCTCAGTCACAGCCCTGGATGCTGCCGGGGAGCTCGGGCAGGGACAAGGTCCTGCAGCATCCCCAGCACCAGGAGCTGCTGCTGAGGAGGCACCGCCCAGGGGTGATGGATCTGGCACGGGCACATCTGCAATCCCAAAATCCCAGACTGGGCTGGGTGGGAAGGGACCTTAAATCCCACCCAGTGCCACCCCAGCCATGGCAGGGACACCTCCCACTGTCCCAGGTGATCCAAGCCCCAATGTCCAGCCTGGCCTTGGACACTGCAGGGATCCAGGGGCAGCCACAGCTGCTCTGGCAATTCCAGCCCAGCCCCTCCCCACCCTCCCAGACAGCAATTCCTCATTCCCAATATATTAAATGCACACTTCTCTTACTCAGAGCGTTATCAAACAGGAATGCTTTCCCCAAATCCTTTGTCGCCCACACTTTCCAACCTCTCTGTGTTCCCTCTCATGACAAACCTGTCCTGCCTGTGCCAGCTGTGCCAGCTGTGCCAGCTGTGCCCCCTGCCCCGGGCTGGTGTCCTGCCCAGCGCCCGAGCCCAGCTCCTGCAGGGGAGGCTCTCCTGGAGCTGCCGTGTGCAGGGTGAGTGCATTCCTCGCTGTGAATTGCCAAAGCTCCCTGCAATTTGCTGCTCATTATTTCTGTTTCCTCCCCTAATTAATGATGGTTTGTGTTCTCTCTGCTGTTTTCGTGGCTCTCACTCTCTTTCCCCAGCTCAGCCTCTTCGCTGCTTTTCCTCTCTGATTCTGCTTCCCCCATCTCCCCCTCCCTCAGCATTATCTGTTTGCTCTCCTGGGGGGCTCCTTTCCAACTAAACGCTGCCATTTCCAGCACACCAATTTTTTTCCACATCTACATCTTTTTTCGTGGTTGTTGTTGTTGTCCTTTTGATTGCTTTCTCCCCAACTGTTTCTTAAAAACTCCTTGCATTTCTGCTTCCTGAGTGTGCAGAAATTGCCCAATCTGCTCCAATTTGCACTTGGGTTTGCATTTATAGAAATTACCCAGAGTTTTTGGGTGGTTTTATTTTTACAGAGACTTCCATTTGGTGGTGTTTCAGATCAGGGATGAGGAACCTTGGACACAGAACAAGAGAGTGTTCGGAGGGCCAAGTGTGTCATCCTTCTCCCGAGCAGGGATGTGACAGCTGAATATGGAGCCTTGGATCCAAAAAGCACATTGACCACTTGGGAAGCATCCAGGAGAGCGCCACTGGACAGATCCAAGCTGTGACACCCGTGCTGTCCAGGGGCAGTCCTGAGGTGTCACCATGGATGTCACTGTGTCACTCTGTCACTCTGCTCCTCGCTGGAGCCAGCTCCAAGCAGCTCCGGGGCAGACGAGAGGCAGGTTTGGCAAACTCGGAGGCTTTCCCAGGTCTGAAGCTCAGCAGTGCTCAGAGGAAGCTTGGTTTGGGTCAGAGCTGGCCCGGGCAGCTGAGCCCTGCAGTGCCAGGGGGGCACAGAGCCCTGGGCAGGGACTTCCACCTCCGGCCTGGTGTCCCCCCTCGGCTGTGGCTCTGCTGGGACCTGCAGCTCGCTCCCCAGCTCCTGCCATGGGGCGACAGAGATTTCTCACTCCTTCCTTCCCTTCCCTCCTCCTCCCCGGGCACTGCCCTCTGTGCCTGCCCAGGAACGTGGCAGAAGAGCTCCATCCTGCAGGGATGGGGCTGCAGGCACAGCCTGAGGCTGCTCCCAGGGGTTGCTCCAGGGAAGGCTGGGCAGGCACTGGAGCTGCCCAGGGAGGTTTGGAGTGCCATCCCTGGAGCTGCCCAGGGAGGTTTGGAGTGCCATCCCTGGAGCTGCCCAGGGAGGTTTGGAGTGCCATCCCTGGAGCTGCCCAGGGAGGTTTGGAGTGCCATCCCTGGAGGTGCCCAGGGAAGGCCTGGAGGTGGCACTCAGAGCTCTGGGCTGGGGACAAGGTGGGGACTGGGCATGGGTTGGACCTGGTGATCCTGGGGGGCTTTTCCAACCTCAGTGGTCCCAGGGTTCTGCAAACCTGCCCTTGTACCCCAGCCCCCCAGACCTGCTGGTTTGGGAAGGAGCAGAGCTGTGTTTTGGGAAGGAACACAGCCACCCAGGTTAAGGCTTTGCCTCTGGCTCCTGCCCTGCCCTGCCCTGGCTGGAGGAGCCCAGCAGGAGCCCCGTGGTGGCACCATGGACTGTGACAATCCGAGCTTTTCCCTGGGCAAATGTTTAGCATTCCCATCTGCTCCTTTAAAATAATGCAATTTAGCCTAATTTTTGGTGTCAAGGCACTTGGTTAGGGAAATTATATTCTGTCACCAAGGTGTCAGGCTTGTCTGGGGTTTAATAAAATTATGACACCCCGTGTAAGCTGGGAAATGAGCATTTCCCCGCTCCAGCCCGGCCTCGGAGCAGCGATATTTGCTGCAGACCCGGAGTAAACACTTGGTGACAGTCCTGCAGGAGCACGGCAAATTCGTTGTGACTCAGAATCCCCTGCCACATGGCTGGCGACTGCGGGATACAAATGTGTTCCGGCACTGGCAGCAGGTCCCTTTGGAACAGCTTTCTGGGAGGGAGAGCCTGGAACTCACAGGTGATTTATTGTTAACCCTTGCGAGGGAAGAGAGACAAAGTGTCTGAGCTGGGAGTGTGTTCTGAATGGCCAGGGAGGGAGGGAGGGAGGAACTGGGGACACTGAAATCCTAAAATCTTCGTTCTGTCATAAGCACAGAAAGAAATGGGGAACCTGAGGGGAGCATTTCAGTCAGAACTGCTCTTTGGGCACTAAAATTCAGGTGAAAAATAGGAAATCAGTCTCTGTCTGTTGTAAGGACATCCCAAGGCTGTGGACTTGGAGCACTTGTGCCTTTCCCCCTGGGAAGCAGAGCTCCTGCACAGCCCTGTTCGAGCTGGGGGACAGTAACACATTTTTGGGAAGAGGGAATTTGCTGCACTGCCTGTGCCAATGCGAGTCACACCTGACTCGTGTTTGGACTGGAAGCTAATCCCGGAGCTGGAGGGGCAATGAGCCCCGTGCAGAACCAGGAGCTGCCGAGCCCAGGCTGCTCCGCACGGCAGAGCCATCCCCAGCCTGCTGTTCCTGTCCATCTGCTGCTCTCCAGGGTGCTCCTGATGCAAATCCTTCCCCGCATAAAACAAACTGTGTCAAGAAGGAACATATGGTAAATAAAACCTGATTGCCCAAATGGAGATTTAATGCCGGTTTGGAGCCAGGGACAGCTCCCTGCTGGCTGCAGCTTGGCACTGTCCCGCTGGAGTTCTGCTGCTGGGAGCTCTGGAGGCACAGAGAAGGACCTGACCCTCACTGACACTTCATCCTGGAGCTGCTGGATTTTGTGTTCCAGAGGGCATGGGCTGGGTAGGACCTGACCCTCAGTCACACTTCATTCTGGGTGCTGGATTTTGTATTCCAGAGGGTATGGGCTGGGCAGGACCTGACCCTCACTGACACTTCATCCTGGAGCTGCTGGATTTTGTATTCCAGAGGGTATGGGCTGGGTAGGACCTGACCCTCAGTCACACTTCATCCTGGGTGCTGGATTTTCTGTTCCAGAGGGTATGGGAGCTGCAGGATTTTCTGTTCCCGAGGGTGGGTTTTCTGTTCCGGGCTGGGTTTGGGCTGGCAAACATCCACCAGTGCTGAAGGCTCCTTGGGATGGGGCTGGCTCCACGGAAAGGTGGCCAAACAGGTTGGTTTTTGGAGAGGGTTTTCCTGGGCTCAGGTCTGTGCCCCAGGTTTGCTAGGGCCTCTCCTAAATCCAGGATTTCCAGCACTGCTCCTGAGCTCCAAAACCCGACCCAGGACTCCCAGTTTCGTGGGAAAGGCTGAAATTTCCATCCCTGAGTGGCCATTTCCTGGTGTTTGCTGCTTAACAAGCGTCCCATTTCCAACTAACCATTCTCCTCCCAGTTCTGTTTGAACCCTTTTTCCTTCAAACCTATTTCCTTCAAACCTGACAGGTTCGAAGTGATAGGGATATCACTGCATAGGGAGAGCCTGGGTAAATCCCAGGATGCAAAGGAAAATAATCTGGAGAGTATTGCAGAGTCCCCTAAGGAGTGACTCTGTAATTTGCAGTGTCTTCCATTCCTTTTGTCTTTTTCTTGTGTCTATTCTAATCCAGATCCCTTGAGGAAAAATGGAATAAAACACACACACGTTACAGGGTCTGTTGCATCACCAGTGCTTAGCTTGCTCAATTGACTGGAAAATTCAAAATTCACATCCAATTTCACCACTGAAGGGGAAAAACCCATCCCTGTCAAGAGCCTAATGCTGCTTAATATTATTTTTAAAATTAGGTTGGTAAACAAACCAACGGTGGATCCGCAAGGGGCAGGGGGCACTTCCCAGAGAGGGAACCCCAGGATTCATGTCGCTGGCCAAGTCCTGGGGTGGCTTTTATCCTGTCCCAGCTGTTATCCCAACCCAGCTTTTATCCTGTCCCAGCTTTTATCCTGTCCCAGCTTATATCCTGTCCCAGCTCTTATCCCATCCCCAGCTCCAGGAGTGGATCCCCATGCCTGTGGTCACTGAGCTCCCCAAGCCTCTGGGATTCAGCAGAAAAACCTCTCAGCTGCAGAGGACTGGCCTTTTTTGGGTGAGGACAGTGACCCTGGAGTGGCGTGGAGTCCCAGGGCTCGCTGGAAACCTCTGGACACGGCAGTGGATAAATGGGACATCACAGCCACTGACATCAAGGGAGGGATGTGCTGACTGGGGTCTGATCTGCCCTTCCTGGGGCTGTCTCTGTGCACAGTGTCACAGTGCCACAGTGTCACAGTGTCACCAGTGTCACCAGTGTCACCAGTGTCACCCCAGGGCGCTGCACCAAAGGCTGCTGGTGCTGCTGTGTCCTGGCAGTGAATGGTAGGACTCAATCTTCGAGGTCTTTTCCAACCTAAACCATTCCATGAGCACACAAAATGTTTTAAAGCTGATAATTTTATTTTCTTTCGTGTGAAAAGCACTCCAGGATGGATTCAGCTGCAGATTCGCACCCTGGCATCTCTGTCCTTGCAGGCATCTCCTCGGAGCAAGGCACAGGAGCGCACGGTGCAGTTTGGTGTAGCCCAAGGAATCCGGGGAGTTCTGCTGCCCTGGGAGCAGCGCAGGCTCAGCTGGACTCCTCCCAAAGCTCCAGGGTGCATCTATGAAGGGCTCGACACGTTTCCTTGAGGGCAGAGGAGTGGTGGCATTTGGGATGTCCAGGGGTGCCCGAGGTGAAGGGTCTCTGCACGGAGTGGGGCCAGGGGGTTTAACCAGGATTGGCACAAGAAATCTGCAGAGGGACTTTGGCCAGGGGCCTGGAGAGAAGGACCCAGGGAATGGCTTCCACTGCCAGGACAGATGAGATGTTGGGAATGAGGAATTGCTGTGTGGGAGGGTGGGGAGGGGCTGGGCTGGAATTGCCAGAGCAGCTGTGGCTGCCCCTGGATCCCTGCAGTGTCCAAGGCCAGGCTGGACATTGGGGCTTGGATCACCTGGGACAGTGGAGGTGTCCCTGCCATGGCTGGGGTGGCATTAAATTGTCTTTAGGGTTCCAAACCATTCTGTGCCTGTGGAGCAGGGCAGATGTGTCCCTCTGTAGCCTCTGTGGTGATGTCCAGCGCCTTCCCTGCCCTGTGCCTCAGCCAGCCCTGCCTGGAGCACCCACACAGAAATGCTCCTGCTCAGGCTCTGGGGCTGGGGGCAGTGTCCCCCTCCTGCCCATCTGTTCGAGCTGAGACCAGAAAGGGGAAAGGGCAATTCCACAGGGGAATTTTGTGCTGTCTGGCACCTCCAGCCCATGCTTTTATTTGGATGAAGGGGGAAGACACCCAAGGATGGCAGGGCCCCGGAGTGTGACCACCATAAGAGACCTTTTTCCATCAAGGAGCAGCTGTGAGCAGCAGCTGTGGTGACAAAAGGCTCTCTGAGTTCATAACTGTTCCCATCTAAATGCAAATGCTGCCACAGCCATGGGCTAGCAGGGAGTGCTGCATCCCCTGGCTCCGTGCTGGGACACCCTGGATCGCTGCTCCTTCCACGCAGCCAGCCCAGGGAGATCCAGAACGGGAAATGGAGCACGGAGCATTCCCACAGCTGCTCCACGGCTCTTCCCCACACCGTGTGAGCCGTCATTTGTCTTCTCATTTGACCTCCTGTTTTAGGGAGCCTTCTCTGACTCCAGGACAGCAAAACGGGGCTGGGGAAATGCCAGGGGGGAATTTGGCCCTCAGACACTGATCTGAGCCACTGAACTGGGTCCCATCTCCAGCCCATGGAGTCCTTGGCTGAGGACAGGTCCAGGTGCTCGCACCTGGCACAGCCCCCAAGCATTGCAGTTCCAGGGACAGCACTGAGATTTAGGAGGATGCAGCCTGGAAAGCTCTGAACATCCTTTGGACAGACAAGAAGAGTCTGCATGGACTCAGCATTGATTTAGGACCATACAAGGCAGAGAATTTGTTAAGTGGGAAAAAATCCTGTCTGTGCAATATCATTTGAGTAACTCGTTCACAACATCCACGGAACAGCCCGGTGTGGTGAGCTCAGAGCCAGACACAGCTCAGGGAAGGGCTTTCCGAGGGGAAGTGCTTGAATTTCCCGTGCCTTGCTCATCCCGGGAGCTGCAGTGGGCAGTGTTCAGTCCTGGGGCAGAAAACTCATTTCCAGTCAGTGTGGGAGCAGAAAATTCATTTCCAGGGTTCCAGACCTGGGCAGCCACGGGCTTTGCCTGCTGTGTTTCACGGCTTTGCCAGGATGTGGTGCACTGCCAAATTAAGCTGCAGCTCCTTCCCTGCCCAGCCTGGCCCTCCTGATCCTGCTGATCCTGATCCTGCTGATCCTGATCCTGCTGATCCTGTCCCTGCCTGTCCTGTCCCGGCTGGCCCTGTCCCTGCTGATCCTGTCCCTGCCTGTCCAGTCCCTGCTGATCCTGTCTCTGCTGTTCCTCCTGTCCCTGCTGGTCCTGATGCTGCTGGTCCTGTCCCTGCTGGTCCTATCCTTTGCTGGCTCTGTCCCTGCCGGTCCTGATCCAGCTGATACTGATCCTGATGGTCCTCCTGTCCCTGCTGGTCCTGATGCTGCTGGTCCTGTCCCTGCTGGTCCTGTCCCTGCTGGTCCTATCCTTTGCTGGCTCTGTCCCTGCCGGTCCTGTCCCTGCTGATCCTGACCCTGCCGGTCCTGATCCAGCTGATACTGATCCTGATGGTCCTCCTGTCCCTGCTGGTCCTGATCCTGCTGGTCCTGATCCTGCTGGTCTTATCCTTTGCGGGTCCTGTCCCTGCCAGTCCTGTCCATGCCAGTCCTGTCCCTGCTGTCCTGGCCCTGTCCCCTCGGGCTGGCTGTGTGTGCTCCCCCAGTCCCACTGGCCTTGAACAATCAGAGCAATGCTCTCAGCCCTTTGCTCTCAGAAGGAAATGGTTCTTGCTCTGGTCCCAAAAGTGAATCCCACTCTGTGGCTCCCTTGTCTGTCTGTGGGGCTGCCAACAGCCCTGGCTGTTGTTATTTCAGAGCATCCAAAGCTCAGGTGACACCTGTGACCTGCAGGTCCAAGGTGTCCTTGGGCAAGAGAAGGGACAGGGATGGCCCCAAGCCGTGCAGGATCTGCTCTGTCCATCACTGTTGGGGGTTTATTTAACTCGTGTCTTGTGTTTGAGCTGAGATGTTTGAGCAAATCTTTACCCAAGCTCTTTTTCCAGTCTCTCAAGCCAGCTCAGCCTTTCAGCATTCCCTATCCATGGCCAGGGTTTGGGGAGGGAGCTGGGAATTGTTTTCTTGCAAACAAAGAGACAAAGATAAGACTGTTGGATATTTTGCTTGGCAAACACTCGTTACCTCAGCAGGAGAATTACCCCGCAGACAGGACCCAGGACTACCCTAACAATCCATTGCTAATTCATCAGCATGGATTCACCTCCGCAGGGATAATCAGCAGACTGCAGAAAGGAGTTCATTAGACACTCAGTCCTAGTGATTGTATTTATCTGCTGAGCACATGCACACGCAGGCACAAAGTTGGTTTTTAATAGAACTCTTTCAGGCTTGCAGATCCTGGATAAAAAAGGGAAAAGATTCTGCTGGCACCGAGATGTGACTCGGCTCGGTGGGATGGGGTCAGGTGTTTCCCACAGGGTGATGTTTGGCCCTGGAGTCTGGGGGTGTGAAAGAGAGGGACCCTTGGGCAGTTGTCCCTTCACTCTCCTGATAACCTTCCCTTCTTGATGCTCACCAGCCCCTGAGCTGCCCTGTCACTGTCCCAGGACGGAGAATGGATGTCACCCAGAGTCCTCCCCTGGTGAGCTCCTGCAGCTGAGCTCCTCTCTGCAGGAATGTGGAGCTCAGCAGCAATCCCAGAGCCCACATGGAATCCCAGAGTGGTTTGGGTTGGAAAAGACCCCAAAGATCATCCACTTCCACCCCTTGCCTTTGGCAGGGACAAAATCCTCCTTGGCCATTTGTGGGCCAAGTTTAATTCAGCCGAACCATTTAATGGGACTGGAAGGCTCTCCCCAGCCGCTTCCCACAGGGGTTCAGCCATCAAACCCCAGCGGTTCTGGTCAGTTGGGCAGTGGCCAGCGCTGGCCTTGCAGGGTGGGCTGGTGTGAGGCCACAAAACATGGGCAGGGGGAGAGAAACCTGAAAGAAATGAGAAATAAAAACTGCAGATGAGGAGAATCTCAGAGGAACAAAGTAAGTTGTAAATCTCAGCTGATGGAATGAGTGTAACTCATATTCCAAGAGCATCCTCCATGGGCAGAGCTGGCCCAGGATCTCCACTCGCCAGGAGCTGTGCCATTAGTGTCTGACTGAATTGCCTCTGACATTCCAGGTGGGGACCTGGAGAGCAGCAGGAGGTGATGCCTGTGCTGGTGGGAAATGTCCGTGTAAAATTACTGTGTGAAACCACGGACTGTCCTGGAGATCCTGCAGCCTGGAACTGGTGAGTCTTGGAGGTGCCACAGCTTGGGAAACATCAGCCCTGGAGGTACCACAGCTTGGAAAGCAGCAGCCCCTGGGCTCTATTTTTGTCACTATTCCCAGCAATTTTGTTTTACAAGTCACGATAGAGCCCAGGGACTTTGCGGCAAAGTCAGGTGTGGATAATGCTCATTTTGGGTGAGAGTTTTGCCTCCCCTCAATGTTTTTGACTTGAAAGCCCCTGGCACAGGTGCCCAGAGCAGCTGTGCTGTCCCTGGATCCCTGGCAGTGTCCCAGGCCAGGCTGGACACTCGCTCTAGTGGAGGTGTCCCTGCCCATGGTGATCTTCGAGGTGCCTTCCAACCCAAACCATTCCAAGGTTCTGTGGATTTGCTGTGCCCTGACTCCAGGCCAAGAGAAGGGAGACACAGTTCTTGGAGCAGCAAAGTCCTCGTCTGTCCTTGCCCAAGTATGAACTTGGTAGCTTTGCTCTAAGTTTAACTCATTGATAATTTTTAATGCAAAAAACCTCATGGATCCTCTTTACAAGCAGCATCAGCAAACAAGAAATATAATAAAAAGCAACATTAAAAATAAGCAACAAAACAAAGCAAAACATAACTGTGCAAATAAATACCCTTTGCAATTTGGATGTTTTATGGTGAGGGAAACACTCTGAATATCTAATCCAAGCAGTTCTATTGCCAAGGAAATGTCACATAAAAACAGAAGAATCATAGCATAGATCAGGGAGATAAAAAAGGACAACACAATCTAATCAGATGTGACAGATGCAGCCCAATTCCACATAACAACCAGAGCCAGAGGGGATTTGCTCAGGATGTGCCCCTTGCTCCTTCCCAACCTTCTCCTCTCCTTCCAATATTCAATCCTGGGTTCATCTGAAGGGAAAATAAATTGCATTTAAAAGCTCTCTGGAGGTGTCCAAACTGTTCATGGGAAGAGCACTGAGAGCTGGGGGAGCTGGGAATGGTGTTCTGGAAATCAGGGAATCCCAGAATGGTTTGGGTTGGAAGAGACCTTGAAGATCACCTCATTCCACCCCTGCCATGGGCAGGGACCCCTGGATTTTGTATTTTCTTGGCCTAAAAGCCAAGAAGGATTGGAGGGGTCTCCTTGGGGTTGCTCTGGGGTCATGGCAAGGAGCAGGACGTGACCAATCCCAGCTCTGCCAAAATTCCCTGTGCCCTCAGTGGTGGCAGTCAGAGTCCCCAGCCCCTGGCAGGTGCCTGGGGACAGGCTGGAGTCGAGCGTGGCTCTCACCACTGCGGGAGGGCAGAAGCATTCCCAGGCCTTGGGGTTCCATTGGTTTGCCTCATCCCTGCCATCTCCACTGGGAATGAGGTGGGATGGCTGTGAGGTGCCAGGGCTGGGCACTGCAGTGACTGTCACCTGTGGCAGGTGATTCCTGTGGCCTTGGACAGTCCATCACTGCCGCTGGGAACTGATCCACTGTGACCTGCCCTTCCCAGAAAAGCGCAGCTGGGTGTAATTTCTGGTTTGATTTCTGTCCTGCTCCAACCTCTGCCCTCAGGATCTCGCTCTCTGTCTGACACTGACAAGTGCTGCCACATTTCTGTGCTTAATGAGGGCTCTCACTGTGTGCTCCAGCCACCCCCGGCCTTCCTCTTCCACAAAGCCCAGCCTGAGCTCCCAGGCCCTCTCAGCTCATTCCGACTTCCCAATTGTTCACTCTCTGCTCTTGCTCTCAGGGACATCCCCAGCACAGGAGGCCCAGGCACTGCAGTGCTGCTGCAGCACTGCCTTGGGCCCCTCCTTGCAAAACCCCTGCCTTTTGCACCCAAACCTCACACCATCATCATCATCATCTTCACACCATCATCACTTCATCACCATCACATCATCACCATCACATCATCACCATCACATCATCACCATCACATCATCATCATCATCATCCTCATCATCACCGTCACCATCACCATCACTATCATCATCATCATCATCACACCATCATCACTTCATCACCATCACCATCATCATCACCATCACATCACCATCATCATCATCACATCATCATCACATCACCATCACCATCACCATCACTATCATCATCATCCTCCTCCTCATCATCCTCACATCACCATCATCATCATCATCACATCCTCATCGTCGCCCACTGTGACCCTCAGTGCTGGTGATGCTCTGGGCAATGTTACAGACTCATGGAATGGTTCGGATTGGAAAGGACCATAAAACTCATCCCATTCCACCCCAGCCAAGGCAGGGACACCTCCCACTGTCCCAGGCTGCTCCAACCCCAATGTCCAGCCTGGCCTGGGACACTGCCAGGGATCCAGGGGCAGCCACAGCTGCTCTGGGCACCTGTGCCAGGGCCTGCCCACCCTCTGGACAAGGAATTTAATCCTCACATCTCATTTAAATATCTCTGCCCATCTAAATTATCCAGCCCAGGGATTGTTCCTTCCTTCTCCACATATCCCCTAGGCTGCCCTGTGTCTGCAGGATGTTCTCACAGGGTCTGGTTCTGCTGTGACCTTCACCAGTGAGGCCTTGGTGCTTCCTTGGGGTCACTGACTGTCACCGTGAGAGCTCGTGGATCCCTTGGGCACCAGCCCTTCCTTGGGGACGTTTCCCACCTGTTGGCACAAGCTGAGGTCAGCCAAGGGCTTTGAATGCCTTAACGTGGGCCACGTTCATTCAGATCATCGCAGCTGTCCATCAGAGGGCTGGGGATGGAAAATGTGCTGGGTTAGAAAAGCAGCTCTGCTGTGAATGACTCCAGTGCTGGTCGGGTCTGCTCCAGGGCTCTCACACAGAGACTCTCCAGAAAAAGATGCCACTCCATCCTTTCCGTTTAATTGGGTGGCTGAATGCCTTAAACCCAGATTTTTGCATGCAATTACCCAAACAGAACACGACCTGGAGCAGAGCATTTCCCAGGAGCAGGGGTGACTCCAATCCACCTCCATCCTTCTCCTCCTCCCTGGGTGTGAGCCCTGTGTGTTCCTCCAGCTCTCCATGAAGTGTTTGATCTGCAATCCCTGAGCGAGCACAGCCTTCCCTGCCCTGGGCTCTTCCCTGCAGCCCTCCAAGGCTTGGCAAACATCTTCAGTAAGAGACAGAGAGACCTGAGGGGCTGGAGGTGTCCAGGGCAGGGAACGGAGCTGGGAAGGGCTGAGCCCCAGGAGCGGCTGAGGGAGCTGGGAAAGGGCTCAGCCTGGAGAAAAGGAGGCTCAGGGGAACCTTGTGGCTCTGCACAGCTCCTGCCAGGAGGGGACAGCCGGGGGGGTCGGGCTGTGCTCCAGGGAACAGGGACAGGAGGAGAGGGAACGGCCTCAGGCTGGGCCAGGGGAGGCTCAGGGTGGCCCTTGGGGACATTCCTTCCTGGGAAGGCTGAACAGCCCTGGTGGAGTGCCCATCCCTGAGGGATCTCAGAGCCCTGTGGATGTGGCACTTGGGGCCGTGGGGCAGTGGTGGCCTGGGCAGTGCTGGGGATGGTTGGATTGGGTATTCTCAGAGGGCTTTTTCCACCACAAGGTTCTGTGATTCCATGATCTGCAGCACCCAGCGCTCCCTGCAGCACAGCAGCTCATGTGTGTGTCCATGTGTGTGTGTCTCTGTGTGTGTGTGTGTGTCCGTGTGTCCATGTGTGTGTCTGTGTGTCTGTGTGTGTCTGTGTGTCCGTGTGCTCCCGGGCGCAGATGGGATGACAATTTGTGTCACTCTCCCTCCCCTGAGCGATGGCTGAGCTGTCCCCTGGCCATGCCGCGCTGCCTCTCTGGTGTTTTCGGAGGGTCCGGGTCAGCTCCCCAGCCCCGTGCAGCTCGGAGCGCCAAAGCAGTGCCAGGGCCTCCTGCTCCTCTGCAGCCTCAGGCCATCCCCAGCACTCTCCGTTCAACTGGGAATTACCATTAAACATGATACAAAACTACAAATCGGTGAGTAAAATGTGATCTCTGCCCTGAGCATGTGTCCCACCAGGCCAGGCACCAACCAAAGGGCAGGGACAGATCCCCAGGAACAGGAAAAGGGGGAAAGCACCAGGACAGGAACAATTTTCCAAATTCAAGGGCTGGTGTGACACCTCTTTGCATGTGGTCATGAGACAGAGATCACCTGTAGACAAAGGGTGATCCAAAAGTTGTGTTTGACACAATTTTATGCTTGGACATAAATTCCTTATGTCCAAACTCTAAGAGGAGCCCTCAGCTGGCAGCACAGTTTATCAGGAATATTTCAGCAGTGGATGCACCCAGCACTTACATGATTATGCTATTTTTTTTTTCCTTCTTGGTAATTAATTTGTAAAAACTCTTGTAATTATGCAGGAAAGCCGAAAAGTGAGGCCTCAAGCAAATTAAATATGAGCAGACTGATGAGCAACGCACATTCTGGGTCTTTGTAAAAGGACTTTAACCCGAAGCTGATGATTTGGGAGAGGATGGGGGATCTCACTTGTGTTTCTGCTATTGCTGGTGGCACAGGATCTGCTTGGGCCTTTTTAGTGAAAAGACCTTTTCAGGACTCAATGCACCCCTGTTTTACTTCTTAAATATCAATTTAGAGACAAGGGAGCTGAAGCAGCATCACATCTCGTCTGTGCCGTTTGAGGAGGACACGTGACAGTAACTTGCTCCTGCAATTAGAACAACACCTTAATGACAGCAGAAAGGGAGCTCGGGGCAGAGGCAGCAGCAGCTGCCACCAAACCCTGGTGAGCAGTGACCCCCGTCCTGCACAGCATCCCTGCAGGGATTTCAGGGGCAACTCAGGGAAAATCCAAATTTAACCTGGAGAAGTTTCCTGACCCCTCAGTGACGCAAACCCAGAGGCTGCCCCTCGTTACCAGGGCTGGGCAGTGAGCACTGAGCTTTGCAGTGCCCTTCGCTCAGCCCACTGTGCCTCCCACAGAGCCCTTGGGAGCACAGCGAGGAAAGAATTCAGGCCTTTATGTGAGACCAGCCCACCAGCACAATTAAACCTGCGCCGGTCACCTCGCGGTTTCCGTCGGCAGGAAAATGCCTGGAAATGTCAGAGCAAAAAGCAGCCACGGGTGGTGCTTGTGGCCTGAGAGCAGAGGGTGGGAGAGCTGCAGCAGGGAGCTGGGGATGTGGCAGCAGAGCACAAAGCCAGGTGCAGATATTCCCACCGCGGTGTTCTGGAGAGTGAGGGGAGCAGTGCTGCTCCTCCGGCTGCTCCTGCCGGGGGGAGCGGCCCCGGAGTGAGGGGAGCTTGGCCATGTGCCCCTGTCACCCTGGGGAGCTGTGCCACACCGACCAGCACCTGCCGGGGCGGGATGGGGAAATCCCTGTCCCTGCCGTGTGTGCTGCCCCAGACCAGCCGTGGGTGGCCCTGGTGCCTCTCCTGCCCCTTCCCCACGGGAGGGGATGGACCCCATGCCCTGGGCTGGGACCCCATGCCCTGGGACACCTCTGGCAAGGTTGCTTTGCACCCCAGGGCTTCCCCCAGGCCCTGCAGGGACATCAGGGTGGCCCCTGTCACCTCCCCTGGGGCAGGGGCAGGGGGCACAGGCTCCCCATGGGTCTGGTTCAGCCTCCCCAGTTCCTGCCCTCCCCTGCCGATGTGATGCTGACCTTCAGAGGTCACAGAGCCATAAAACCCCGGACTGGTGTGGGTCAGAAGGGACCAGGCTGCCCTTCCAGCCCAAACTGCTCTGCGTTTATAATTCTCAGCTGCCCCTGGGCTCTTCCCAGCCAGGAGGGAATAGGTGAAGCCATGTGGAGCAGTGACCTCATGGACTGAGTGGACCTTCAGAGAGCCACCCTCAGGCCTTTCACCCAGCTGTCATTTGGGCTGAAAATCCTGCAGAACCGGGAGGCTTTTGGGACTCAACTGCTGTGGCCCGTGGATATCAGACAGGGTGCTTTTGTGGTGCAGCTGCCTGTCTGTAACATCTCCAGTGACAGCCAGAAAAAAGCAAATAAAAATTAAGCAATTCCTACAGAATCCCAGTATCTGCAGGCTGCACACATTCTCTGTTGGAGGCAAAGAGGGGAGAAGGGTGAATTGCACACGACAGAAGTTGTCACTTAGAGCAGGATTCATTTGTCCTCACTTAGATTAATCTGACCCACTTTGAGCTGTCTACCTGCAAAGGGATGGATGGCAGCTGAGAGGGAGCGCAGCCAAAGGGACGGGGGAGCTGTAAATACCTGCAGTTATCAGCGCTGGGAGCCAGGGGTGGGAGGAGAGCACAAACAGAGCCATGTTTCACATCGCAGGAGCCTGCAGAGGTTCCCTGGCAGAGCAGGAGCCATCCTGGATCCCTGTGCTCCCTTTTTGTCCCCGTGGCCCCATGGCTGCACATCCACCTGGCTTCCTCTCAGGCTGTCCACAGAATCACAGCAAGGTTTGGCTTGGAAAGGACCCTAAAGACAATTTAATTCCACCCCCGGCCAGGCGCAGGGACACCTCCCACTGTCCCAGGCTGCTCCAAGCCCCAATGTCCAGCCTGGCCTGGGACACTGCAGGGATCCAGGGGCAGCCACAGCTGCTCTGAGCACCTGTGCCAGGGCCTGCCCACCCTCCCAGCCAGGAATTCCTTCCCAATATCCAGTTCTCCTGCCAGGCACTGGGAAAGCAAGACTGGGGAAGCAGAGTTTCTGTGTTTTGCACAAGCTTCCAACCATAACATCCCTGCAGGAGCTGCAGCTCAGTCCTTTGAGCAGGGCTGGGGCTGCGGCTCAGAGCTGCTAACTCGGGATGACACCAATTGTCAGCTCCGATCAGGATTAGGATAAAGGCTTTATCAGGCAAATTGGTGCTGTTGTCGCTGCCCTAATGTTATTTTAAGTGACTCCTTCTCCATTACAGGCAGATCTGTGAAGGACGAGGGCTCCTGGTCCAGAGTGGAACTGCTGAGCTTCCGACTCTGTCTGCTCACAAAAATCCTCCTCTCACCAAGAGAGCTCCCCTCTGCAGGAATCCTGTCCTGCTTCTCCACGGTCCCATGGTTATCCCATCTCCTTTGTGGGAGCAGCGCTTCCCACGGAGCTGCCCTGGGCCATCTCTGTGCTGGGGCTGGGTGGCTGTGGCTCCGGGGAGCTCACCCTGGGCTCTGCTGAGAACCTGGCCCCTGCTCAGGACGAACAGCTGCTCTGGGCCTGGGAGGGTCCTGGGGCTCGGAAAGGCTTGGGAGGGTCAGCATGGAGTGGAACATCCTCGAAGGCAGTCCCAGGCTCCAGCAGCCTGCAGTTCAAAGCAGGGGAAGCCCAGGCTGCTGAGGGAAGCAGAATGGGCAGCGCTGGCTGGAGATGGCTCCGGCTTTTCCTCCTTTCCTTGCCGGGTTTCTCCCTGCAGCTCATCCCAAGCAGGGCAGAGGGGCTGGCAGGGCTGGGATGTTTCTGATATCCTTCCCCAGGGCAGGGCTGACCCACAGCAATCAACAGGGCTCTCTCAGCAGCTCAGGTAACCCTGAGAGCCCTCAGGAGCAGCTGGCTCACACCCTGGAGTTCATCCCAGAGGAATGCCAGCTCCAAGGTGGGCATCTCTGAGGAGAGACAGCGGTGACAAGCTCCTCTTGGGAGGCTGGAAGCACAAGGGACTCAGAATTTGGAACTTGTGCCAGCAGGGACACACGTCTGATAGCCTGTGGATTCTTCTGGACCAAACATCTCCTGATTCTGGGCATTCCCAGCTGGAAATCCATCTCCTGATTCTGGGCATTCCCAGCTGGAAATCCATCTCCTGATTCTGGGCATTCCTAGCTGGAAATCCATCTCCTGCATCCCAGGCATCTCTTTCCTCACTCCCTGGTGCAGCAGGGTCACGGTGCCTTGTCCCACCTCCCCCCCAGCTGCTCCAGAGGCAGCATGGATTAGCTGGCAGGCCCTGGGCCATGTCCTGCTGTCCTTCCCTGGGAGCTTTCCAGTGCTGGGTGAGGCAGGGAGGGAATCACTCCTGGTGAGGCAGCGCTGGGCACTTCATTCCAGACCCACCTGGATGTCGCTGCTGAAGCCTCGGTGTGCTGAAGATGGGAAGGGCAGCTGGATTGCTTCTGACAGGAGCAGTTTTTCCTCTCTGTTTCCATTACAAATACCCTCTTCCTTGGCATTCGGCCATCAGGGAGAGTTATTCTGGCTCTCAGCCTCAGCGTGGGAGGTGCTGAGTGTTGGGCTGCCCGTGGTAGGGAGAGCTGAGCTGCCGAGTAATACAGAGCTGGAAATGCTCATGCAGATGGATTAGAGGCTGTTTCCATTAAAATCCTGCCTGCCTTTCCACTTTGCAGCATAAATAATGGTGGTGTGAGTGTCAGGATGCTGAAGGCTTAGGAGAAATATTCACTAGGCTTTGGCAAAACTCTTATCCCTGTTTAACAGGGCAGGCAGCTGCTCTGATGTGCAGAACTGGAAGCTGAATCCCAGAATCCCAGAATGGTTTGGGTTGGGAAGGACCTTAAATCCCATCCAGTGCCACCCCTGCCATGGCAGGGACACCTCCCACTGTCCCAGGCTGCTCCAAGCCCCAATGTCCAGCCTGGCCTGGGACACTGCAGGGATCCAGGGGCAGCCACAGCTGCTCTGGTACAGAGCAGTGAAACGCTGCAGGAACTTGGCTGAGTCAAAAGGCAGGGAGTGAGGTCAGAAAAGCAGCAGCAGCTCTGAGATGCACACTCTGGGATGCAGAGAGCCTGGAAGACCCCAAAGCAGGCTGGGTTTGGGAGCAGGGAGGGCAGACCCCCTCAGAACAGCGCTGTGAGTGTGACACAGGGACAGGGCAGTGGCTCTGGGAGAGCCCCTGGCTCCCTGCACCGCTGGCAGGGCTTTGGGCAGGGCAGGGACAGCCACAGCCTGCTCTGCTCAGCTCCTAATGCTCCTCCCAAATGCCCCAAAGCCCATCCCGGGCTGCTGCCCCACGCGTGGCCAGCCCTGGATCCCCAGTTCCTGCTGAGAGAAGCTGAAGCCATTTTAGACTTGCCAAAGCCCAGTCCTAGGGTTTGGAGCGAATGCTGAACACCTTCGGGGCCAGGAGAGGAGCGGTGCTGCCCCAGGAGGGTCACAAACACCACAGCACTCCTGCTTTGCCTCCCACGGGTGGCCCAGGTGAAACAGGACCTGCCACAAGCTCCAGGGGAAGCAGTCCAGGCTGGGAAAGCACAGATCTGGGGAAGGCAGGCTGGGCACTCTGCGCCTCTCGCTGCATGCTCTGCAAGCTCCGGCTCTGATCCCACACTGCTCTCCCTTTCGCTCCTGTTGCAGAGCACCAGAGAGAGAATTTCCAGAACAAAAGCCTCGCCACAAATCGATGGATCCAGGCAAAGCAGGAGATGTTCCTTAGCTTTGCTCTGGAAACAGCCCGACAGTTTCTGTGGATGAGGTCAATCCGAGGTAAAGCATCCTGCGCAGAAATTTTTGGATTATCTGATTTCGGCTTTGCAGAGTGATAAGTTCTGCAGATAAGCTCTTGTAGTGGGCAGTGTTGGGAGGTCTGAACTACAGGTACTTGTACCTGCTCTGGGTGTAAAATCCATGCTCACACAGCACGGATCAACTCCTTGGGCTTCTCAGTAATTCTTAAAAAAATTATTAAAGCGTTTTTTCACTTGTGAAATCACAGATCTCTGAAACAGGATGGGTTTTAGTCACTCTTCCACGCTTCCATCAACCCCGAGCTCAGCTGAGGAGGCGAGGCAAGGCAATTTTTGCTCTGTGACACAAGTCCTTTCCCCTTGGCATCCCCTCAGTGGGAGGAGCAGTGCTGGCACGCTGTGGGATGAGCTCCTGGGTCCCAAGAGCTCTTGGTCGTGCCCTGGAGGTGACTTGACCGTGTCAGGGCCACAGCAAGAGGACAAAGTCTCCCTGTGCAGTCCCAGCACAGCAAAGCTCCCTGAGCTGCTGTCAGCAGCCCAAAGGCACAGGGAGTGAAGGGCACAGGGAATGCTCCTCGGGAAGAGCTGCTCTGGGGCTGTTAAACCCACGGACACTCTGCTGGGAAAGCACACAGGCTGGGTGCTGGGATTGTGCTCAGGAGAGGCTTTGGTGCTGCCAAGTTCTCCCAGAACCTAAAGAAAAATGCTGGGGGGAATATTCCTTTCAATATTTCCTGCTCAGAGCAAAATCCTTTCGCCATCGCTCCAAGGATTGTAACAGAGAAGTGGAAAATCACTCCATCTGTCCAGCCAAACCTCTTATCTGCCTTTCCTTCCTCCGCTGACAAGGATTGCAGGGGATATTTGTGAATCTGGCCTCAAAACACCTCGGTGATCTGAGGCTGCTTTCTCCTTTTGGATGAAGGGAGAGAAGCCCTGGGGTGAGGAAGGGCTGGATCTCAACCAGCCCCTTTGAAGGTCTGTCTCTTCATGTCTCAGCAGGACTTGCCAGATGCCTCGTGGTCAGGAACAAATCTGGCTCATTTTTTTGGTGTTTCTAACAGGAACTGAGCTCTTTGAAATCTCTGGCCTGATAAAACTTGTTAAAAAATCACATGGGCAGCCTGAGACAGAGCCATGTTTTTTAACTCTCCCAAATCCAGTGAGTGAGGAGAGGAAAAATCTCTCCTTGGGAAGATTTGCCTGAGTCCTCACCAGCCACAGGCAGGGAAATGGGTCCTGTCTGAGCAGGGCCTTGGGAAGCGGAACATGGCAAAGGTTCCATCTGTTCTTGAGCCCACTTCGTACCCCCAGCAGGTGAGGAACGTTCCGTGGAACCATGGAATGGGTTGGGCTGGAAGGGACGTTAAAGACCATCCATCCCCACCTCCCTGCCACGGGCAGGGACACTCCCACCTGGAAAAGATTAAAGCAGCCAGGCTGAATGATCCTGGTCTGAGCTCATCTCTCCAGCCTTGCCCATTCTCCTGAAGGTGCTGATGTCCCTTCAGTGACTGGAGAGGACTTTGCAGTAGTTTGAAGTGTATTCCTGAGTTTCAGGTGCCCAAATCTGATCTGCCAGCCCTCACTTCAGAGCAGATTTTCCTTTAAATCTTGGAGCTTCTTGATGTCAAGAAGGAAACAAGAGCAGCAGTGTTTTAGGTGGTAAAAAGATGGATTCTGGTCATTGTGTTCTGCTGGAGTGCCATGGATTCTGCACTGAGAAATAAAGAACATTTCCCAGCCTTGGCAGTGTCCAAGGCCAGGCTGGACAGGGCTTGGAGCAGCCTGGGACAGTGGGAGGTGTCCCTGTCATGGCTGGGGTGGCACTGGGTGGCTTTAAGGTCCCTCCAACCCAAACCATTCTGGGATTCCATGATTCCGTGAAGGATCACTGCCTGGAAGCCTGGGAATGTCCCTGTGTGTGACTGTGTCAAACACAGGCTGGGAGCTCCTTTCCCTCTCATTCTCTGAACCGTTCCCTGTGCCCAGATTCCCGTTCAGCTGGACTGTCCAACAGGGGATACTTCTGCATGGCAAATTCCTCGCTCTCCATCCACGGAGAGACTCTGACCCACATTCCTCTGCAGACAGGAAGGTGCCAAATGTGTGCCAAGGACTGAGAGCACACGAGCCCTTAGGAAAGCGAGGGCTTTGGCAGTGCTGCAGGAGAGGGGCTCATCTGGCGTGTGACAGCTCGATGGCAGCGCTGTCACCCGCTGCCTGAGCCAGGCTTGGCAGGGAAAGGTGCTGCTGCAGGAGCTCTGAGTCCCCGAAGGCTGTGCCAGGGTGCGCTGACAGGGACAAGGGTCAGACGGGGAGAAGATCCTGTGCAGCCACTCCAGCTCCTGGGAAAGAGGAAATTCAGGAAAGGAGGAGCTCAGCCGAGGCTGCTCTGCACCTGACTCTTATACGGAGTTTTATGAGGAGATGTGTCTATGGGACCTTGTGTGGATGAGTGGAGAGGTCTGCACAGCACCAGGAGCTGCTTTGGGTCTGTGGGACTCACTGATGGCTAATGCGCACGGAAGAGTAAAATCCGAATGTGGGAATCCGTGCAGAGGCACTTACACATCTTAAAATATTTCTGGGTGTGGAGAGACAGTTAAATGGCTCAACAGATGGACAACCATGGGATCATGTAAAGGTTTGGGTTGGAAGGGACCTTAAAGCCACCCAGTGCCACCCCATCCATGGCGGGGACACCTCCCACTGTCCCAGGCTGCCCCAAGCCCCAATGTCCAGCCTGGCCTTGGCCACTGCAGGGATCCAGGGGCAGCCACAGCTGCTCTGGGCACCTGTGCCGGGGCCTGCCCACCCTCCCAGGGAACAATTCCCTCCCTGTATCTGAGTTCCATCTCCTCCTTTCCCGTTTAAAACCATCGCCCTTGTCCTGTCACCACACGAACCATAAAGATTGGAAAACCCCTTTGAGATCCCCAAGTCTAGCCCTGAGCCCACGATGTTCACCCTGACCATGTCCCCAGGGGCCACATCCAAAGGCTTTTGGGCACCTCCAAGGATGGTGACTGCACCCCTGCCCTGGACACCCTGTTCCAGCCCCTGCCCACCCCTTCCAGGAAAGGATTTTTCCAATATGCAATCTAAACCACCTCTGGTGTGACTTGAGGCCATTTCCTCTGGCTGTAGCCCCCAGCGTGTGAGGAGGGACCAGACCCAGGGGAGCCCCTGAGCAGGAGCTGTCACAGGAGGGGTCAGAGCTCCCGAGAGTCGGGGCAGGATCCTGGCTCAGCTCTGGGGCTCTGTCCGTGCTTACAGGATATCAGAGCGTTTTCCAAGGAGCACAAACTGCAGCAGTCCTGTCGGCTGAACAGGAGCTCCTGGGGCTAAACAGCCTCAGGGCATCCTTGGCCTTACAAACAACGAGGCTTTGGTGGGAAAAGGAGGTTGGATCAGCTCTGCTCCTGGAAAAGCTACAGGAAGGCTGTGCCCAGGCTGGGATCAACAGGTGACTGGCGAGGGTTGAGGAAGAGCCAAGAAAATGCTTAAAGGATTGGAAACCTGCTTATTGCGAGAAGCTCCAGGATCTTGGTGTGTTTAGCTTAACAAAGAGAGGATTAAGGAGAGACTTTATGGAGAGCACAAATCGATGGCAGAGGATTTCTGGTCCTGCAGACAGAAGTGTAACGAGAGAGAGCGTCTGGGAGCTGGAGCAGCCAAATGAGAGCAGAAGGAGCCTGTTCTCAGCAGGGAGGGGATGGCTGGGGGACAGCAGCCAGGCTGTGCCGTGCTCCCATCACCAGAGCTGTTTGCACTGAGCCGCGCTCAGTTTCAAAAGCAGGGACTCTCCTTTGATCCCAGTTATTGGATCTGAGGTGGGAATTAGTGCACAAAGCTCAGGGGCCAGGCTGACGAGCAGGTCAGAGAAAATGATCCTGATGGATTTTTGTCATGCTCTTCTGAAAAATCTATGAAGTCCCAAACGCAGCTGATTTTTTGGGGAGGGAGCTGAGAGGGAATTGAATCAGCTCTAAGCTGTTACAGACAGAGCAGCAGAGCAGAATCAATCACCATAATCAAAGCAGAGCTGCCTGATGACACCGAGGGCTGAACAATGAACATTCACATAAATCCACTGCACTGATTAGGCAGAAAAGCCCAGATAGTCAATATTCCCATTAAACATCCATCAGAAAGTGCTTCCCAGATTGCACTCCCATTTGGGAATTTCTCCATTTCATAGGCAATTGAAGCTGTTTAGCTGCTGATTGCTGTTGGATAACACCACCTCCCTGGGATGTAAAATCACCTGGGGAGGAGGTGTTTGGGTAACTGGGGCAGCTCTGCTGGCACACGGCACTCGGGGGGCTCACCTCACAGCCCAAGGTGTGACTCTGCAGGATTTCCCTCGCCCTGGTGGGGCAGGAGGTCGGTTCAGACAGGCAGAGGTTCACTGCTGTGTTCTGGGCATTCTTTGGGACGTGGCATTGCCATCTCTCAGGTGCTTGTCCTCAGCTGGTGGCAGCTCTGCAGGAAGTCTGCAGGGAGGAAGATTTTGGCTTCCAGCACCCAAGTGGCTGAGGAGATGCACCAGGCCCAGCTGTGGGGGACTGGACATGGGAAGGGATTTCGGGGCAATGGTCAGAGCCATCCCAGCAGGGGCTGCCCTGGGCTGACCTGAGCTGACCCTTCTGGTCACTGTGCCTGGAACCAGAGCAGCCAGCTCCTCATCTTCCCTTCTCTCTGCCGCATCCCAGAATGGTTTAAATGCCAAGGATTTTAAACAACCAATGGAGGAGTCTGATCCAGGACTGAGGCATGTCAATATGAGGAGAGAGAAGCAGCTCAGCAGCAGTGGGAGCTCAGCAGGTCACCCACAGGTCACAGCCAATGCGTCCTGGGCCAGCCTGGACCTGCCACGCCCCATGTTCCAACTCAGGCCAAGGATCACAAATGCCAGAGGGATGTGGGATGCTGGGGATGATTTTCTAAGAGATAACGCAGGCAAAGAAGTGAATGAAAAAAAAAAAAAAGGGTCAGAAAGAAAAATGGAAAAGGGGAGAAATGGGAAATAGAATAATTGGTACCACAAAGGGGGAAGGAGGCACCACCTCTGATGTGTTTTGCTTAGCACTCCCATCATGTGCAGTACAGAGCAATCAGCATTCCTGGAAACTTTGGGTTTTAATCTCTCTGAACCTCAAATCTCCATTTGTAAGTAGGGATAATGTACTCAAAGGGTAGGAAGATTAGTTAATTAATGGGTTGTGACATACTCTGATGCTGTGATAATGAGCACTGCTAGGAAATCTGTGATTGAGGCTCTGCTTCAGTGTATTTTACTCAGATCCGAACCTGGGGATGGGATCAGCCCCTGAAGCACTGAGCTTTCCACCTCTGTCCGTCCCTCTGGGGATTTCCGTGCTGTGCTCTGGGAAGGGATTGGAGTCTCCCGTGAAAGCACAGCCTGAAATGCTGCCGTGTCTGTGCGGGAGACGGAGTCCCAATTTACAGTGGATATCCCAAAGCTGCTGTCCCTGGGGCTCAGCGCTCCCAGCAGGGCTTGGGCAGCCCCTCAGGGACAGCCTGCGATTGTTGGGGCGTCTGTGCAGGGCAGGAGTTGGGCTCAGTGCTCCTCGTGGGTCCCTCCCAGCTCAGGACATTCCATGGTTTAAGGTGACAAATCCTGGTGCCACATCCTGCACGAGGAGAGAGGAAGGCCCTGGGTTTGCTGGGGAGCACGAGGGAAGGCAGATCCCACAGCTCTCGGGAAGGGCTGGAAGTGTCCCACACGGAGCTGTGACATCCACACTTCCGCAGGCACAGGGACAGATCCCGAGCAGGGATGTGCTGGACCCCACGAACCAGGAGGGGCAGGGCTGGGGATGTCCTCCAGGGCTCCAGCAGGGTCGGGGATATGGAGCAAGGACTGATCACATCCAGCACTTGCTTTGGGCAGCTGTTGAGGGAAATGAGAGCAGACTCGTGAGGAATTGGCATCAGGATGGTCCAAAGCGGCTGAGAGTCCTGAGCCTGCCGGGAAAGGGCTCTGTGCTGGAGCAGCGCGAGGGACGTGGCTGAGGGCAGCAGCCTTCCCTTCCCTTCCCTTCCCTTCCCTTCCCTTCCCTTCCCTTCCCTTCCCTTCCCTTCCCTTCCCTTCCCTTCCCTTCCCTTCCCTTCCCTTCCCTTCCCTTCCCTTCCCTTCCCTTCCCTTCCCTTCCCAAACCTTCCCAAACCTTCCCAAACCTTCCCAAACCTTCCCAAACCTTCCCAAACCTTCCCAAACCTTCACTTCCCTTCCCAAACCTTCCCTTCCCAAACCTTCCCTTCCCAAACCTTCCCTTCCCAAACCTTCCCTTCCATTCCCTTCCCTTCCCAAACCTTCCCAAACCTTCCCTTCCCAAACCTTCCCAAACCTTCCCAAACCTTCCCAAACCTTCCCTTCCCAAACCTTCCCAAACCTTCCTAAACCTTCCCTTCCCAAACCTTCCCAAACCTTCCCTTCCCAAACCTTCCCTTCCCTTCCCCAGGGAAGGCAGGGCAGGGAGCCGCAGTGCCCAGGGCCGTGTGTCACCAGAGCCTGGAGAGCTCTCACGGAGGGAGAAGCTCCTCGGAGCCTCCAGTGAGGCAGGGCTGGCACCGAGCTCGGGCTGGGGGGCTCGGGAGCCGTGGAGGGTGAAGGCAAAGGGAACAGATGTCCTTCCCTGCCCTCGCTGCCAGCGGCCCCTGCCACAGCTCCCTGCCCTGGAGCAGCTGCCAAACCCCTCCGGGTACAGAATGTGACCTCAGCATTTCCCAGCCACCTCTCGTGGTTCGCTCCTGGTGCTCCTGAGGACCTGTGACACCCCCGGACAGGCTGTGCCCGCCTGGCAGGGGATGCTCCAGCTGGGACAGCCGTGTCCTTGGAGCATTTTCCACCTGCAGCCAGGGCAGGAACCACCAGGGCCCCTTCCTTGGGGACTGAGCCGTGTCTGGCTGTGGCTCCTGCCCCAAATCCAGGATCCCGGGGATGTGTCACCCCAGCAGCCTGGCCCAGGGGTGGAGCAGGAGCCTGGGACAGAGTTGGGCTCTGAACTCCTCCACAGACAGAGCTCTCTGTCCCTCCTGCTCCCACGGCAGATCTCCTTGGATAACTCCTTCCGTGCACGGTGCTGATGGATCTTCCCGCTCACGCTTTGTGGAGCCTTTTCTCCCACTGACTCTTGTTTTCTCTTGGATGAGGCTTTTCTTTCAGTGACTTTTTTAAGTCCCAGAGGCTTGAAAGAAGGTGACTCATCCGCTCAGAAGTCCTGGCAGCTCTTATCTCCTCTTTGGCACCAGCTGGGAGGTGGGAAAGTGGGAAAAGGAATGAAAACAGGAGAAATCAATACATCTTTTGTATGATTTTCCACAGCTCACCTGTTGTCTGTGCTCTCAGCTGGGGAAGATAAGGTGATTTACTCTGTGGCAACACTTCTGCCCTTTCAGTTTATAAAATCCTTAATTCATTAGCAGAGGTACAACACGAGCAGAGCAGCAGGATGGGAGTAGCTCTTGTGGGAGCATTTTAGGCTCTAAGGAAGGAACCTTTCCTCACATTTATATATATGAATATGCACATTTTTATGTATATTTTGGTATAGATTGTATATATTTTTATATAATTTTATTTATAAATACACACACTGACCGTGCTGAGCAGTATGAGGGTGATCTACAAGACCATGATGCTCATGGAGAAGATGGATGAGATTGACCATCCAGAGTCTTCTCCATGAGGGAAAAGTGGGATGGAACAGGTGCTGCCCCAAATACACAGAGTGTGTGGCCCTGGGGAGGGGAGTTCAGGCCATACCCTTTCCTGCAGGATGTGGGGGATGCCAAAGACTTGGGAGCAACTGGGAGAAAAATTAAAAACATCTCAGAAGTGGTAAATTAAGTGGAAGCACACTTCTGTTGAAAATGTGAGCTGGGAAGAGCAGGAAGAGGGATCTGGAAGCTCTCGCTGTGCTGCTGGCTGCGTTTCAGCCCTTCCTTCCCTCGGCAGCTGCAGGTGGTGGCTGGGCTGGGGGAGCAGGGCACTGCTCGGGCTGGTGCTGCTGAGACCCTCCCTCGGCCCCAGGGACACTCCAGCCTGTCCTGCCCCTCGAGAAGGGACCTGGCGTGTCCCCAAAGCAGAGCAGTGCCACAGGGACACCAGAGCGCAGGGACACGCCATCCTGTCCTTCCCCAAAGCAGAACAGTGCCACAGGGACACCAGAACGCAGGGACACGCCATCCCATCCTTCCCCACGGGAAGAGATCCGGCGTGTCCCCAAAGCAGAGCAGTGCCACGGGGACACCAGAACGCAGGGACACACCATCCCATCCTTCCCCACGGGAAGGGACCTGGCGTGTCCCCAAAGCAAAGCAGTGCCACAGGGACACCCCAGCCCAGGGACACGCCATCCTGTCCTTTCCCAAAGCAGAGCAGTGCCACAGGGACACCAGAGCACAGGGACATGCCATCCTGTCCTTCCCCAAAGCAGAGCAGTGCCACAGGGACACCAGAGCCCAGGGACACCCCAGCCTGTCCTTCCCCAAAGCAGAGCAGTGCCACAGGGACACCCCAGCCTGTCCTGCCCCTTGGGAAGGGACCCGGTGTGTCCCCAAAGCAGAGCAGTGCCACAGGGACACCAGAGCGCAGGGACACCCCAGCCTGTCCTTCCCCAAAGCAGAGCAGTGCCACAGGGACACCAGAGCGCAGGCTGTGGCCACCAGCTGCTCCCAGGTGTCAGGCACTGCAGTGCGTGCCCTGCGTCAGGAGCTGAGCCTGGACACCCTGGGCTCAGGAATATCCCAGCCCTGGCAGCTCTTGTGGCTTCCCAAGCGACCAGCCCTGCCAGGCTGGGATCAAAGAAGCAGAGAGCTGCTGGCAGTCGAATTCCAGCCCTCCAAAGCCGGGCTGGAGGCTCCATGAGCCGTGTTCCCCGCAGGAATGAGACGGTTCCTGCCCTGGGATGTGGCCAGAGGCAGGGCAGGGATGTGGAGGTGCCTTTTCACAGTCCCCAGAGCACAGGGAGCAGAGGATGAAGATGTGGCTCTGCTCCATCTCACACACATCACCAGTGCTGCCATTCTGCTCAGACATCGCGGACAGAGAGCAATTCCCTCGGGAAGCCCTGGGGAGGTGACGGCTCTGGGCCTCAGCCTGGCCCTTCGTGGTCCATGAGCTGCCAGGAGGGAACACCTGAGATGCTCCAGCAAGAGGCTGCTCTGCCTTAGAGCCCCTGCCCTGGGGAGAGAGCCACTGTCACCAGGAGCAGCCCACTGCCCTGGGGAGAGAGCCACTGTCACCAGGAGCAGCCCACTGCCCTAGGGAGAGAGCCACTGTCACCAGGAGTAGCCCACTGCCCTGGGGAGAGAGCCACTGTCACCAGGAGCAGCCCACTGCCCTGGGGACACAGCCACCATCAGCAGGACAGAGCTCCTGCCTTGGAGCCACTGCTCTGGGGAGAGAGCCACCGTCACCAGGACAGAGCTCCTACCGTGTCCTGAGCGGCTCTGGGGAGCAGAGCCACTGTCACCAGGACAGTGCTCCTGCCTTGGAGCCACTGCTCTGGGGAGCGGTGCCACTGTCACCAGGACAGCACTGCTGCTGTGTCCGGAGCTGCTCTGGGGGCACAGCCACTGTCACCAGGACAGTGTTCCTGCCGTGTCCTGAGCTGCTCTGGGGGCACAGCCACTGTCACCAGGGCTGTGCTCCTGCCGTGTCCTGAGCTCCTGGCACGAGGGGATCCCAGAGCCCTGCGCTCCAGGGCTGGGGTTCGGATCCTGCAGCGCTGGGTGTGAGCCTGGCTGGGACACAGGGACACCGGGCAGGAGTGTCTGGTGTCCCTGAAGGCCAAGGGGATGGAGGGGACCTGCACTGGGAGCACACAAGTAAAACTCCAAAGTCCTGAGTCACTGACTGCTTTTTTTCCGTATGGGTCATGTGAGGCTGGGATTGGAGAGTTTTAAGTGTCATTTTGGGAAACCATGGGGCAAAAAAAAAAAAAAAAAGAAAAATAAATAAGTGCTAACAGTGTCCCCCACTGATCAGCTTTAACTACAAAAGCCTCAGAATTGGCCTTTTAAAGGTCAATCGAAGTGAAAATCTTTGCAGAAAATCTCTTAAATGCCTGAATCCCTCAATCGCTTTGCCTCAGGCTTTGGAAGGGACCTTCCCCTGCGCCTGTGGAGAGCTGACCCAGAGCTGCTCTGGGGGTGATTGCACCCATCAAACGCCCTGTGCTGCCTTGGGAAATCATTCCCCACAGGCTCCATGGATCCTGGAGTCATTTCCAGTTCCACCACAGAGTCCCCCGTGCTGGGAGGCAGAGGGGGCAGGAGGGAGGCATTTCTGGAAGGGTTTCCATGCAGCAGCTCCTACGTGACCTCCCAGTGTCTTGCCATTTCTCCTGGAAGATGCTGCTCCTTTCTGTGGGGCTTGGAATGGGGATTATGGCTTTATTTAGTATCCCAGAATGGTTTGGGTTGGAACGACCTCAGAGCCCACCCAGTGCCACCCCTGCCATGGCAGGGACACCTCCCACTGTCCCAGGTGATCCAAGCCCCAATGTCCAGCCTGGCCTTGGACACTGCCAGGGATCCAGGGGCAGCCACAGCTGCTCTGGGCACCTGTGCCAGGGCCTGCCCACCCTCCCAGGGGAGGATTTCTTCCTAATAGCTAATTAGGAAATATTCCCTTCCAACACGGAGGAAAACAGCTATGGCTTTGTACTGTAAAGCCATAAAGGATCAGGATGAAACTCATTTGGTCTGCTCTAGATTTTAGGAGGACTTCTCTGCAAAACCTGTGTCAGTGCAGCCTCTGCGGGACTCCAGCAAAGCTAAAACCAAACAAAGCAGGAACGAGGAGCCCTCCCTCCTCCTCTCCTCCCTGGGTTCCCGGAGGACACAGCTCTTGGGAGCAGCAGAGCCACTGATGGCAGTGCAGAGAGCAATGCTGCCATTCCCGAGGGACATCCAAAGTCACTGTGAGCTATTTCAGGCTGCTCGGGCTCAAGGAGAAATTAAGATTCCCTCCTGTCAATCCAAAAGTCAGAGTTCTTTGCCATCCAGAGCGGAGAGAGGGACCTTCAGTGATTTGAGGCCGAGCAGCTGCCAAACCCCTCCTTGGAGCGGCGGCTGAGCCCTTCCTTCACCCTTGAGGGTCCCGCAGGGACACGAGGGGCCAGCCCTGCCCCATCCAGATCCCCAGAGAAGGATCCTCTCTCCCCCCTCAGCTGTCTGTGACCCCCAGAGCGCTGGAGCTCCCCTCGCCCTTCCCTCCTGCCCTGCTGGCTCCTGGCACCTCCATCGCTCGGCTTTCCAGGGAGCGAGAGCCGCTGGAGACGCCGGGGAAAGCTGGGGTGGGTGCAAGGGAGAGGAGAGGATGCTGTGGGTGTGGCTGTGGGTGTGACCATGGGTGTGGCTGTGGGTGTGACTGTGGGCGTGGCCGTGGGTGTGACTGTGGGCGTGGCCGTGGGTGTTACCGTGGGTATGGCTGTGGGTGTGGCTGTGGGTGTGACCGTGGGTGTGACTGTGGGTGTGACCATGGGCGTGGCTGTGGGTGTGGCCGTGGCTGAGCCCAGGTGTGCACGGACGGGACACTCAAAGCCCTGTGACAGTGACACGTCAGGCACGAGGTGTGCTGTGGGCTTCAGACGCTCTGCCAAGGTTGTTTCCCACTGGCTCTCCCTCCCAACACCATAAATTGCAAATGAAGATGTGGCTCAGCCCTGCCGTGGCTGTTGTTTCTCATTAGGGTCTCTGGGGTCAGGCCCTCCAACAGGACATGCTGGACAGTGAGAACAGCAATGGGAGCGTGCTCGGGCTCTGCTCCATGCAGGACACACCTTGGACAGTGAGAACAGCAATGGGAGCGTGCTGGGGCTCTGCCCCACGCAGGACACACCTCGGACAGTGAGAACAGCAATGGGAGCGTGCTCGGGCTCTGCCCCACGCAGGACACACCTTGGACGGTGAGAACAGCAATGGGAGCGTGCTGGGGCTCTGCCCTGTGCAGGACACACCTTGGACAGTGGGAACAGCAATGGGAGCGTGCTCGGGCTCTGCCTCACGCAGGACACACCTTGGATAGTGAGAACAGCAATGGGAGTGTGCTTGGGCTCTGCCCCACGCAGGACACAGCTCCAGACAGTGAGAACAGCAATGGGAGCGTGCTCGGGCTCTGCCCCACACAGGACACAGCTCAGATAGTGAGAACAGCAATGGGAGCGTGCTCGGGCTCTGCCCCGTGCAGGACACAGCTCCAGACAGTGAGAACAGCAATGGGAGCGTGCTTGGGCTCTGCCTCACGCAGGACACACCTTGGACAGTGGGAACAGCAATGGGAGCGTGCTCGGGCTCTGCCCCACGCAGGACACACCTTGGACAGTGAGAACAGCAATGGGAGCGTGCTCGGGCTCTGCCCCACGCAGGGCACAGCCTCCTCCTTCAGCTCCAGCTCCAGGCAAGGCACGGGCGATAATGGATCAGGATCTTGAGGCAGCAGCTGGATGCAAACACGCAGGAGTGTTCTGGAGACAAAAAGGCACAAAAAGGTCCCCTTTGTACCTGGGCTGGGAGGGGAGGGTGCTGTGGGAGCCTGGGGCCCTGCTCAGGGCAGGTGTGGGAGAAGCAGACGGAGGAAGCAGTGAGGTGTTCGGGCTGTGAGGACACAGGGAGCAGCAGGAGCAAGCCCAAGGCAGATTCCAACAGCTGTCTCTGGGAATGGCTGCAGTTTCCACGGCCGGGCTCATGAACCTGGACAGCGAGAGGTCTGCCCTGCACAATCCACTTCCTAATCTCCCTGGAAATTCACAGCTGCTCTTTAGCAGCGCTGAAGCAGTGCCCTGGGCAGGCACCTCCTGCTGCTCAGAGCTCTCAGGCCTGAAGGGCACTGGATGGCCCAGGGGCAGCAGAGCAGGGCTCCCATCCCAAGGGAGAGGCTGATCTGGGAATGGAAGGATTCCAGGGTGCCAAGGGGAGGGCAGGGACATGTCTGTGCTCCTGTGCCAGGGGACTCAGGCAGAGGCAGCTCAGGGACACTTCCCAGCCAGTTTTCCATAGGAAGTGAGCACTGCTGATAATTGTCCCTGAGAAGCATCCATCTCCCCCACCCACTGCAGCTCCAGAGCCAGGCAGGCACAGCCTTGGGGCAGCACACGGCCGTGGCTGGGGGTGCTGGAGTCCTGCCTGCATCCCTTGTGATGCTCATCCCTCGGCCTGGGGTGAAGAGCCTCTTGCTCTGCATGTGAGCCCTCCACGTCCATTTCCAGTGCTTTAGCTCCACAAAACCTTTGCCCATCCCCAGTTCTTCCCTGGGGCCATTCTGAGGTTTCAGGATCAGGTGCAGTTTGGGTCTGGGGACAGAAGACACCTCCGTGATTGGCACGGGGCAGGCAGGGACAAGGTCACCTCCCCCCGTGTGTGCACTCTGAGGCAATGTGCACACAAAGGACACTGCTTCAGAGGAGTGCAGCACTCTGGGTACCCTTGAACTCCCAAAATACCCTTCAAAGGGAGCTCCTGTGCCTGCCAGGCTCCCCACTGGCACAGCTCCCTTTGATTCCCTTCCTGCCTGACCCACCTTGGGAAGCGCTGGCCCCGTTCCCCTGTGTGATAGCACAGCTCTGGGGCTGTGCCCAGGGACCCCTGCTCAGTTCAGAGCGGATGAGCTGGGCTTTGAACCAGCCTGGCCTGACAGGAGCAGCTTGCTGGAAAGGAGGGCAAGGAGTTGGAATGGAGAGCCCTTCTCCTCTCCTCTCCTCTCCTCTCCTCTCCTCTCCTCTCCTCTCCTCTCCTCTCCTCTCCTCTCCTCTCCTCTCCTCTCCTCTCCTCTCCTCTCCTCTCCTCTCCTCTCCTCTCCTCTCCTCTCCTCTCCTCTCCTCTCCTCTCCTCTCCTCTCCTCTCCTCTCCTCTCCTCTCCTCTCCTCTCCTCTCCTCTCCTCACCAAATTCGTGATGATGAAATAAAAATCCCCATGATGGAGGATTGCTCGGCTCTCAGCAATATTAAAATCTCCAGACAAGATTTCCAACCTTCTGATTTTCTTTCTGTCTCCCTCTAATAAAAGCCACCCAATTACAAATATTATTAGCCAGGTAAAAACTGCTGGCTCAGACACAGCTTTCAGCCACACCGACTCCCAGATCCTTGTCACTCCAGCTTGCTCCAGCTGCCACAGAAACAAAGGAGCTGACAGCTTCAGAATTAGAAACTCTCTGCCACCTTCTCTTTGCTGGAAGCAGTGAAAGCTTTTTTTTTTTTTTTTTTTGAGAGAAAGATTAAAAAAAAGGTGATTTTTTATTAACCCAGTGTAGCTCAGGTTCCAGAATTAGGAGACTGCCTTGAAAACAGGTGGCTTCAGAAGTGGTTTAGAAGCAGAGTGGAGAAGTGCGGCAGCAAACACCTCCAGCCATCAGAGGTTTTTGACATTTATTGCCTCAATTCTGACATTTATTGCCTCAGTTCCCAGAGGAGGAGCGGCGCTTGGTCTCCCCAGACTCCCGGGAAACATCTCTAACATTTAGTAGCTGTTAGGCTGAGCTTAGCTAGGACAAACCCTGCCTGCAGGAAGGACTTGTTTGCAGCACACAGCATCACACATTTCGGGAAGGGTCTGGAGCGCCAAGCAGCCTTGGCAGCACTGGAAAAAAAGTGAAAAGAGGGAAGAATTTGCCCCAGTGCCGTTGTTTTCACATGAAGTTGTGAAGGCTGAGGGACCTGATAAAGGGCCTGGTAGAGGTTTAGAGAGGAGGATCTGCCTGAGCCAGGGGTGTCCTCTGTCCCACCTTCATCCCCTCCTCAGCCCCCCCTCTGCGGCCACTCTGTCCACCCCTGAGGTGTCCCCAGACTCTGCCCTTCGTCACATCCTCCCCTGCCCTGCTGCCGCAGCCTGGCTTTAGAGTTTCTGTTGTGGGAACCAAAGCAGGAGGTGAAGGGACTTTATGGGAATGGAATAAAAGAGAAGAACAGGTGAAATGGGCTCTACATGGGAAGAATTTGGTGCCGAGGAGCTGGGGAGGTCCCCAGGGCACTGCCTGGCGGGTCCCTGCCGAGCTGGACCCTGGAGCTCTTTGCATGAAGCCCAGACTAGCAGCTCTCCTCTAATGTCTGACCCTTGGGGTAAGCCTGGCACCCCTGGGTGCATTTCCAGTCTCTCCTGATGAGGCTGAGTCCCTCAGGGTGTTTCCAGTCTCTCCTGATAAGGCTGGAGTCCCTCAGGGTGCATTTCCACCTCTCCAGTGGAAGTGGAGTCTCTCCAGTATCTCCTGGCTTTCCCCCAGCCTGGGCTTTGTGGCTGGAGTGGATCCCAGCAGAACTCCAAAACTGTCACAAGGCTGTGATATCCTTGCACTTCTCAAAGGTATTTTTGCCCTTTCTGATGCTTCACACTGCTCCAAACAGAGAGAGGAAGGTGCCCTCCATGTCCCACTGTGCTTTAGTCCCAATCCTGAGCATTCCCTCAGCTCCAGCACATCCCAACAGTGGCTCTGGGGCCAGAGCCACGCCGTGAGTGCAGCAGCTCCAGTGAGAGGTACAGCAGCACACTGGGAGCTCAGGGGAATGCTGTGAGCTGTGAGCTTTCAGCTTGCACAAACCCAGAGCCCTGGCTGCAGGTGTGACACAGCCTGTCCTGGAGCCTGTCCTGGAGCCTGTCCTGGCCCCGTGTGTGCACTGAGCTTGCAGAATTCTGGAGCCCTGGCTGCAGGTGTGACACAGCCTGTCCTGGAGCCTGTCCTGGCCCCATGTGTGCACTGAGCTTGCACAAACACAGAGCCCTGGCTGCAGGTGTGACACAGCCTGTCCTGGAGAGTGTCCTGACCCTGTGTGTGCACTGAGCTTGCAGAATTCTGGAGCCCTGGCTGCAGGTGTGACACAGCCTGTCCTGGAGCCTGTCCTGACCCTGTGAGTGCACTGAGCTCGTGGGGTCAGAGCGGTGTTGCCTCTCCCTGTGGCACCAGCCAGGAATTCTCCAAACACACAGACCCAGCAAGGGCTCTGGAGAGAAAATGAGCTGTGCAGGGGGGAACAACAGGGCCTGGCTGAGTGAAAATGTTTTATTTGGAGGAGGGGATGCAATAATAGATAACATGGGCTCTCCCCATGCAGGGCAAGGTGTGTTTGTAGGGGTCGAGGTTGTATAAAGGACAGAGGAAGAGTTTCGAGCCTGATGCTGGAGATGCAGACATTTCCTGCACAGATGCTCCTTTTAGTCCTGTTGGAGAGCCTGGGCTGTGTTACAGACAGGAATTCAGCTGTTCCTAGGACTTTGCTGTCTGTCCTGAGCTGCTGGAGAGCTGAGAGCTTTCCTGGCTGCTCTGCTCTCTCAGCCAGCTCCAACACTGCCAAGGGCACTGAGGCTCATGCTCGGGGTCTGGACCACTCCCCTGATCCCCCTGCCTCAGGAAAATCTCTTCCTGTCATTCCTGGGAGCTTTTGCCCATCTCCAGCACGTCCATGCTATCACAGGGACGCCACCTCCAGGGACTCCACTGGGAGGGTGCAGCTTTCCCCCAGGGGAGGTGCAGCCATTGATTACACAAACCTGGCACTTTCTGCCTTAAAACCACTCCAAATCCTTGTCTGCTGTCTCTGGAAGGGCCAAGCTCAGTGGGGACATGTTGAGTCCAGGGGTGGGTCATGGTCACCTGTGGCTGCTCCATTCCCAAACGTGGAGGAGGGAATTGGTTCTTGGCTTGTGCTGCTTTTGCTGCCTTTAGCCCAGGCCCTCTGGGGTGCCAGGAATATTGCCCTGGTTTCTGGCCCAGCCGGGAGGATGAGGAGATGGACACTCTGTCCTGATATGGAATGGTGGCTTCTGGCCCAGGAGGGCACGGAGAGCACAGCAGTCCTGCAGCTGCTCTGTCCCAGCAGGAAGATGAGGAGATGGACACTCTGTCCTGATATGGAATGGTGGCTCCTAGCCCAGGAGGGCAGGGCACAGGGAGAGCACAGCAATCCTGCAGCTGCTCTGTCCCACAGCCCCAGGCCCTGCAGGGACGTGGCTTCAGGTGGCCTGGGCAGGGGCAGGAGCTCAGCGCAGCCCTGAAGCTGTGGATTTGCCCAGCCAGGACGATGCAGAGGGAGCAGCTGTGGGTGCCACAGCTTCGGGCACATCCAGGGATTTCTTTATATCCATTGTCCATTCCCAGTTCAGCCTACCCTTCCTTCTCCATGGGAAAGGACAGCTCGTAAGGGAAATCCCATGGCAAAAATGTGCCCTGAGAATGCTGTGCCTTGGCTGGGAGAGTACGAAGTGTTTCATCCTGACACAGAAAGCAGCACTGGGCACTGTCACCTTGATCTCCAGGAGGTGATAATGAAGCCAATGCAGCATGAAAGCCTCTGGACATGTCACCAGTGAGTCCAACCCTTCTGTGATGCTGTGCTCACCGCAGAAATGCTGGGAAATGTCTCTTCCATGGCAACGTTCCATCCAGAGCATCCTGCACAGCCTTGGCGTTTCTAGAAGTGTGTCTGTGGAACAGGACACCAGTGGGGACTGTTGTGCCACCAACTGTGAGCCAGCACAGGGAGGAACGGCCTGGAGAAACTTTGAACCTCACAGCTGTGGAATCCCTGAATGCTTTAGGTTGGAAAAGCCCTCTGAGATCATTCCAACCATTGCCCAGCACTGCCAGGGCCACCACTGCCCCATGTCCCCAAGGGCCACATCCACAGGGCTCTGAGATCCCTGCAGGGATGGGCACTCCTACACTGCCCTGTGCCAGGGCTTGACCACCGTTTCCATAAAGGAATTTTTCCTAATATTCAATCTAAGCCTCAGGAACATTGCAGGTCTGGGGAGTATTTGGGGAATGGATGTCTGTGCTGGAGACAAAGAAATCATGGAATCACAGAATGGCTTGGGTGGGAAGGGACTTTAAAGGTCATCTCATTCCAACCCCATCCATGGCAGGGACACCTTCCACTGTCCGAGGGTGCTCCCAGCCCCATCCAGCCTGGCCTTGGACACTGCCAGGATGGGGCATCCACAGCTGCTCTGGGCACCTGTGCCAGGGCCTCACCTCCCTCACAATAAAGAATTTTTTCTTAATATCCCATCTAACCCTGCTCTCTTTCAGTTTGAAGCCTTTCCCCCGTGTCCTGTCCCTCCAAGCCCTTGTCCACAGTCTCTCTCCATCTTTGTTGTCAGCTCCCTTCAGTTTCTGCAAGGCCACAGTGAGGTCACCCCAGAGCTTCTCTTCTCCACACTGAACAATCCCAATTCTCTCAGCCTTTCCTCACAGCAGAGCTGCTCCATCCCTCTGATGATCTCGGTGCCTCCTCTGGACTCCAACAGCTCGTGCCGAGTTCTGCTCCACAGCCTCCTCCTGTAGCCTCTGCTGACCTCCGCCTCTCCCGGAGCTCCAGAGCTGGTGAAGGCAAAGCCTTGGGGGCTCAATTCCCCGCGGGGCAGAGGCTCCTGACCAGGTGTGTGCTCCCCACAACAACCCAAAGAGCTCCGCTGGGGCTGGGACCTTGGGCAGTGTGGTTTCATCCCAGGAGGACTCCTCATCCCAGGAAGACTTTTCTCACTGCTGAGAAGGCTTCCAGCTCAGATTATTACTGATTGGAGCTCCCCAGGAGCCTCACACCCCCCGGTGCTGCTTTGTGCCTTCTTTCAACTTCCTGATAAAATAACTTCTCCCTCATCCTCCCTTCCATCTCCAGAGAACCAGCCTTGCAGCTGTACAAGCAAATGACATCCCCTTCATTTATCTCCATCAAAGGGAACGCAAGAGGGGGAAGAGCCCAACCCTCAATGCTAAGAGCACACATTAAAATGTTATTAATTCTCTTGGATTTCATTTGCACAGCTGGAGCTGTCCCTGGTCTCTGTGAAGCAGCGACAGGAGCGAGCTGGAGGAGAGGACAGCGCTGCCCCTCTCGCTGCTCTCCAGGGTGGCAGGGCAGCATCTCGACAGGATCAATGTGTCCCCGTGCTTCCCAGGACACTTCTGTTCTCCGTGCCCCAGCCAGGTGAATAAACAAACTGCAGGGACTGGAGGTACCTGTGGAGCATCTCCTGCTGGCAGCTGCGAGTGCAGTGAGGAGCGTCTCCTCCTCGGGGCTGTGATCCCTTAATGTCCCTGCTGTCAGTGCCAAATCGAGATGGATTGTGCACCTCCCGACCCCTGAACTCCAGATCCAGTCCAGCCTGGGAAGGCAGGAACAGCAATCTGGCTTTTCTAAACACACAGGCAAACCACGGGCTCAGTTTTGCTCTCGGGAGAGCTGAGCGAGCCCCTGATCAGGGCTTGTCTTTGCACCCAGGGCTGGAAATGCTCAGGGACATGTTGCAGGGATGTCTTGCAGTCATTCCCTGAAGGTGTTTCAAGGAAATGCTGATGTATTTTGAAAGAAACCTGCCCAAATCTCTGGATTCTCCTCACTGCTAACTCACAATGCACACATAGAGGTGGCCCTGCTGTGGGGATGGAGGATGTTAGGGGAATGAGGCCACCTTACAGGCACAAGTGCCACTCCAGCTGAGACCAGAATGCAGCAAAGGAGCATTAAAAGGGTCACACTTCCATGTCCTCCGCAAGGCCATGGCCATGGACTGATGGATGCAGCTTCCATCTCACTGCTGGCTTGTCCAAACCTCAACATATTGGCCTTTTCCTCACTCAATCCACCTTCTGTTACCCAGTTTGTTCCTGTTCCATGTTATTCTTTCCTCTGGGGCTCAATACTCATTTTTGACTGCCATGGGGCTCTGCTGTGCCTGCAGATCCTCTGGGACAGGGTGAACTCACCAGGGTGAGCTGGGAAAAACCAACTCTGCTCTGCAGACACCCAGCGCAGCTGCCTGGCAGGGACCAGTCAGGGATAAAGACAAGTCAGGGCATTTGGGCTGGGAAAGAGCCTTGGCTGCTCTGCTCCAGCTGGGGCTGCACAAGGCTCAAAGGATCAGTGGGAATTGTTCACCACAAGCACAGGTACCAAACCAAGAGCTGAGCTGGGCATGGCGAGGGGGAGGCAGCTCCAGTTCTGCCTGGCCAAGTGCAAAGCAGAAGGGCCGAATTCATCACCTGAGTGTGACAAAGTCACCTCCTCAGGCACCCCAGCTCCGAGAGGGGTGGTGGCACTTTGGAGGGTGGCCGGAGATTCACACCGAACAGTGAGAGGCCCTGGGGAAATTCTCACTGTGCCGCAGTCCCAATGGCCCAAATCTCTGGGCCTGTAGGACGAGTTCCAGGCAGATTTTGGAACAGAGCAAGCTGCACCTCCAGAGTCAGGATGGGATTGTGGATGGGCAGGTTTGGGGACATTGGAACTGTAAGGGACAGTTGTTGTACCAGATCTCCAGGGACGTGGTGCCACCATCCCTAGCTCCGGGTGAGATGGTGACAACGTGTGTGTCCCTGCAGGAAAAGAGCACAACCCCAGCTCCTAGGGGCAGCAGCAGGGATTCGTTCCTCGGATGTGCAGGGAATGGAAGCTCCCTGTGTGTGCGTCACACCTGGGAACACCCCGAGGACAGCCCTGGCAGCAGCTCAGCTGTCCCCAGGTGCCACCTCTGATTAAAGGCAGAGCGAGCAGGGGACGATGGAGGGAAAGCCCGTGGAGGAAATAAAATCAAAATTCATGACAGCTCTGCCTTTTAATTTGATGATTTCAGGGCCTTTCATAAATTTACATATTTAATTAAATGCTACAAGCAAATGATTTTTCCATTAGGCTCTGTGCTCCTTATTGCACTTCACGAGGCTCGGGCTCTCCTTCCTTGTGTGCAAGGCCAGATAAGGCTCCCCTGCCATTCCCAAAAGCAGCAGGAGCAGCTTTCCAGGGCTTTCGATGCCGTGTGGTTTCTCTCTCCCCCACTCCTCCTTTTCTGAACAAGCTTGAGAATAGAGAAGAGGGGAGTTTCCATGGGATTGTCTTCCCTCTCTGCCAAAGGTGTCTTTGAAAGCATGAATAAGAAAAGGAAGAGAAAAAGGAAGAAAGAGGAACCTGAGAGCTCTACAAGAACAGAAACTGGAGATAAAACAAATAAATAAAGCCAAAGGGAGGGAATACAAAAGGGAGGTGAAATGGATCCTTACAGGCTCAGTTACTGCTCCGAAGCTCCCTCCTGGCAAAGGAGATCCCCGGAAGAAAATCCCTTTCCCTATACATCAGCTCTCCCCTTCGAAGGACAATGAACTGCCCAGCTCCGAGTGTGGGGCTGTGCCGTGGCAGTGAAGGTCACTGTGATCAGAGTGCCCAGGACCTTCACCTGCTCCTGTCACTGCTCGGCAGCAGGGACATGGGGGATTCCTCCAGGGGAAGGGAATTTGCTCCATTGAAGGGGAAGGTTTGGGAAGGTTTGGGAAGGGAAGGTTTGGGAAGGTTTGGGAAGGTCTGGGAAGGTCTGGGAAGGGAAGGGAAGGGAAGGGAAGGGAAGGGAAGGGAAGGGAAGGGAAGGGAAGGGAAGGGAAGGGAAGGGAAGGGAAGGGAAGGGGAAGGGGAGCAATTGTCTCTCTCCCTTAAGCCAGAGACTCTTCACTTGTGCAGATGGAAGTCACTTGTCACAACTGAAGCAGCAGCCTCATGTCATCCTGGCTGGAGCCAGCATGCTCAGGAGGCTCCATGCACTTTCCCATCTCAAAATAAATGAGGCATTCAGCCTTTATTCCCAGGAAAAGACCACAAAACTCCACTTCCCTCCTCAGCAGTGCTTGGCTGCTTTGGCCCCTCTGCAAGGGCTGGGCTCCTGAATGCCTCTAGGCAAAGGTTTACCACAAAAGCAGCAGTTCTGGCTGTGAAAGGATATTTAGAAGTTATTTTGCTGCTAATGTTGCTGGAGAGAGCGAGTTACACAGCAAATTGGTTCTTAGGATGCATGTGACACTACAGGGAGCCGGGTGTAATAAGGCAGTGTGATCATAAAACCTCTCGTTTCATCCTTATAAAGGAATTTGACCCTCTCTGGAATTTGTCTCAGGGATTATGGATGATTTTTTATTTATTTTTTAACGCTTGCTACAGTCAGAGCTGGGTGAAGCTCCTTGGAGCTGCTCTCAGCCCAGCTCAGCACAGGGACAGATGAGGGTTTGTAATATTCTGCTTTTTCTCACTTTCCCCTCATCCCAAAGTCTCATTTTCCTGCCAGGCTGGTGGGAGAGGAGCCAAAGGACCTTCCAAGGCTCTGCAGCATCTTCCCAAGGCCAGGAATGAGACCTCTATTAGAGCCGAGGGAAACTGAGTCCCCTCATTCCTGTGGTCCGGTAGCCAGGCTGGACACCAGCACAGGTTATATTTTATATATAAATATAAACCCAGCCACAGTTCCCTCGTGAGCGGCAGCGCATCCACCCGTGGGTGAGCCTGGGTCAGTGCTGGATCTCGCTGGCAGGTGGCAGGTCCCACCTCAGGGGTCACAGCTTATTAAAATGTAATTGCATTGTAAATTGGATGCACTGAGCTATTGTCTGATGGGCGTCCCAGCCTCTGCCCGGGGTGGTGGAGAATGTTAATGATCCCATCTCCATCCCTTCTCCACTCCCCGGGAACCAGAGGGAAGTTTGTCTCCAGACCTCCCTCACTGCTGATGTCCACCCTGCCCCTCTCCAGTCCAGCCTGAGGCCGTTCCCTCTCCTCCTGTCCCTGTTCCCTGGAGCACAGCCCGACCCCCCCGGCTGTCCCCTCCTGGCAGGAGCTGTGCAGAGCCACAAGGTCCCCCTGAGCCTCCTTTTCTCCAGGCTGAGCCCTTTCCCAGCTCCCTCAGCCGCTCCTCAGAGGGCTGAGGCTCTGCTCCGTGCCCTGGAGTGGCTCCAGTTCCCTCCGCAGGCTCCAGACGCTGCAAGCTCAGAGTTCAGCTCATTTTCCGTCACTGCTCCTCCTGCCCTGCAATCTCCAGCCTGTCCCCCACCCCATCCCGGCTCTACCCAAGGCAGGAGGCGCTCTGGAGAGATTTGTCGCCGAGCCGCGGCTGGGCTGAGCCGGTGCCATCTGCTGTGGCATATGCTGCTGGCAGGACGTGCCCACCGCGCTGACACCGAGCTGGGTCCGCGGGAGGATGAGCTCCATCCCTGGAATGTCACCGGGACCCTGAGCATCCTGCGGGGCCCTGGACACCCCGGCTCGGGGAGGCTGCGGAGGGGATCCCAAAAAGGCTTTTGGGGAGGGTGAGCCACGCCGTGGCCCAGACCGTGCCCGAGGAGGGACATTAGGAGAGATCTTAGAGCAGAGGCAGCGCAGCACACACGGGGGAGAGAGACTCTGCGGCGCTCAAAGCCTCACTTTGTTAATGACGGCAATTAGCACCGAGCTCCCATTAAAGGCAACGCAATTCTGTTGTGTACACAAGCGGAGAAGAGTAAATACCCATTACTTTACCCATTTTATCTTCCTGCAGGAATGGGGCAATCAAAGGCTGCCGTGCTGACAAACGAGCTCCTTTCCCGTGTCCCCCCGCCGGGGCTCCGGGGGGCTCTGTCCCATTCCCTGGGCTGTCCCTCGCCTGTCCCCGGCTCCTTGGGGGCTCCTTGGAGCCTCTGGATCCTCTCCAGCCTTCCCGTGACCCCTGGGCAGCCCCAGCCGTGCCCTGTCCTGCGGGAAGGGATCCCATAGAGACTCTGGAACGCTGCTCCATCCTTCCCCTGACCCACGGGCAGCCCCAGCCGTGCCCTCTCCTGCGGGAAGGGATCCCAGAGAGCCTCTGGAGCCTCTCCATCCTTCCCCTGACCCCTGGGCAGCCCCAGCTGTGCCCTGTCTTGCGGGAAGGGATCCCATAGAGGCTCTGGAGCCTCTCCAGCCTTCCCCTGACCCCTGGGCAGCCCCAGCTGTGCCCTGTCCTGCGGGAAGGGATCCCATAGAGGCTCTGGAGCCTCTCCATCCTTCCCCTGACCCACGGGCAGCCCCAGCCGTGCCCTGTCCTGCAGGAAGGAAGGCATCCCACGGAGGCTCCGGGCCCTGCAGCGAGGCTGGGGCGGCGTGGGAGGGTCCGTGGGGCCGGACAGCTCCAGCCGGGATGTCCCAAACCTCCCTCCGAGGGCAGGAGCACGGACCCGTGAGCTCGGAAAGGTTTCCTGCAACAATGGCAGAAAGGCAAGTTCAGGGCTGCAGGGGGAATAAAACCCGGGGAATAACACCAGTGAGTAACAGCCAGTGAATAAAACCCGGGGAATAACACCAGTGAATAACACCCAGCGAATAAAACCCGGGGAATAACACCCAGCGAATAAAACCCGGGGAATAACACCAGTGAATAACACCCAGCGAATAAAACCTGGGGAATAACACCCAGTGAATAACAGCCAGTGAATAAAACCCGGGGAATAAAACCCGGGAAATAACACCAGTGAATAACACCCAGTGAATAAAACCCGGGGAATAACGCCAGTGAATAAAACCCGGGGAATAACGCCAGTGAATAACACCCAGTGAATAAAACTCGGGGAATAACACCAGTGAATAACAGCCAGTGAATAAAACCCGGGGAACAACACCAGTGAATAACACCCAGTGAATAACACCAGTGAATAACACCAGTGAATAACACCCAGTGAATAACACCAGTGAATAACACCCAGTGAATAAAACCCGGGGAATAACGCCAGCGAATAACCCCAGTGAATAAAACTCGGGGAATAACGCCAGTGAATAACACCCGGGGAATAACGCCAGTGACACCCACAGTCCCCGCAGGGCTCCCTCTGACCGGGAGCTTGTCCCCACACAGTGGGAACAGGAACCTACAGCAGACTGAGCCATCAGCAGCAATCCTGCTGGGCACGTTCGTTCCTAAAGCCTTCCATCGCTGCGGAGCGCAGCTCCAGCGCCCGGGATGGTGTTGGGTCAAATAGCTGATTAAGCTGGAAAATGGAGATTTGGCTTGGGCGAAGCTCTCAGCAAACCAGCTCCCCAGTCATTTGATCAAAAGCCACTTATAGGATTTTTTTTTCCCCATTTTTTTGGGGCTGGTTTTAAAAATCATTCTGAACAGGCACAGCAGTTCAATTGTAATAATTTTGTCACGTGGGATGTTTTGATTTTTCATTTTCATTTTCCAGTGCTGCTCCAATTCAAAATTTAGCAAAATGCTATGATTACTGCACAGTTAAAACGAGAGGAGGGAAGCAACAAGCTGAAACCTTTCCTCTGAGATAGGAAAAAAATAATATCCTATCACTGTGCATCCGGAAATGATATTTTTTCTGATTTGAAGGGGGGAGACAGGGGTAATGCTGCATTTTTAATTTTGTTCTATTCTTTGGGTTTTATTCTGAGCCCAAAACGCATTTAAACAAGTTATTTCTGCAATTCTCCCAATTAAAATGGAACAGCTTGTTTCCCACAGCAGAGAAAAGGCTGCAAATAGAATCCTGAGGAATTAGGAGGAGCAGGAGCTTTTCTTATGAAAATGCAAAGGTTTCCAGCCTGGCAACTGATGGCTGCTTTGCTTTGGGATGGGGCTTTGGGGTTTATTTTCATCCTGACTGATGCAGAGATGTCTCCCTGTGCAGGGAGGATGAGATTCATCTCTGGGGCTCCTTAGGGGCTGCTCCCGGGGTGGTGGCCCTGGTCTGTCCCTTCTGTGTGTCCACACTGCCTCCAGCCACGGCAGAGAGAAAGTCTCTGCTCCTGGTGACAGAGCCACCTCCAGAATCCTGGTGAAGAGTGAAAACACCCCCAAGTCATTCATTTTGCTCATCCAAATCCCTGTTATCACATTTGGGATGTGCTTATCACACCAACACAGTCTGGAACAGGCTGCGCACAGCAGGGCTGGAGTCCCCATCCCTGGAGGGACTGAAAAGGTGCAGATGTGGCACTTGGGGACATGGTCAGTGGTGGCCTGGGCACTGCTGGGGAATGGGTGGACTCAGTGATCCCAGAAGGCTTTTCCAACCTTAGTTATTCTGTATTTCTATGACTCCAGAGACCTACTGGAGAAGGAGGGAGGAATGGTTATGGGGAAGGACATCCTCCAGCTGTGACCCTTTTTCTGGATGAGGGTTCCCCCGTGCAGGGAACAGCGAGCTGAGCATCTCTGGGTTTACTGAGTTTATTCACAAAACTCTCTCAGACCCCCAAATTCTGTTGGAATCCTGCAGCCCTGGAAAAGGAGAGGCTGTGAGGCCACACCTGTCCGACAGAACAAGGAGGGGGAGCAGAAGGGGAGCCCTGCCCGTGCTGGTGAAGGTGGTCAGGGAGGGGATGCCATCGTGGGAGGTGTGGGGAGCGATGGGAAGTGATGGGAAGCGGTGAGAAGCAATGGGAAGCGATGGGAGGTGTGGGAAACGATGGGAAGCGATGGGAGGTGTGGGAAGCGATGGGAAGCAATGGGAGGTGTGGGAAGCGATGGGAAGCGATGCCATCACGGGAAGTGTCTGACTCTTCTCATTTACAAACTCTTCTCCACAGGAATTGCTTTCCCACCGAGAGCACCAGGGAGCAAATTCCCGTTTGGTTTTGGAGGGAAGCGTAAACCATTGATATTGTTTGCTGAGGCTGTCTGGAGAGAGGAAGGAGCTTTGGAACGTCAGGCTGAGATGCCGAGGGGATCTGCACAGGGGATTCCCCCCTGGAATGGCCCTGCAGCCCCTGCCTGGGCTCACATGGCGTTGGTGGCACCTTGAGGGTGACACCCCCAGCCCAGCATTGGTTTGGTGGTGGCCGGGGGGAGGTGAGGACTCTTTGCAGGGGCTGGTGGTGAAGCCAGGCACCCCTCCCTGGCCCAGCTCCAGCCCTTCCCTGGCTCCTGGCACAGCGGTCACCCCATCTTCGTTCTCCAGGATCTCTCCTGGTGGATCCAGCGCCAGCCAGACCCCGAATGATGTGACCCTTGCAGTGCCCCAGAAAAGGGATTATGGCACCAGTGCCACTGTGGAAAAGGAGAACAGGGGCTGGTTTTGGATGGAAAACCACTCTTCTTTTCCTTTTTTTTTTTTCTAAATTATATTGCAGGTCCATAAACCCTAACTCAGATTCAACTCCATCGTGAGGGCAATAGATTTCCCATTATCCCCGTGGCTGGCAGAACAGCTTGTCCCCAACCTCAGGCTGGCACAGGGTGACTGCCCACAGGGGAGGTCACTGAGGGGCCCTGAGATGTCCCAGGGAGGAGCAAGAGTTGCTTGTTCCATCTGTAACACTCTGGCCTAGCAAACCTGGGGCAAGCAGGGGTTTAAACACAGATATTCCCCACCCCGATTAAGGAGAGAGGTGAAAATGCCCTTTCCCCCTCAGCCCCGCACAAGGCTGCTCTCTCCAGCGAAGTTCTCTCCTTCCCCACCGAGTTTGGCTGGGCAGAGGCTCAGTGAGTGGTGAGCCATGGGTTCCTCCCTGCCCCGAGGAGGAGCGGTGCCATCCTTGTGCTGCTCGGGCTGTGTGCGATTGCCTCTCCTCAGGCACCGAGGGTCCTTGGGAGGCTCTGATTCCCTTCTCACATCTCGGGGGGAGGACTCCTCCTGGTGCTGCAGCTGCTTTGGGAAGGTTCCATGGGCAGGAGGGTGGATCATCCCATTTTTTGTGCTGCCCCACGGCCATCCCTGCTGACCTTTGTCACCCCTGGCGGGGCCACCAAAGCGGCAGAGAGGATGGGCGAGGGATTGTCTCTGCAGAAAATGGGAAATGCCCGAGAGGGCAGAGGATCGCTCTCTCCTTTCCCGAACAGGTGAGGAAGGGACTGTGAGGAGGAATCGCAGTGCCCCAGGCTGCCCCTGGCCAAGGGCTCCCGAGGAAGCTGTGGAGCGCCTGGGACACGGATATCCATCTCCCGAATCCCCAGGCAGGTGCCCACACAGCCGACCAGCCTTGCCAGCAGTGCTCTCCGGGGCTGGACACCTCTCCCCACACGCTGCTAATGAGCTGTGACAAGTGCCCTCCCTGCCAGGGGCACCGGGGGTGGCCGTGTGGGCACAGCAGCCCAGCTCTGCTGCAGGACGATGCCTCAGGCTCTGATGGCACAGCAGAACGGTCTCCTTTCCAGAATACTGATTTTACTGGGAGTGGGGGTTTCTGGGAGCAGACAGCTCATCCAAACTGCTGCTCCTCAGTGTCCTGGGAAGGTGAAATGAAGTTACCGCAGCAGGAGCTGCACAGGAGGGCAATGCTCTGATGTTGTAAAATGAAGACTTGCACAGAGGGTTTGAGGTTGGGGTTCTTGGGAAGTTTTGGGTTGTTTTTTAAAAAAATTTGTTACTTTTTAATTTTTTTTGTTGTTAGTAATTTTCTCTCACACAATTATGGAATGGTTTGGGATGAAAAGGACCTTAAAACCCATCAAGTTCCACCCCCTGCCCCAGGCAGGGACATCTCCCCCTAGATCTTCCTCAGCAGGAGATGTCCCCCAGATGAAGTTTACAGGGTCCCCACTTCCCCAAAAGGATCTCCCAATAAACCATGGATCCCACAGAGCTGTCAGAGCCACCCATCCCATCTGTACATTTCCGTACCTCTAACAGACCTGCGTTACTCACTGCTGAAATGAGAAACCACCTGGGGCTGTAACGAGCTGGAAGTAGAGAAAACGAGGCTAAATTTTTATTTCTAAGGTAAAGACCTGAAAGTTCTTAAGTCCACACAAAAGGTGGCAAAATCACAAGGCAGGTCTCCAATGGAAGTCTGTAATTCTGCTGTTTTCTTTCCACCTCACAAAGGGCCAAATCAAGTGTCTAAATAAAGGGATGTAAGTGCAGGGAAGGAGAGAGAGCACAGCCCCTTCTCGGTCTGCCCAGCCCTAACCACCCCAGCTCCCTGCCCTGCCCCTGCCCCTTCCGAGCAGCCTGGTGCCCTTTGGCTCATTATCCAGCTCTCCGTTTGGCTCATTATCCAGCCCTCCATTGGACTCGTTATCCAGCCCTCCATTGGGCTCATTATCCAGCCCTCTGTTTGGCTCATTTTCCACCCCTCCGTTGGGCTCATTTTCCACCCCTCCGTTGGGCTCATTGTCCAGCCCTCTGTTTGGTTCATTTTCCAGCCCTCCAGTGCCCTCAAAGCTGCTCCAAACTTGTCCTTCTGCTCCTCCCTGGCGCTGCCCCATGGCTGCATTGTCCATAAAGCAAACAAACCGCGGCTGTTGCTCCCTCTCAGCTCATTCCCGGCCCACAATAAACTCCATAATCCTCCCTTTGTGCCCGCAAAATGCAAATGTGCCCCCATGGCACGGCCCTGCTCTGTCACTTCTGCGGGCTAAAAATCACAGCTTGTTTGACAGAAGTGGCATCGACTGGCCCCGGTACAGCCCCGGCCTGCAGAGCTCAGCTGTAAAGCCGTGTCACGAGGAATATCTCTCCCTGTATTATCAGCTGATTTAAATACTAATGAGCCAATAACCACATTTGAGTAGAATAATGGGCATAATAATAGAAGGCATAAAAACCAGAGGCACCTGCAGTGCTCTCAGGAATGTTTCCAGGCTCCTTCCCACCCAGGTATTAACCCTGTTCATCGCTCTCGCTGCAGGAGGAGGGGAAGGGATGTCCAGCAGTGCTCGCAGCAGCTGCAGGAGGTGTTTAAGGGCAGCACAGCTGGCAGCAGCTGGACGCGGGTTTGCTCTGTGCTGCGCTCAGAGGGGAGAACTCCCCAGGTGAGGGTCTCACTCTGTTTGTGGGGTGATGGCATTTCCTTGCTGAGTCTGTCCCCTCGCCTGGAGGTCAGTGAAGACATTTGGAAGGTGTTTTATAGAGCACAGACTCATGGAATCATTGAGGCTGGAAAAGCCCCCTGAGGTCATTGAGTCCAACCACTGCCAGGGCCAGCACTGCCCCATGGCCCCAAGTGCCACATCCACAGGGCTCTGAAACCCCTCAGGGATGGGCACTCCACCAGGGCTGTTCAGCCTTCCCAGGAAGGAATGTCCCCAATGGCCACCCTGAGCCTCCCCTGGCCCAGCCTGAGGCCGTTCCCTCTCCTCCTGTCCCTGTTCCCTGGAGCACAGCCCGACCCCCCCGGCTGTCCCCTCCTGGCAGGAGCTGTGCAGAGCCACAAGGTTCCCCTGAGCCTCCTTTTCTCCAGGCTGAGCCCTTTCCCAGCTCCCTCAGCCGCTCCTGGGGCTCAGCCCTTCCCAGCTCCATTCCCTGCCCTGGACACCTCCAGCCCCTCAGGGTCTCTCCTGCCCCAGAGCTGTCCCAGCACAGGGACAGGCACTGTCCTGGCCCTGCTGCCACCCCAGTGTGACACAGCCCAGGGCCAGGGCTGGCACTGGCTGCTGTTTCCAAGGAGGATGAAGGGGTGGATGAGGTTGGGTGCTTGGGAGTCACCGCAGCCTTTGCTCCGTGTGGTGCCATGGGCCAAACTCCTCATTTCCATGTCCTGCAGACATTGCCCCAAATCTCTGCCAGTGGCTCCTGGAGGACCCCACTCTGCAGAAGAGCTCAAGTCCCTAAATCTGGGGACTTTGCTGAATGAAGACTCCAGAGTGCGATGGAGGACATTCCTGTTTACAAACCTCTGGATCAATCCATGCACACCACCAGCTCTCAGTGCTGCTGTTTATGGTCACTCCTCTGCCCTCAGCCTGCTACAGCTTTATCTACTCTTCTTGTTGTTATTATTATTGTCATCATTGTTATTATTATTATTACTGCTATTTTAATTTTCCTTCTCAGATTTATGAACCTTGGCGGCAAGCAGAGGGCTGGAAATGGGAAAATCCACTCCTGAGTTACATCAGAGAGCCAGTACAGCCAGAGAATGGGAAATGAGGAGCAGCAATAAAATGGATTATTAAAAAAATAATATTCTTATCCCTGAGTTCCTTGGTCAATTAGTAAGACTATAAGTTATTAAAAAAGGAATAAGAGAATTAAAAAGGGAAATCAAGTGAGGGATAGGAATTAATTGGAGAGGAATAAAACAATGGTAAATAAATGAGATGTTAGGGAAAGATGATCAGGAAGTGGGAAGTGGCACATATGCTCCTTCTTGCACCTGGCCAGGGTGTCACAGGGACAGGGGACACTCGGGGACACTGAGGAGCACGGAAATGACCCTCCAGAGGAGATGGCACTTCGGGGCTCAGGGCTGGCTGCAATGTCTGCCCCATCCCTGCATAAATCTCTGTGCAGTTCTTTCTGCAGGGCCATGATAAATTAATTGGAGTTTCTGAGGAGCCTGGGGCTCATCATTCACCTACAGAAGAACCCCCAAACCTTCCCCGAGGTCTGTCTGTGTCAGAGGAGGTGCTGAGAGAAGAGGAAGGGACTGATTTCCCCCAGGTTTCACAGAGAAGTGACAAAGGGAGCCTGGAACAGGGCCCAGGATTAGCTCTGCTGCATTTGTTCCTGGCTCTGAAGCACAGGAGCTCTCAGGCTTTCCATTGTTCCAAGGCAAGCTGGATCCTGGCTGAGCCCAGCCTGGCACGGGCAGGGGACACTGCTCGCTGAGGGGACACTGTGCTCGCTGAGGGGACACTGCTCGCTGAGGGGACACTGTGCTCGCTGAGGGGACACTCTGTGCTCACTGAGGGGACACTGTGCTCGCTGAGGGGACACTCTGTGCTCACTGAGGGGACACTGTGCTCGCTGAGGGGACACTCTGTGCTCGCTGAGGGGACACTCTGTGTTCACTGATGGGACACTCTGTGCTCGCTGAGGGGACACTGTGCTCGCTGAGGGGACACTCTGTGCTCGCTGAGGGGACACTGTGCTCGCTGAGGGGACACTGTGCTCACTGAGGGGACACTCTGTGTTCACTGATGGGACACTCTGTGCTCGCTGAGGGGACACTGTGCTCGCTGAGGGGACACTGCTTGCTGAGGGGACACTCTGTGCTCGCTGAGGGGACACTCTGTGCTCGCTGAGGGGACACTGTGCTCGCTGAGGGGACACTCTGTGCTCGCTGAGGGGACACTCTGTGCTCGCTGAGGGGACACTGTGCTCGCTGAGGGGACACTGTGCTCGCTGAGGGGACACTCTGTGCTCGCTGAGGGGACACTGTGCTCGCTGAGGGGACACTGTGCTCGCTGAGGGGACACTCTGTGCTCGCTGAGGGGACACTCTGTGCTCGCTGAGGGGACACTGTGCTCCCTGAGGGGACACTCTGTGCTCGCTGAGGGGACACTGCTCACTGAGGGGACACTGTGCTCGCTGAGGGGACACTGTGCTCACTGAGGGGACACTGCTCACTGAGGGGACTCTCTGTGCTCGCTGAGGGGACACTGTGCTCACTGAGGGGACACTCTGTGCTCCCTGAGGGGACACTCTGTGCTCGCTGAGGGGACACTGTGCTCACTGATGGGACACTCTGTGGTCACTGAGGGGACACTCTGTGCTCACTGAGGGGACACTCTGTGCTCACTGAGGGGACACTCTGTACTCGCTGATGGGACACTGCCCGGGTCCTGCCGGGCTCAGGGTCAGGGCAGGGGACATGGTTTTGGGGACTGAAGCAGCTCTGGGGGTTTTGTTCTGATATCGCAGCTGTGGGATCTGCCCAGCTCTGCTCCCTGTGACCCCAGTGCCACTGGAGCCACCAAAGCCTCGTGGCTCTGAGCGTGCAGCGAGGCTCTGAGCTGATCCTGAGCAGCCTTGGCCCAGAGACACTGCCAGAGGAGAAGGAACAGGCTGCAGGCACCCAAAGGGGCCAGGGAAGGGCTCCAGCCTTCTGTCAGTCACTGCTCAGCGCGTTTTGGTGACAAAAGCTGGGGGAACAGATGACTGTTTGACAGGAGCTGTCACATTCCCTGGGGAAAAGGTCAGCCCTGACCTGGCGGAGCAGCAGGGCTGGGCTGGGCAAGGGGACAGGGCAGAGCAGAGTGAAGGACAGAGATTGTGGGACAGGGACAATGCCAGGGGAACCTGTGATGGGCTGGGCGAGGGGACACGGCAGGGCTTTGGAGTGAAGGACAGGAAATGTGGGGCAGGGGCAAAGCCCCAGGATCCTGTGACGGGCTGGGCACAGCACGGACCGAGCTGGATGAGCTGAGAGCCAGCCGAGCCGTGCCGGGATGGATTCTGCCCCAGTGCCTCCTCAGACACCTGCAGAGGCTGGGCTGGAGCTGTTCCATGACCCCCAGAGCGAGGGGACCCTGCCCCTCTGACCCAGAATCAACAGAGACCCTTCACAGGAGCCTTTGCACCAACAGCTGACAGTCACAGGGAGCTTTGGCTTTGAAAAGGCCTCTGAAATCATCCTGTGAGTGCTGGGGAGATGGCTCCAGCAAGGCTGAGAGCAGTCCCCGTGCCAGGCTGGGCTCCCTGCACTCCCAACCAGCCCCAGGCAAGGAGGGCAGGCAGGACAAACAGGACTTAAACCCAGAGCAAACATCTCAAGTGGTGTTACTGAGTCTAGTCCAGCTCAGTCTGACAGTGCTTTTGGACACAAAAGGCAGGGAAAGCAGCAAGGCTCAGGCTCGTGAGGCACCTCACAGATGTTCCTTCCCCCAAATGATGTTGTTGCCCCTTGCAGGGCTGGGTTCAGCCTTCCCAGAGTGGCAGGAATTCCTCCAGCTCTCCACAGGCATCACTGATATTCTGCTCTGGAGGTCCAGCCTGGAGCAGGAGGCACTTGTGAGGCCAGGGGTGATTTTCCTACAAACTGTAACCAAAGGGTCTCAGCCTGATCCCCAAAGCAGCTCGAAGGGTCCGGAACGGGGGCAGCTCTGGAGCCTCTGGGATCAAACACTTCCTGGCAGGGACAAGAGCTTCAGGACCCTTTACACAGCTGAAGGCACAAACCCCTCCTGTGGGGAAACCCTGGTGCCTGGCAGGACATACCAGACTCTGGGGACTCTGGGGACTCTGGGGACTCTGGGGACTCTGGGGACTCTGGAGACTCTGGGGGCTCTGGGGACTCTGGGGACTCTGGGGCCATGGCTGTGTCCGGAAGGTTTCCAGCAGGGCGGTGCAGAAGGGAAGAGGGAACATCGTCCCATCACCTCCCAAGCGCGTGAGCCATCGCCCTAAATGACACCAGAGGGTTTTTGTCACTCTGCTCCTGCCGTGAGGGTGCAGGTGCTGCAGACCTGGACCCGGGAGTGGAAGAGGCCAGAGGGCTGCTCTCCCTTTGGGTCCAAACTCAGCTCCGAGTGGGAGCTCGTGACCATCCTGCTTGCATTAGTGCTTTGGGGGCTGTTCCGTACTTTGGAAATCGGTCCTGCCATTTCTGGCTGCGCTGGGGTGCCCTGGAGGCAGGAGTGGGAGGGAAGGGTGGGACACTGTTCCCTTCCTGAGTGGCAGATCCAGCTCTGTCTGAAGCCAGCCCAATGCCTTAATAATTTCTAGTTTTTTACTCTTCATCCGTCTGTAACTTGGTATAGTTCTGTGCTTCTTGTGAAGTGCTAAAAACCTCAGTTCCCAGCACCTTTAGCCAAAACAAATCCCTCTGAATACAGATCCAAGGACACATTTGTTGTCCTAGGGGCTGAAAATATGTAAACAACTGTGAGATGGGGGAGCAGGCCTGGGGTGGTGAACATCATCACCTGAGGGTGCAATTGGAGAGTTAAGGGCCAATGTGCTAATGGACAGAACTTATAAAAGGTGAAGGGCTTGGGACCCAGAGTCCATTTTGGGTGTAGTCCCTCGAGGGGGACTGTGCTTGCCCGAATGTACCGAAGGCCTTGAATAAATTTGTCTGCTTTTAGTACTCCCAATTTTGTCTAGTCCTCTGTTCCAGGCAGCCTGCTTTAGGCATTGAGCTGTTCCCAGCAGGGCCGGGGGTCCCTGCCCATGGCAGGATGTTGGGGCTGAGTGATCTTTAAGGTCCCTTCCAACCCAAACCATTCCATCATTCTGTGATGATCCCAAGCATTTTCACCTTGGTACAGGCACAGCCCAATTTCCTGCTCCCCCAAATAAAGCCCACTGGGAATCCCCATCCCCACCACAGGGGAACTATTCTTATAATTTGATTTTTAACAACACAAATGTTCACTAATTAGAGGTATCCACCATCTCTTTGTTCAGACTTTCCAAGCCCACGCAGCCTGGGCTGGACACCCACTCTGCCAAAAATACCAGGTTGGGCTGTCCCAGTCTGGCAATGTCTGCAGGCACCGAGAGCTGGAGCTGGGAAATGCAGCTCCCAGGGAAGTGCAGCTGTGCTGGGAATGCCCAGCCCTGCGGGCAGCAGGGGTGACCCAAACGGGGCGCGAGGTGGTCTGAGCCACCAGGATACGGCTATGCACACGGACGGATCAGAGCATCAGCAGGGCTGCGGGAACGAGCTCAGAGGAAAACTCAGAAGGATTTCAGTGCTTGAAGGGGGCCTGTGACAAAGGTGGGGACAAACCTTTCGGCAGGCCCTGCTGTGACAGGAAAAGGGAGGATGGTTTTAAACTCGTGGATCCATCTAGATTGGGTACGAGGAAGACATTTTTACGATGAGGGTGGTGAAGCACTGGCCCAGGGAAGCTGTGGCTGCCCCATCCCTGGAACCACTCAAGGTCAGGTTGGACAGAGCCCTGAGCAGCTTGGCCCAGGTGAAAATGTTGCTGCTCATTGCAGGGACTTGCTCTAGATGACCTTTAAAGGTCCCTTCCAAATCCTTCCATGACTCCATGATATCTGCATAAAAGCAGCACTGAAATAACAGATTTTTGGGCCCAAACAAGAAGCCATGTGTAGGAAATCTTCTTTGCCCCAGCAGTTGCCGCTGTGCCCGTGTCTAGACGAGGAGAAGATCATTGTGATCACGCAGATAACTCCTGCCTCACCAAGGAGCCCTGCTGAGGGCAATTTCGGGAGCAGAGAGTGGCTCGGGCCCATGGATTGAGCTTATCACACAACAACACGCTGTTAGACTCTAATTCACCATGGGAAGTTTCTCTTTAAGCTGCTTTAAGGGAAGAACTGATAAGTTGATAGAGCAGCCCAGCTCGCTGGCGGTGACCTTTAGAAGGATGTGACAGGGTGTCGCTGTCAGAGCTGTTTCCCCGGATGGGAGCCACGGGCGCTTCAGCGCTGTCAGAGCCAAAAACTGAGTGCTGAGGGAGCTGCTGGGGAAACAAAGCTCCAGCACATCCCCCTCTCTCCCCGGGGCACCTGCCAGGCTGAACTTGGGCAAGACAGTCCCAGGACTGGAGACTGCACCGTCACCGTGGCTTTGTCCTCTCCAGGACTGTTGTGTCCCTCCTGCAGGGACTGCACGGCTGCTCCGAGGTGGAAAAGAGCAGGGATTCCAGAGGAGAGCTGTGTCCTCCGGGGGTGCAGGATTATTGCCACATACAGAGGTGTCACCGAAAAACAAAAACACTCCTACAACATTTTGTAGTGTTAGAGAATCGAGGCATTACTTGATTCTGGCCAGGATGTGCAACAGAAATCGTTTCATCCACACATAGCCCAGGTGTGCCGAGAAAATCATTCCATCGCACGTACTCTTTACTAGATTTTTCACATGTTTATACAGACAAAACCCAGAGAAATTCACTGGTTCAATGTTCATTCGTCCCGAATTACACAGTTCTCAGTATTTGGTTTCCTATTGGTTATTGATCCCTTCGCCTTCGATGCTAATGAAGTCCTCATTCTTTGTTCTCTTTCCGATCTTTTGCCAGCCCAGGGGTCTCTAACCCACCGGGGGATGCTCGGGGGTGGATGTTCGCTGATGTTCGCTAATGGTTGCTTCTCTCCTGTGCATCCTCTGGCAGCTCCCAGCCCACTGAGGAGTTCAGCTCACCAGGCCTTGCCCAGGGAACAGTTTCTTGAAAAGAAAGTCCCATTCCATCCCACTGGGTGAAGATGAACAAAACCCGACTAAAGCTAGTTTGAAAAATTTTAGAAGTTGTGCCATTTCCAGCAGAGCGAGGCAGCTCAGCAGCAGCTGCTGCAGCCACGTCCCAGATCTGGGACCTTTTGGGACTGCGCCTTTCCAGTCCAGCCTCAGCAGTGACCACAATTCCATATCATATCATGGAATCATTTAGGTTGGAAAGCCTTCCAAGATCAGGGACTCCAACCATTCTCCCAGCACTGCCCAGGCCACCGCTGCCCCATGTTCCCAAGTGCCACATCCACATGGCTTTAAACCCCTCCAGGGATGGGGACTGCACCCCTGCCCTGGGCAGCTGTGCCAGGGCTGCACAGCCCTTCCAGGAAGGAATTTTTCCTAATATCCTATGCATAGCTCTCCCTGCTCCAGGCTGAGCAGCAGCACGGGAGTTACACCAGAACCCAAAATGGAGGAGCCAAAGGTTGCCATGGGAAGGGGAAAAGTGGGAAGTGTCGATCCCTTTTGCCGAACAGCTGCACAGGAAGCCCAAGAGGATCACCTGGGACTTCTCAGGGCTTTGCAGCTCCCTGAACTGTTCTCATCCACGTTGGCAAGTGCCTTCAATGTGGAGGAGCTCAGGAAGCACAGACCACAGAACCACAGAACCACAGAACCACAGAAAAACAGAATCACAGAATCACAGAAAAACAGAAAAACAGAATCACAGAACCACAGAACCACAGAACCACAGAATCACAGAATCACAGAAAAACAGAACCACAGAATCACAGAATCACAGAACCACAGAACCACAGAACCACAGAATCGCAGAATCACAGAATCACAGAACCACAGAACCACAGAATCACAGAACCATAGAATCACAGAATCAGAGAATCACAGAACCACAGAATCACAGAATCACAGAATCACTGAACCACAGAACCACAGAACCACAGAATCACAGAACCACAGAATCACAGAAAAACAGAACCACAGAACCACAGAACCACAGAATCGCAGAACCACAGAACCACAGAATCACAGAACCACAGAACCACAGAATGACAGAACACCTGAGCTGGAAAGGACCCACAGAGATCATGGATCTAGCTCCTGGCCCTGCACAGACACCCCAACAATCCCACCCTGTGTCTGAGAGCCTTGTCCAAACACTCCTGGAGCTCTGGCAGCCTCGGGGCTGTGACCACATCCCAGACGGGAATCCCGGGACATCATGTGGGATCCTCCTGCTGAAGGTCACCCGTGAGCTGGTGGAGCTGGTGCCAAAACTGTTCTGGGCAGTTTTGGTCTCCACGTGGGTGTGGTGCCCATGGATTCCCGTGCTCCGTGGGAACAGCTCCGCTGGGAAGCTCAGCGAGTGGCAGAGCCCAGCCCCAGCTGGAGCAGCTCCTCCCAGAGACAGCCAGAGCCCCTGAGCCCCTGGGGCTGCAGGAGGGACAGGGACAGGGACAGGGACAGGGACAGGGAAAGGGACAGGGACAGGGACAGGGGCAGGGACAGGGGCAGGGACAGGGAAAGGGACAGGGGCAGGGACAGGGAAAGGGACAGGGACAGGGACAGGGACAGGGACAGGGACAGGGATGGGGACAGGGACAGGGACAGGGACAGGGACAGGGACAGGGACAGGGATGGGGACAGGGAAAGGGACAGGGACAGGGACAGGGGCAGGGACAGGGACAGGGACGGGGACAGGGACAGGGACAGGGACAGGGACAGGGACAGGGGCAGGGAAAGGGACAGGGACAGGGACGGGGACAGGGACAGGGACAGGGACAGGGACAGGGACAGGGACAGGGATGGGGACAGGGACAGGAACACAGACATGGACATGGACATGGACAGGGACAAGGACAGGGAACCCCCAGATGGAAACTAGTCCCACCAGGAAAGCACTTCCAGTACTAACACAGTGCAGAGGGAAAAGAGTCAGGAGGAAGAGGAGCAGCCCAAACCTGTCCATCCCAGCACTGCCAGGTCACCAGGGGGTGGTGGGGACACCATCCCGGTCCATCCCAGCAGTGGAGGTCACCAGAGGGTGGTGGGGACACCATCCCAGTCCATCCCAGCACCGCAGGTCCCCAGGGGGTGGAGGGGACATCACCTCCAGGCCACTGGGGCTGCAAAGCTGAGCCCAGGCAGTGCTGGCTCCCCGTTCCTGCTCCTTGACTGCAGGTAAGAGACTTTTTTACCAATGCCTGACTCCAAGTCAAGGTTTCTCACAGCAGAATTTCACTATTTCTGCTTGATAATGAAGATATATTTGTATGAAAAAAAAAGAATCCAGGCTACCCTAGAGACCCCCATCATTTTAAATCCAGGCTGGGCAAACCTAACTGGAAAACACCCAGTGGGGGACAAACCCTCCCGAGCAGAGAGGGAGATGAGATGCACTAATAAGATCTTTTCCCATCTCTAATTTCTCTGAATCGAACTGCTCATGCAGAAAGCAGCACTGGGAGATTTGGAAAGCTATTTGTGTGGGTAATTGACATTATTTTCTCTGCTAGGCACTACGCCCAACTTCCAGTGTTAATATAAACATTTTTTTTTAAAATGATAGCTTGTGCTTTTTTGTGGGCATAAAGCAGCATTTGTATTTACAGCCAAAATGCGTAATAAATAAATGAATACATTTGGTAGAATATTTTATCTCTCTGGATGAAAAGAAATAAAATCTATTCAGGCTGACCAGAAATGCTCGTTCATTCTGGCTGGGCTTAGCAAAACATTTTGGTTAAAAGCACACAGTGAAGATGGGAAATTTTTTTGAAGGATGTAAAATGGATTTTGATTTCTAATTTCAGCACAAAATCCTTCCTTTTTGGAGGTTTGAAGTGATATTTCAAATTTGACCTCTATTAGCCTTTATTTTTAGAAAAAGCTGAAACAACAAAGGGTTTATTACAGGTTTGATTCAAATCACAATCAAGTGCATTATTTTGGGTTTTTTCCCTATCTTGTTTGTGGGAGAATGGTTTTTAAAAGCTGGAACTAAACCAGCTTTCTCCCATGTGTGCTGTGGGGAACTGCAGTTGCAGTGACATTGTGGGATGGAAATGGCTCTGGATTTGTCTTCCCATTTCTCCAGGCTCGCAGCGCTGCCCATCCTTGCCCACTCCATGGCTACACCCTGGGCTCCTTGGCTGAACTCTTTGGGGTCGGTGCTCCAAACCAGCTCTGGGAGATGATTTTGCAGCTCCTTTTCAAAGGTCTTGAGCAAGAGAGGGAGAGAAGGGAGAGAAGGTTGTTTAACCCAGCCCCTCCCTCCCTTGGGCTGGGCAGACCTTCTGTGCCCCTCTGCCCAAATCCCCCAGCACCACCTGCCACCTTTGCGCTTCCCCAGGTGGTTCTTGATGGGATGTGGTTCCTGCAGGGATGCCAGGGGAGGGAATCCTGCCTTTCCCCTCTCCTGCTGCTCCCCTCCACTCCTGCCCCACTCCTGCCCCACTCCTGCCCCACTCCTGCCCCACTCCTGCCCTCTGAGTCTCCAAGGTGATGCTCTGAGCCACACCTTTATTGGGCAGTTCAACACAAGGTCCCTTCCAAAACATTTCTGTCGGGGGATGCAGAGCAGGGTGCAGTACCTGGCTCCGGAAAACAGGGGAATAATCTCACTCTGCTGGTAGAGGAAAGGCAAACGGCTCCTTTCCTTTCCTGGAGCCCTGGTGCTGCCAAACACGTGCTCCACCCCATTCCTGGAAGTGTCCAAGGGGCTTGGAGCAGCCTGGGGTAGTGGGACGTGTCCCTGCCCATGGCAGGGAATGGGATGGCCTTTAATGACCCTTCCAACCCAAAGCATTCCATGGAAACCCCGATGGAAGCAATATTTAAGTAACGTCACTGCGATCTCCACTGTGTGGCTTGGACTTCCAACTTCACCAGTCCAAGGGGAAGAACAACCTCTGGAAAGCAGAAGGAAGTTCCCGTAGTGCAGAAAAGATAAATCAGCTCTGTAGTTAAAATGTGTAGTCTCCTTCTCTCACCCAAATCCCCTCTTGATGCAAGCCAAGTATCCTGTTCTGGATTCATGGAATTCTGTCTCCAGCAGAAGATGCCGCAATTAATAATTGTTTCTCACCTGGTCAATCTCAAACCAAAGAGCTGACCAAGGGTGGTGGGAAGGCAAAGCAAGGGAGGGCCCAGGACAGGCAGGAGCTCTCCTGGCAGGTGGGGAGGCAGCAGCCCCAGAGCTGGGAGTCTGCAGCTGCTCAGTGTTTGTGGCTGGGAGCAGCCAAGCCTCTGCCCTGGAAGAGCAGAGCAGGGCCTGTGACCCGAGCAGAGCAGGTGGGACTGACTGCAATGAGACCCCAGGGCGTTCTCCCACGGTGACAGGGCAGCTGTGAGTGTGGAGAGGCAGCCGTGGCAGATCCGTGCCGGGAGCCAGGATGGGTGTCCCAGGCAGAATCGGAGCCTGTCCAGCACTGGGCAGAGCTCTCAGCAGGGAACACACCTGGCTAGGACATCACACAGCTCCTGTGGCCCTCCCGTGCTGCAAGAGCACCAGGGCTGAACCAAACACTCCCTGAGCCTTGGCCAAATCCCGAGCTCTGGAAGGCTGGAGCGAAAGCATCCGTTCCTCTGCAGCCAGAGAGAGCTGCTCCACAAACCCTCTGCTCTGTGACAGGACACCGTGGCTCAGAGCAGGGAGCCTGTGCCAGCTCCTGCCAGCCTCGGTGGCACATCAGCCATGCCAGCTCCTGCCAGCCTCGGTGGCACATCAGCCGTGCCAGCTCCTGCCAGCCTCGGTGGCAGATTGGCCGTGCCAGCTCCTGCCAGCCTCGGTGGCACATCAGCCGTGCCAGCTCCTGCCAGCCTCGGTGGCACATCAGCTGTGCCAGGCTCCTGCCAGCCTCGGTGGCAGATTGGCCGTGCCAGCTCCTGCCAGCCTCGGTGGCACATCAGCCATGCCAGGATCCTGCCAGCCTCGGTGGCACATCAGCCATGCCAGGCTCCTGCCAGCCTCGGTGGCACATCAGCTGTGCCAGGCTCCTGCCAGCCTCGGTGGCACATCGGCCGTGCCAGCTCCTGCCAGCCTCGGTGGCACATCAGCCATGCCAGGCTCCTGCCAGCCTCGGTGGCACATCAGCTGTGCCAGGCTCCTGCCAGCCTCAGTGGCACATCAGCTGTGCCAGCTCCTGCCACCTCCTCGGCTGGCATTCCAAAAGTTGGTTTTGCAGGGCCATTTCCATCCCAGCAGCTGCAGCGTGTCCTGTGCCACGGACAGCAAAAAGCACTTTGGAAGAGGCAAAGTATAGATCAGCCTCCTCAGTTAGGGAACATCAGGGGTTTTAGGGATTCAAATCTTCAAAACCAAGCCAAAGGAGCTATTTTTCAGGTAAGCCCATGCCTAATTTCTAAGCCACCGAGTCTGGTCTCTGAGCCCTGGAAAAAGCTCTGGTGCTCCAACAGTGCTCAGACGCTTCTCTTTGCCATTTCTGCAGCCAAAGAAGGAGCCACAGCTCTGGCCCCTCTGTCCAGGCTGCTGTGACCTTTGGGACAGGTCAGTCTGGCAGAGCAAGCACTGCACTTGGGTTTGAACAGCTTCAAGGGCAGGCGAAAAAGCATTGACTCAAGTCCCTGGTCCCAGAGAGGGGACAGAAATGACACAGTTATGAACATCCTCCCTCAGTGGCAAAGCACGAGTGGAGGGTGATGAACAAATAGAAATCAGCTGGCAAGAAAAAAAGGAAAAAAATCCCCACTCTCACGAGGTGAAACTCAACCTCCCCTGGTGAAATGCAGAGGTGAATACATTAAATGCAAAATAAACCTCATTGTGCTTCCATAGGGAGGTTGTGAGTCGATGGCCCCATCCTGGGACCAGGAATAGATGAAATAATGTTTATTTTCCTGTGAAGGATGCTGATGAAATCTGGATTTCACTCCAGCCCTGCCCTCAGAAGCAGAGTTGGGAGATGGTGTTTGGAGACAATTAATGTGGGTTGGGGACATCAGCAGCGTCCAGCCCCTGGAAGCAGAGGGTGGCTCCCAGAGCCCTCCCAGCAAGGGGCAGGGGCTCAGGGAGGCTTTGGAAGGGCAGAGCCCTGGGGCAGTCGGTCCTGTGTGAACAGTGCTGGCCAGGCCCTGCAGAGGAGACACCTCCCTGCTCAGCCCTGGCTTCACAGCACACACTGATTTCGGGTAAAATCCTTTGGGAAACGCAACCTGCCATGGGGCACATCATTCCTGCCTCGCTGGGCAGCAATCCAAGAAGTTGACATGTATGATTACTGTTATTAACTATTATTCTTATTTCTACTATCAAAATATGTTGGAGATTTCATTTGAAATTAAAAAAATCCAACCCCACAAACCACGAAAAGCCCACCTGTGGTGAGACTCGCGTTGGCCAAAATTTGATTCAAACCCCGAGGAGACCACAGCCTTTCTGGGGACCTTCCACGACATCAGGAAAGAAGAGCCTGTTCTCCTCACCAAACCCAGGGCGAGAGTTTCACTGATCTGATGTGAAATATGGGAAGAGCCAAGATTTGAACTAAGGCCTTTTAATCAGCCCATGACCTGGTCCTGGCGGTGACAGTATTTTTGGGTATTGCAGGAGGGCTGTAGCTGCCCCAGTGTCCATCCAGGCACGAACCCACCCAGCTCCTTGGAGGAGAGGATTTGCAGCATCCCATCAGATCATTGCTCATGCTGCAGTTCCCTTGCAGTAAAATAGAGATAATACAGCAAAGAAACAATACCCCCAAACTTGTTATCAGTCCTTCCTTGCTTATTCCTCCCACCAAACATTTCCTATCAGCATACACCAGCTAATCTTCTCCTTTTGTCACTGACACAAAAACACTTGCTCATTTTGTGTCATCTCCAAATGCTGCAACAATAGAAGAATGCAGCCATTAATTACTGAAATTACCGTTACAAGAGAAAATTACAGTCATTAAAACTGAGGTGAAACTCATTTGTACTTTCCTCAACTTCTCCTTTTTTGTGAAGTTACCAACTTAATGCCTCCGGTAAAGACCCCAGAATGCAGCAAACTGAGAAGTTTGGGAAATGTGAGCGGTGCTGTCACTGCAGGAGCTTCTCTGCGTCACCGAGGCAAAGGTTCTTTCCTTTCTCTGAGCTGTGCTCTCATCACAGAACCGTGGAATGGTTGGGTTGGGTTGGGAGGGACCTCAAAGCCCTCCCAGTGCCACCCCAGCCATGGCAGGGACACCTCCCACTGTCCCAGGCTGCTCCAAGCCCCAATGTCCAGCCTGGCCTGGGACACTGCCAGGGATCCAGGGGCAGCCACAGCTGCTCGGGGCTGTGCAATGAGATGGTGTCCCACCCCAGACCATTCTGGGATTCCATGATTCCATGATTCCATGATTCTGTGAATATTGGAATGAATGAAACAGCTCCTGCTGATGAAATTCAGCTCTGTGGCAATGCCAAGGGACATAAACTCTCAGGCTGAAGATGAGAGTTTATCGTGGGGAGAACACAATTGTTCCAAGCACTGGAGCCGTGGAGGTGCTGCCCTAAGCAGGGTCTGGGGTCACACCCTCCCAAAGGGGCAGTGGCTGCACATGGTGCTCAAGGGGAATTCTAGAGAAGCCAAAATCCACCTCAGGGGATCTCCTGGCCCCTCGCAGGAGCTCCTTGCCCTTTCCTTGGGAACAGGACCTCTCCCAGGACAGCTGTATCCAATGTGTCAGAGCCCTTGGGTCCATGACAGGAACCCAAATGGGACCCAAACTCCCAAACCAGCCCCGGCCGGGACTGGCACTGGGAACCCGGCGCTGATGTGATGAACTCGGTTAGCATCAGCTGCCCTGCTGATATCAATGCTGGTGAGCAGAGCTAAGATATGATACATCACCTGCCCTGCTGATAGCAGTGCTGATATCAGTGCTGATATCAGTGCTGATAAGCAGAGTTAATATCTGATACCATCACCTGCCCTGCTGATAGCAGTGCTGATAGCAGTGCTGATATCAATGCTGGTGAGCAGAGCTAAGATCTGATACCATCACCTGCCCTGCTGATAGCAGTGCTAATAGCAGTGCTGATAGCAGTGCTCATAAACAGAGTTAAAATCTGATACATCACCTGCCCTGCTGATAGCAGTGCTGATAGCAGTGCTGATAGCAGTGCTGACAAAGAGTTAAAATCTGATACCATCACCTGCCCTGCTGATATCAGTGCTGATAAACAGAGTTAAAATCTGAAACATCACCTGCCCTGCTGACAGCAGTGCTGATAGCAGCGCTGATAAGCAGCAGTTCAGAGCACTCTGATTCGCTGATCTGATGCTGTGTGACGGATCCCTGGCCTCGATGCACATCCAAACATTACACACACGCATACAAATTGAATTTGCCATTTTCTGCAGACTTCAGCCACAGGCAAATCTCAGAAAAAGAAGAGCATGAGTAGTTTATGTGATCAAGATAAAGGTTAAACACCCAATTATCGTGTTTGGTACCAAGGTTATGGGCCAGCACAACAAATGGCTTGGTTAATATCTGCCTGAAACTCAATCCCGCTCCGAGGCACAGACCTGGCCTTTTCTGAGCGTTGTTGATCAGCAGGAATGTTCAGGTTGTGTTTCAGCAAACATCTCTCCAAAGGACTGTTTCTACACTTGGTTTGAACCCTTAATTTTCATTCTTATTTAGTCACAGCAAAAAAAAAATGGTTCGATTTTATGATTTTCTGCAAGGTTTTATGGCCAGTGACACCCCCCAGTCTCTGAATGTGGTTGATTTCTTTGTGCCATTGTCCTGCTCTCAGCTATTTCCCTGCCTTTTGATGAGCAAAGGTCTTGCATTCCAGGGCTTCTCCCCTTTATGTTTTTGAACAAAGCTGCACGAACACAGCTCCAGCACATCCCAAAATCTGTGTCTTGCAGTGGCTGGGCAGTTTGGGAACTTTCCCCTCAGAGGGACTGGGAAATACTTTCCTAACTGGGAAATACTTTCCTAACTGGGAAATTCCCTTCACATCGACTCTCAATGTCATTTAGTCCCAGTTTTTCCTCCCTTGTGTTTTATTCATTATGCAAACCCCTTCTCTTTTTTTTCCCTGACTTCCTTTCAACAACCTGTAATCAAATGTTTCTCTAAAAGAAGTGCCCAAGGTTTGTTTGGGTTTTTTTCCCCATCGCTGGGATGAGCATGTGGTTGGAGAGTTCACAGGCTCCTTTTAAACAGACGGCTAATTACTTGGGAGCAGCCACCAAAGTTAACTATAAATATGCAAATTGGGAAAGAATAAAATACTCGTTAAACATTAAGCATTTACTATGGAAATTAAGTGTCATTAGATGCATAAAAGGTTTTCCCAGCGTTTGTTCTTGCGGCGTTTCCCTTCAAGCCTTCATTAGTGCACTGATCCCGACAAACACACAGGGGCCACCCCACACAAACAGGAGCAGAGCCATCCTGAATGGGTGCCCAGAACTCAAACCCAAACGTTTTTAAAATCAGTTTTGAGCTGTGGAGATATTCCACAGCTTTCCTTCTCTTCCCCACTTTGCATTTCCCCTTTGCCTCTCCATCCAGTCCAACAGGAGGAGCAAAGGCTGAACATCACAGCGCCAGAAAAGCTGCTCACATCATTTTCTGACTGAGCTGGAGCCAGAGGTTACAGAAGCAGGAAATATTCTTGGCAAAGTATGTAGGAAAACACTAATTCAGGGTTTTAGAGTAGACAAAGTTGAGGGTAGAGCAAAAGCCTTGGAGAAAGTGTGGGAGATCCATCTCTGGGAGCTGGAGACCAGAGCGTTTTCCCCTCAAATGAGAAAGGTATGGATTATCCTAAATAATTTTCCACGAGTCTGTGAAACCACCCATTGTCCTCAGGCCTTTCCAGTCCTCTCTCATCTATGTAGTGACAGGACAAGGACGAATGGCTTCAAACAGAACGAGAGCAGGTTGAGACGGGATATTGGGAATTAGGAATTGTTCCCTGGGAGGGTGGGCAGGCCCTGGCACAGGTGCCCAGAGCAGCTGTGGCTGCCCCTGGATCCCTGGAGTGTCCAAGGCCAGGCTGGACATTGGGGCTTGGATCACCTGGGACAGTGGGAGGTGTCCCTGCCATGGCTGGGGTGGACTGAGATGAACTTTAAGGTCCCTCCCAACCCAAACCATTTCATAATTCCATGATTCTCATTCAACATCTCCTGTTCAGCCCATCTCACTCCACCTCTAAGCCATGACTGAAAATGCAAATTACTCCCTTCCTCAACAGCCTTCCTGGGCCTTAAAGGTCCTGGCGTGGAAATCCTCGTTTGGAAGTGCCCCAGAAACCTGGAACAGGTTCCGGAAGGATTTCCTTAGGGATGCCTCAGTGTGGTCTTGTAAATCCCTTCAGAGTCACGATGCTCGTGAGGATCAAAGTGCAGAAGAGTTATCAAATGCAGGAAATGTCTGGGAACTTATCTTTGGACAACAAGATAAGAACAGGGAAAATCTGTGAATGGTGGTGGGGCTTGGCAGAGGTGACTGTCCCTTGTTCCCTCCTTGGGACACTTGCAGGGGGATTGGGAGGGTGAAGTTGTCCCTCCGCACGCTCCATGCAAAGCAGTCAGTCCCCCTCCACACCAACTCCAGCACTGCAGTCCTGCTCTCAGCCAGAAAAAAGCATGGAAAGGTGGACATATTTATTTTTCTGTAATTCTTTTCCATTACTCAGGATTGATAATGTCAAGATGAAATTTAAATAAACCAGGGAAACTCACAGACTTGGAAAAACTGTGGGGAGAGCAGAGTGATTTTTGTCCTTTCTGTAACACCCACCCACACAGAGCCAGCCTGTTGACAGCAGCAAATGATGATCAAAAATAATCGAGATTTCGTCACAGAACTTTCTGGATTGTCCCCTAGGAATCATACAAATATAGCTGTGAATTCTTTCCAGGCCTTGTCCAAGCAGCCAAACCCAGCCATGCCCTGACATTTCGGTGCCCTCAGTGCCTAGCAGAGGTGCCAGGGTGGGAAACGCTGGGACGTGTCCCTCGCAGGAGCATTGTCACTGCCCAGCACTGCCTTGCTGGGAGGAGCAGCAGCAGAAGTCTCTTCGTTTGCCTGACAGCTGACGCAGCATTTTAAGACACTTTAAGGGATTCTTGAGACACTTTATGAGCTAAAATCTGTTCAGAGGTTGTGGGTGCAAACACTGTGCGTCACAATGTACACCACTGCATTTGCCATACAAATAGACTCAATATAATGTGTTTTTTGTGTCGAGTTGTTCCTTTGTTTCGCAGCAGTACCAGGCAGGTTCGGACAATCATAATGGACTTATAGGATTGTTTGCAACAGAAGAGACTTCAAAGACAAACCAGTCCCACCCCTGCCACTGGCAGGGACACCTTCCACTGTTCCAGGAAAACCCAGAGATGCTCAGCTCACTGCTCCCTGCACAAGGGAACCCTCATCCAGAAAAAAGGGTCACAGCTGGGGGATGTCCATCCCCATCCCCATTCCTCCCTCCCTCTCCAGTAGATCTCTGGAGTCATAAAAATACAGAATAATGAAGGTTGGAAAAGCCCTCTGAGATCACCGAGTCCAACCATTCCCAGCATTGCCCAGGCCACCACTGCCCCACGTCCCCAGGTGCCACATCCACACGGCTCTGAAATCCCTCCAGGAATGGGAACTCCATCCCCTCCCTGGGCAGCTGTGCCAGGGTTTTCTGGGAACAAAAGTTGCTCCGTTTTAATACATGAAATTACATCTCTTAATTTCTTCACAAGCCTTCTCTGAACGAGCCCTTGCCAATCCTTTGGATGGGGTTTGCACTCGGAGGATGTGCCTGAGGCAGCCCTGGGCCCATCCTGCTTGGACCCTGACCCTGGAGGGTGCCCCTGCCCTGTCCCTGTGTCCTGCTGGGAGCTGTGAGGAGGCCTTGGGAGGCAGCCTCGAGGTGCCTTGGGAATGGGATCTGTTTGATGGGATGGGATGGGATGGGATGGGATGGGATCTGTTTGATGGGATGGGATCTGTTTGATGGGATGGGATCCGTTTGATGGAAACAGGATCTCTTTGATGGGATGGGATCTCTTTGATGGAGGCTGAAGAGCAAAACAGGGAGATCTCTGGAATGAAACACTGAATTCCATTGCTCCAAAATCCACCAGCCCTGGGGATCGATGTTCTCTGGCCCTTTGTCTCTCTGTCAATGAACAGAGACAAGTGACCATAAACTCCTCCCTTGCAGCCACAGCTCGTCCTGCCCTGCAGGGCCATCGATCACAAACCATCACTGTCATCTCCGCTCTGAACCAGCGCTCATGGCTCGGGGAGGAACTTTAATGTCTGATGCATCTCTCCAAAAAAATGACATCTTGAAGTTCACTGGACCGGGGCTCGAAACACAAACACTTTGTGACTGCACGCAGATGGCTGAAGACCTGGATCTGTGTTATTTATGCTTCTTGGAAAGAAGTTGTTCAGTATTCTGTTGGAGATTTAAATGTTTATTCTGAGCAGTTCCGTGGCAAAATTTAACAAGCAGTCAATGGAGGAACTTAATAAGGCCTGGGGTGGAAAAAAGTCTTTTTCTGTGTCTCTGGGCAATAAATCACAGGTTTTGCAAGGGCCACAAATCTTGGCTTTTTGTGCCATTTAAGCTCAGCTCCCTCGCTGCCATTGAAGGAGATTTAAAGGGTGCCAGTGAGCTCCTGTGAGACACAGCTGTGCTGATTTGCTTATTCTTAAAAAACTGAAACATCTTGGAGGGCTGGTAAAGGCTGCCACAGGCACAAGGCTGTGTCCTGGAAAGGGAAATGTGCTCCACCAAAAAAACGAATATCGCCAGGGCTTGGGGCTGGACCTGCAAAGAGTGAAAAGCTCCCCTGGCCTCACCTCTGCCTCTGCCCTGCCTTAACCAACTGAGACACATCTTGCTGGGCAGATGTGGAGAGATTGTTAAATTATTTCGGTTGATGACCAAGTATCTCTATTAGGTAAAGATACGATGTGCCTTATTCCTCACTAAATCCTGCCCAGGATCCACTCCCAACTATTGGATGATACAGTCTCAAGCTCAAAAGTGAAACAAGTCCAAAAGTAAAACCGAAAACCAAATAGATTCTTATCTGAAAAATTCTTTAACCAAAGTCCTCCCCAATAGAATTTTGTGTGCTCTTTTTATTTTCAAAAGTCCTAAAAGTAAACAGATTTCTCCTTTCGAAGCCTCATCACCTGGAGTCCTCCCAAACCCAGCTTTGTGCTCCCTTTCCTCACTCCTGGGCACTTTTCAGAACTCCTTTTCACCTCCCTGACCCTGGAAGCAAAGAGAGGATTTACAACTTTCTGCTTTGCTCCTGGGAGACAGCTGCAGCCCAGGCAGTGCTGGCGGGCAGAGGAAAAGCTGCGCCGGCCCCTGGCAGGCCTAAAAAGCAAATGACCTGGATAAAGCTCGGCTCAGTCCCGCGAGCCCGCGGTGTCTCTGCAGATTGGCAAAGCTCTGTTAGCTTGTCAAGCCAGGGCAGCGCGAGGGGGGCCCTGGTCCAGCCCCAGTGTCAGCCTCGCTGATGTCAAAGGCTGTCCCTGTCCCCAGGATGCTGTGGCAGCTCCCGGACCAAGGCTGCACCCGAGCCTTTGCAGAGGGAGCTGTGCTGGGCTGAGAGCGCAGAGCAAAGACAGCTGAGTGTGGGGAGCTGAGCCACAACCGAGAGCCTGGCCAAGAAAAAAGATGCTGCTTTTAGGAAAATCCAGCCCCAGTGCTCCTCATTTTTGCAGCCAGACTGAATTCCTCCCCTTGTTTTACCTGCTCCTGCCTTGGATTTAGCTGAAACAGCAGCTACAGCTCAGAGCTCTCTGCTTTTCACCAGGTCCCAGGCAGGTATCAGCTCCTTCCTCCCGTCCCAACCCATCCCATCCCATCCCATGGATCCCATCCCATGGATCCCATCCCATCCCACCCCATCCCATCCCATCCCATCCCATCCCATCCCATCCCATCCCATCCCATCCCACCCCATCCCATCCCATCCCATCCCATCCCATCCCATGGATCCCATCCCATCCCATCCCATCCCATCCCATCCCATCCCTGTATCCCATCCCATCCCATCCCATCCCATCCCATCCCATCCCGAGGCTGTTCAGGGCTGCTGGGACGCCCCAGGGCAGGAGGATCCCTGTCCCTGTGTCCTCCCTGGACTCTCCTCTGCAGCCAGGAGGGCCCAGGCAGGGCTGTGCTGCTTCCAGCGATTTCTGTCTCCCTGTGGGGGTGGCTGCAGAGCTCTGGCCTGGCACAGAGAGAGCTGAAATTCCTGCTCAGACTCAGCTTTCCCCCAGGCTTTTGTTGTACGAGTACACGGCTCAGAATTCACCGCCACATAAATAAATAACCTCCAAACACCGAGCCCTGCTGTTTTTTAAACCTGAGAAACCTCTGGGCAGGTGTTTAGGAAGTGAGCTCATTGCTCTGGGGAAGAGTGATTTGTTCCACACATGACAAGATGCTGAATTAAAGGACAGAGGCCATTCGGTGGTGGCATTTTATTTGGTGGCAGTGTTTCACTGTGGTTCTCTTTGGTTCCCTTGCCCTCCACGCCAGTCATGAGCCAGGCAAGGTGAGAGGGAGAGAAAGGCTTTTAAATCCTCTTGATCCATCCACCTGACAAGACCTGCAAGGTCCTCTGTGTGCTGTGACCTGCGTGTCCCCAGACTGGAAAATTCCCCAAGAATGGGAATTTCTTGCCTTTCCTGCCCCAAATCCCTGCTTCCTTAGTGCAGGGAGGGAATATCTGAACCACCTCAGAAATGTGACTTTAAACGCTCTGGGTCTCCAGAGATGGTGGAGATGGTGCATTTTTGAGTCACATCCAAGGCAGGGTGGGCAGGGTTGGAGCAGCCTGGGAAGGTGTCCCTGCCCATGGCAGGCAGTGGAACAAGATGGACTTTAAAGTTCTTTCCAAACCGAACCATTCTGGGATTCTGTGATTCCATACTATTTGTGAAACGAATTCCTCACCTCTTCCTGATTTTATGATGGGTGTAAAATGTCCCTGAAGCATAAGCTGTCCCTTCTCAGGGAAAATCTTTATTCCTGGAAACGGATCAATCCAAGCTGTAACTTCTTCCCCGTGGTTCACCCTGTGGGTGGATGGAGCTGGGGGAAGGGGAATATCCTCACCCTTTGGAGGGGCTGGAGGTGCCTGGCAAAGCACGAGCTCAGGAACACCACAGAACAAACTTTCCTTATCCCACCTGGGTTCAGGTGTCTCTGTGTGCCTTTGGCAACTCTCCTGCACCTCAGGGACAGCTGAGCGCTGCTCCTTTCACGTGCCACCAAAATCCATCAGCACTAATTAACAAATTACACCAGTCGAGCACCAGACTCACGGTGAGAGGCTCTGCTCCTGCTGCAGCCTGCGCCTCAGTCGTTAGTTATCACTCAATTAATTAATGATAATTTGTCTGCCCACCTGTGTCTGCTCTCCTCTCTGGGGCTGCGTTCCCAGCTCTGGGCCAAGGCAGCTCCATCATGCACGAGTGGGATCAGTGCTGGAGTCTGCGGGGAGAGGGAACGCCGAAGGAGCTCTGATTTACGGAGCTGCAGCGAGGGGCGAGCGCAGCAATAGCTCCTGTGCCGTGAGCTGCCCTGCGGTTTGTGACCTGCCTCCGGTCACCACATCATCAGGACCTTTCCTGAACGCATCGTTTCCCTTCCCCTGAATGTTGACGAGGGCTGGTTTCAATTATTTCTTTCCTTCACACTCTGTATTTCCAGCTGCCTCCAATGAGCAATTCATCTACTCTATCAAATGACTTACCAAGATAGATTTCACATACAAGGCAAATAGATTTTGCCTCCCCTCATGCTTTCACAGCACGATTTTTTATAATTCTGCTTCCCGTGCCTTATTCCCAGCAAACCTTTCCCCACAGAAGAGCTTTCCATCTGTGCAAGGTGGATATAAAATGTCATTGGGTAAGAAAAGTAGTGTTTAACGTTATTTTGCCCCGGCTCCTGTGGCACAGCATTTCCCATGTTATTTGAAATATGGAACAGGGTCAGAAAAATACTGTGGCTCTTGCACTGAGCTGCACCACCACCCCACTACAGAGCCTTACTCTGCTGTGTAAGCTCAGAGTAACCTGTGCCAGCGCAGAGCTGCACATCCAGGGCTTCACCTGTGCGAGGGCATTCAGGAGACCACCGAGCACCAGTGACGCCAAGATGCTTGTGGAAAAGCTCCTTTCCCCGCATATTTATACTTCAGGAATTGTTGATTCCAATTCAACGAAGACTTGTGGGAGAGTTAAGGGAGTTGGTACAATTGGTGCATCTGCGAGTGTTTGCTCAGCCTTTGATCCTCGCTCAGCACAGAGGGACCCACGGAGGGGAAAAGTGAGGGGGGCTCGGCAGGGGCTCTGTGTGGGAGCCGAGGTGGGCACGGACTCTGCTCTGGGGCCCTGGGGAGCTGAGCTCTGTGTCAGCAAAAACACAACGAATATCCCGGCAAGGCTGAACGAGCCCTCAGCAAAATTCATCTGCAGTTCATTGAGGCAGCACAGGGAGAGTTCACGGGGAGTTTATCATGGGAACTGTTGAGGGTTAATGGCCAGCAGAGCAGATTGAGCTGTGGGATTACTAAATAATGAACTTTTCTCTCCAATAAATTTGTCCCTGACTTATAAAAAATCAATAACCTGCTACACTTCAGACAATTTTTTCTTCTTTTGTTGGGGGAGGAATGTGGGCCCAGAGTAATTTTTAAACTACTCTTTCATATATATAAAAATATATTTTACCCCGACCATTTATACGGAAGCTCTGATGTGCCACATTTATTGCAGCTTCATCACCCAGATAGATTTTTATGTGGGTGCCTGGCTATTGCTTTGTTTAATCATTCCTCTCTCTTCCCTCCCCAGTCCCTCTCCTCCTTCCCCTTCCATGCTTCTTTATGACACTATCAGCAGTGCAGATCTGCAGGAGGGTTTTCGTGGGATGTAGGATGTCAGAGAGGTCAGCCCAGCTGGGACAGAGCCAAAAATATTAGCACTCTCCAGCCACTGAGGAGAGAAATTGAAATCACGGCTAGCACTTACAAACTGGCACATTTTCAACTCCAGGAAGAGGGAGGGCTTTTTTAAAATTTTGTTTTGTTTTGTTCCTAAGGGCAGAGGGGATGGTTTCCCTTCCTGGCTGAAGGACAGATTTCCACTGGGATGTGGGCATGTGTTGGTTGAAAGTGGGGGTTTTTCCGGTGTCTTCCCTTGGACTGCTGTGTTTCCTGAGTTTTCCACAATCCCGCTTCCCTCCAGCTCCACAGAGAAGCCCCTCAAGTGATCACATATCGTGGACTCCCTCCCAACACTCATCCCCTTCAACGTGGCTGAAAAATTGCCTGCAGTGTGCCAGGGATGAATGCAAATCCCAGAGAAGCATCGCCTGCGCCCAGCTCTCCTCACAGCCAGGGCTTCCTCAGGACCCCCAGCCCCAGGTCTGTGTCCCAGCGCCACAGGGGTGGCCTCAGCAGAGCTGCCGGAGGGGCAGGACACCCTCCCTGACCTGTGCCACCGCTTTGTGTCACACGGTCAGGACACCTGTGCCACTGCTTTGTGTCACACGGACAGGACACCTGTGCCACCACTTTGTGTCACACGGTCAGGACACCTGTGCCACCGCTTTGTGTCACACGGTCAGGACACCTGTGCCACTGCTTTGTGTCACACGGTCAGGACACCTGTGCCACCGCTTTGTGTCACACTTTCAGGACACCTGTGCCACCACTTTGTGTCACGCGGTCAGGACACCTGTGCCTTCCCCGCTGTGCCTCAGGGTCACCTCGGTGCCCTGCAGGACCCAGGGCTTTCCTGCCGAGCTGTTTTCCAGCACATCCTGGGGCCAGGGCTTGTTTCTCCCCATGGGCAGGACTTTGGCTTGTCCTTGTTGAACTTCCCGAGGTTCCTGTTGGTCCCTTTCTCCAGCCTCAAGGTGCCTCTGGGTCTGGGACTGGAACCAGGGCAGCAGAACTTTCGGTATTGTTTTATTTTCCCTTTAAAGAAGAACTTGGTGAACTCCTATCCCTTGAGCCATGCAGTCACGGTGGTTTGGGAAACATCCCCACCAGGAGTCACCTCTGTCCCTGAAGCGCAGAGGCTCTGCAGGGTTTGTCACCCGAGGAGCAGAGCTCTGCGGGGCTCGGAGCTGAACGGGGGCACGGCTGGGACGCGGTGGGGAAAGCAGCAGCCACAGAGCCAGAGCTGGGGATGCGCTGGGAGCGCTGCCCTGGGGCCACAGGAGCAGGAGATGGAGCTCCCGGCAGTGCCATCGGCTCCGGGCAGCCCAAACCCCTCCTGTCCAGAGCTGCCAGCCGGAGGGAAGGCAGCAAACCCAACAACAATGAGGATTCCATGTTTGCTGAGTTTGGGGGTCCCGCTCAGTCGCAGGGGTCAGGCTGTGTGTGCCTGCTGTGCTGAGCTTCCAGCCTGGCTTTGCAGGAGGGGCGGGAGATGGGCTCTGCTGGGCTCAGCCCCACCAGCTGTGCAGCTCCCCGTGGTTTCCAGCTCCGGGTACAGCCCACCAGGAATAAAAAAATAAAAATGGAATAAAAACCAGGTGTTCCCAAATCACTCCGTGCTCAAAGTGCTTCTGAGAGCTGTGTCACATTCCACATCTCTTTCCATCTGGGCACAAGGAAAGCTCTGCACAGCTCCTACGAGTGCTGGGACACAGCAGTGGGAAAGGTCACCTGTGGAGTCTGTGCACAGCCCCAGGGGTCAGGAATTAGGGATGATGAGTGGCCGGGCAGCACCCCAAACCTGCAGGACAGATTGAAAGCATGTGGAGGCTTTTTTTCAGGGAGTTTCACACATCATGAGGTGAGAGAGAGGGAATCCTCCATGTGTTGTGATTCTGCTGCGAGTAGGAAAATTGAAAGTCTGAATTCCCTAAAGAGGGTATTTAACCTTCCGGTAATTTCATTGTGATGTTGAGATCAACCCCCACCCCGGGCTGTCCCCTCCTGTCAGGAGCTGTGCAGAGCCACAAGGTCCCCCTGAGCCTCCTTTTCTCCAGGCTGAGCCCTTTCCCAGCTCCCTCAGCCGCTCCTGGGGCTCAGCCCTGCCCAGCTCCGTTCCCTGCCCTGGACACCTCCAGCCTCCCAATGTCCTTCCTGAACTAAGGGGCTCAGAACCAGACACAGCCCTCGAGGTGTGGCCCCAGCAGGGGCAGCCCAGGGGGACAATCCCTTCCCTGCTCCCGCTGGACACTGCTCCTGCTGCCACCCCAGTGCTGGGACACCCCAGGGGCCAGTGGCTTTATACCCACCTGGGCACCCCTGGGCTCATGTCCAGCCACTGTCACCAGCACCCCCAGGGCCTTTTCCAGCTTTCCAGCCTCTCTGCCCCAGCCTGGAGCTGCAGGGGGTTACTGTGACCCAAGCGCAGGACCCAGCCCTCGGCTGTGGTGACCCCGTGTCGATCCCTGTTGGCCTCAGCCCCCCCAGACCCCTCTGCAGAACATCTGCCCTCCAGCACATCCACATCCAACCAAACTGACTGAGGGTGCCCTCGATTCCCTCGTCCAGACCTTAAACACAACTGGCCCCAGTTCTGAGCCTCGCTGGACACCATTGGTGACCGATTCCCAACTGGATTTAACTTTCACGCAATTTCCTTTTTTCCTGATTGCAGCTGGTGCTGCCCAGCACTGCAGAGGCAAACTGGAGCCCCAGCCTGGTCCAGAGAGGTGCTCGGCTCTCCCTGTCACCCCGGAGAGCCCAGGGCTGTGTGCTCCCCGTGCTGCTCTCCCGGGGCCGTTTTGCGCAGGACCAGGCACTCGCCAGTGATCTGTGTTTAATAACTGAGGAGCAAAGCCTGCAAACAGCAGCTAAAGCCCAGAGACACAATAACGCATCCTGTGAGGGATTAAGGGAAGCACTGCTTGCTGGGGATTATCCGAAACAGGACAGTTTTATCTATTGCATTTCCACCTTGCTGTGTCTCTGGAAGCTCAGGAGTCGCAGCTGTCCATGGGTTCAAAGCACTCTGTGACAGAGCACAGGGAGAATTTGTAGGGGGTGCAAGGTCTGAGGAAGATGAGAAAGAAACAAAATCTTTTCTGTGCTCTGCATTTGCAGCAGAGATTCCCAGGAGCAATGACTTTGGTAGTCTGATTCATAGGGTGATGATTGTCTGGAGGCATCAACCCCGAGAAAGGAGAGAAACAAGAAATAATTCCGAGTTTGACAAATCCATCTTGTCACAGTGAGCAGCCAGCTCCGTGCTGCGGGAGCTCCCAGCCCAGGGAGCTCTCTTTCTGTAATGTTAATTAGGGTCAGCGTTAGGGCTGTCAGACACAGTGCTCCTCTTGCTTTTCCATCTCATCCTGTAACTGTCCAGCTTTTGGGATGGTCTCCTCCCTGCTCCCATGCACACAGAGCCTTTGGGGCTGGAAAAGACCTCGAGTGTCGCAGCCTTTCCTCCTGTTTCCCTTGCGTGGGTCTGAGACTTTTGCCTGCAGGTCTCCAACAGCTCAGGGCCTTGGTCCCTGTGTCAACATCCTGCAGGGCAGGGCTGAGGGGACACTGCACATCCTGCTCTGGGAGGGAGCCTGGGGCCAGCCTGGTGTCCTGCAGAGGAGAGAGGGTGATGGGTGATACCAAAACCGACCGTAGAGACACCAAAATTGATAAGGAACATCACTGGGCTTGGACCCAAAGTGGTGCATGAGAGGATCGATGTGCTCTGTCTCCCAGGCACATCCATAAAGCAGAAGGATCAGAGCTCCTGGACATAATTCCAGGAAAGAGCCTTCGTCAGGAAGGGTTTTCCCTGGACGCTCTTCCGTCGGCACCCAGAGCTGGGCAGAGCTCTCTGCACTCTGCTGAGTGTAGGCCATGCCCTTGGGGCGCATCCCCTGGCCCAGGGCTTGGCCATTATCCCTTCCCATTTGCTGGATTTCCTCTTTGCAGCAAAGGTCACACTGCCAGAAACACTGGGGAGCATTTGGGAGTTTCTTTTCCAGGAGAAAAAGAAGTAAATAAAGTTACCCAGGAACAGTTTTTCGGTATTTACTCTGTATTCACACACACAATGCACGTCAAGGTAGGAAAGCATCCCTCAAGAGATGAAAGGACAGCCGATAACAGTGCTGTTCTCTATATAATTCAGGCACAACGATCTGTCAGCAGAGCAGGGTAATTATCCCAATAAGATCTCACAAAACGAGAAAATATCATGGATTTTATAAACCTTATTAACATGCAGAATGAATGCAAAACAACAAAAGGAGTCTTAAAACAAAACATTATGTTAAAATCAATATTGATTGCCAGCGATAAGTGTTATATGAGGCAGTAAAATTCCATAAAATTCCCCCCCCAAAGCAAGGCTGGAGACAAATCAAAGGAGAACAAATGGTTCTAAAGCAGAGTAATCGCTTTGCAAAGCAGGGAAGGAGCATCAAGACACTGATTTATTCCAACATCAGTGAGCTTTTCCAAAAAAAACACCCTCTTCTTCTTCTCCTGCCCCCCTGCAACCATCCCAAATAACAGCCCGTTCCTGGATGCACCATAATGATGCCTTCAGGGCTGGGATTACGGGAAGAGTCAATTTGGAAATGCACAGCTGGGCTCAGGGAGCACAGCCTGGCTCAGGAGCCCAGCAGCAGAAGGAGCTGGAGCTGCTGAGAGAGTCCAGAGGAGGCCCCGGAGCTGCTGCAGGGCTGGAGCCCCTGTGCTCTGGAGGCAGGCTGGGAGAGCTGGGAATGTTCCCTGGAGAAGGGAAGGACACAGGGAGAGCTGCGAGCCCCTGGCAGGGCCTGAAGGGCTCCAGGAGAGCTGCAGAGGGACTGGGGACAAGGGCTGGTTAAATTAGATGTTCGGAAGCAGTTCCTTGCTGGCAGGAGGGTGAGGCCCTGGCACAGGCTGCCCGAGGAAGCTGTGGCTGCCCCTGGATCCCTGCAGTGCCCAAGGCCTGGGACAGTGGAAGGTGTCCCTGCCCGTGGCAGGAGGTGGCACTGGATAATCTCTAAGGTCCTTCCAAGCCGAAGCAGTCCATGATTCTGTGAGTCCGTGTCCACCAGCCCCACAGGCAGTGGGTCCCCACACTCAGGTGATGCTGTGCCAAGCCGGGGCACAGGTCCTGTCCCCTCCCAGCTGCTGTCCCTGCTGCACCAGCTCCAGCTTCTCCAGTGCTCAGCTGTG